>OZ005649.1:76226625-76826625 GCA_963930645.1 Salticus scenicus
GAACGCTTAAACGTTTAAACGTTTAAATATTGCTTTCGCTTCCACCGTTTGACGGAAAGGTGATGTCAGAATTCGAAATTTGCCATTAGTGTACTAGTGAAGTAAATTTCATAAATGTTGGTAAAGAAACTAAATTTTACTAGTAAATTTTTAATGCAACTTCAGATTTGTTCTACTACTAAAGCTTTTTAATTTGCCCCACACGGTTGCATTTACTAAAGGAATTTCAGAAGTGGGTCATGTATAATCAGATTGACTCATTTGTTCCAAGCATCTCAACTGCAATACTTATATATCTTTATTTTACTTTTTTCTATCAGTCTTTTAATTTACGATGAAATAAAATATTCTGCTCTCTTTTAAGATTCATTTGAAATGCTAATATATTTTAGTATTATTTAAGTGTTAGTGTATTTTGAAGTGTTAACATAAAAAAGCATCCATGGTAAAGTTCAAAATTCTCTAATTAGATCCGATATTCAGACAAAGTTTCTATATTCACGAAAATATTTAGTATCTGAATATTTTCAACATATCTCTTAATGTAATGTACATAGCAGTAGTAATGTAATGTATATAATAATGGTATAGTAGACTTAGGTTATGCTTATTCCAACAATAAGGAAATCGGAACCATGAAATGCAATATTGGTCTTTTTTCTTTGACTAGTGCACTGCTAAATTATGAAAATCTCTCTCTCTCTCTCTCTCTCTTTATTTTTACTTTCTCTTACCCATAAGGTAGAGAAAGTATAGTTTCAGGGCCAAATTTTCGAAAGCGAGTTTTTGTTATATTTACATGTTCTGAGGTCCCCTCAATACGAAAATCATGTTTTTGGCTGTGTGTGTATCTGTCTGTCTGTTATCAGCATATATCAAGAACAAATAGTAGCAAAAATTCCAAACTCAGTATTCTAAATGTGTATCATATAGGGATGCTACACTAAGCTTTTCGTTGAGATGAAGCAAATGGTTCGTGTACAGAAAAACCAAGAGAATTCAAATACATTACGTCTATGGGGGAAATTCCAGGTATGTAGACTGCACTAAAAAAAATGAAACGAATATATATTTTTTTTTGTAATAGAGATGGTCAACTGGAAAAAAAAAGGTGTATGTAGGAGCCTCGCCTCCCCCTAGTCCCCCATCGAGGGGAGTAAATTTTCATGATGGGTATCTTTCAAAACAGCTCGCCAATACCTTTAAAACGAATGGTTGAACAATCGATCTGCGATAATTTAAAATAAAGTTATCGATTTTTTTCCTTTTTTAATCTTTTTTTTTTTTTTTTTTTTTTTTTTTTTTTAATGTAATATTGAGAATAAATTTAACTTTTTTTGGATATTTAGTGTTATACAACTTCTCTAATATTGAAATCGTCTGCATTATCATGGGATATAATTTTTTTAAATAATAATTTTAATAAATTATTTTTACTGAGTGAATTTGTATAGGAAAATGAAAAAGAAAGTCATGTGTGGCAACAACACACTAGTTATTTGTTGTTAGTGGATGTGCTTTACTAATAATATTTTCCCATTTCCAGGAAAGCTGTTCGGGAATTGAAATAAATTCCTGATAGAGATATGGTAAATAATGTATGTTTCAAGCTAAATATTCATCGCTTGTTCTTTGTATGTTTACAAGTTTTGAGGCTTCTTGATTACCGCGGTCAAGTTTTTTATCGTTTGATCTTTGTCTGTGTCTTTTAGAGTGACTTATAAACGAATATTTTTAGGAGATCCAAATGTTGTATTTTGAAATTAATATAAATTTGTTTCTGGAAAAGTTTGATGAAGATTGATAAGTACCAAGGAATGTCGCGTGTGAAAATTGTCTGTATAATTTTAAGTAAACTTTTAATTTTAATAACAGAATTAAATTCTATATAAATGTAGTTGCATTAGTGAAACGGGGGTTTGAGGGGGGCGGTAGCACCCTCATTCAGAACAAACCAGATAATAATTATATTTTTTATTTATTTATTTAGTTGTAGTTTCTGACTAAAAATTCTTAGAAGTGAGAATATAAAAAAATGATGTCTAAATCAAGATGCTATTAAAACGCGGTTGTATTTATCCTATTTGGCCTTAATATATATATATATATATATACTTAAACAAGTTTGCACTAAAATTTTAGTCATTATATAAAGACAAACTTTCAGTTTCTTATCCTAAAACAAGGTAAGAATTTAATTTCAAAAATTTGAAACAAATGGAAGTTATTTTAATCCAATATTGACATTACGCGTTTTGTCGTTTTTATTTTTGTATTTGTTAATTCATCCATAAAAATTAGGGAAATAACTATAAAGTATAAAATTAAAACTTCACTTGGTAAAATTACATAAAAAATGTATACTATTAAACCGAGTGACTGGCATGTCATGACAAAGCGGAAAAATTCTCCTATTATATTAAGTCGTATTGCAAAAGAATTTCCCAAACGACAAGTTTTCATTAAAAATAATTAAAAATCTGTACTGGATGAAGAGAAAAAAAATGTAAATTCCACAGTTCTTTGAAAGAAAGATTTCTTAATTTTGTGAAAGAATATTTTTTTTTTCTACTGACGCTATAGAACAATCGCTTCTGAGAATTTTGATGAGAGCTGTTGATTATTTTAGGAATTATCATAATATTGTACTTATAAAATATTAAGATAACTGCTAACAATTTAATGACTCAAAATAAATAAATAAATTAAATCTTTATTTTTCGAAGAAAAAATTATATATTTCGTTTCAAATAATCATATCTCAGCAATATATATATATATATATATATATATATATATATATATATATATATACATATATATATATTGATGACGACTCTCTGGCTTACTGTTTATTAATCTAATAATGATCTACCTAATGATATATCGCTAATCTGTAATACGACTTAAGATCGAAATTCAAGATCAGCTTCGAATGAAAAAATGTAGAATCACAAAGAACATTTTTTTTTCTTTTTTGACAAGATGAAGGCTGTACAAATCTAAACTGATAAAACGTGGCTAATAGATAGCAACATTTCTGGGCCATTTTGAAGACATTATAAACTCCAAAAAGGAAGATAAACTGTTATTTATCTCTACATATCGAAAAAAAGGGTATTGTCGCTAGCTTTTTTTTTTTTTTTTTTTTTGCCCGTGACCGCATCTCCTCGTGAACGGCAGTATCTACCGCGTCATGAGAGGTATCGATGCGTGCCGAATATGCACAGAAAGACATTTCAGTTGGTTAGAAATTTCTATCATCATAATTAACAAAGTTATCAATTAAAAATTTCGGTTAAAAAAGATATTGCCAAGATGCTCTGTTTGAAAATCATGCAATAATTCCTTCAAATAGTTGTTCTGTCTGTCAGTCGTAGGACGCCACACTTACCAGGGGATATAAAATGTTATCGATCATATTGAAAAAAAAAAAAAGTAAAGTAAAAGAAAAGAAAAGAAAAGAAAAAGAAAAAGAAAAAAGAAAAGAAAAAGTAAATGTAGCTATTGGTAACAAAAAATTTGTCGTCTGCAAATGAAATAAAAAGCAATATTTCAGGTATTTTCACAGAAAAAATGAATTTAAGATTGTAATTTGATGTTTGCAGATACATTTCTTTCTTACTCTTAAAAAATTAATTTTCTTACTGGCAATTTCTTATGTGGTTTATGTATTTTTTATTTTTTTTTTCTTTTTTTTTGTCTGTGCATGTGTGAAAAATGAAAACATGTATTGTCTGCATAATTAAGTGCATTTCTTTTTATCTTTTAATGTATTTGTCTTTTTTATTTAAAAATATATTTTGAAATATTTTAGACATATTTTGGCATAAAAACTGTTTTAGAGTCAAACTCACACTCATTTATAAATGACAGCATCTTCTAATTTCGCGCTTATAATTTATAACATTACAGAGTTAGATATTTCTATGATATATTACACATTTTTTAATTATGACAGAAAAAAAAAATCATCACCTAAAACTTTTATGGAGAACAGAGTACATTTTATCCTTCGTTATTTTAAGAAATAGGTATAGGAGAATTCAAAACTGAAATTGTAGGAGATTTTCCCCAATAATAACAATAATAAAATTTTTTTGTTTTCAGATATATTCTAAAACGTAAAATTATTACCTATCTGTAGATTAGAAACATATATAGAGTATTATATACTGCCCTAAATCAACTAAAAAAAAAAAAAAAAAAAATTATAAGTATTAGAAAAATTAGGTTCTATATATGTACAATATACTGTATATAAATACACTATCTACCAATAAGTATTTGGACATTTTCAAATTTAGATGTTTTGTCAAATATCCTGAAACGTTATACAGAAAACGTTCTGAGATTTTAGGAATATGAAGAACATATTATATCTCATATATTTTAGTAAAAGTTTTGATCTGAAGAGGAAAAGGGGACCAATAAAAAATTAAACAAAAATCAAAATATTTTGAATTACCCTGTAAAAAGTAATGCTTGAATTACATTTTGGTTATAACACGTGATTATGAAGATTCTTCTAATTATCTATATAAAGTATGAGGCTAACACCTACATACATGAAAATATAACGGTTTCTTTGAAAAATTGCAAAATAATAATAATAATAAGAAGAAGAATACTTTTTTAATTATAACACATAGGGTATTAGACGCAGTGAAAAGCCATTTTCAGGAAATTTGGCATACTATATTAGACACAACCTACTGCAATCAGAATGCAAAAATGGTAAATATGTTGCGAAAAATGAGCAAATTTTACTAAGTAATTTTCAAATACACTTACGCAAGATTTAGCAAAATTTAATTTGCATAATATAATAGCCAATTATATTGAGCTACTTATATTGAAATGGATGCAATTATTTTTAACTCAGATATACAATTTATTATTTTAATATAATGTTTCACTTTCTAGGTAGAGGATTCAGATGTTAAGATATTGAATATTACAAGATCTCCAAAAACCTTCTCAGTTAAAGTTTATAATTACCATAAGAACTTAAGTTAAACTTGATGAAATGTCAGAAACTAAAACTTTTTATTTCTGAGTGATGTTACTTTTATGAACATTCTTCTTTCTTAGTTAAACTAATAATTAATTTTTCTTTTCTAATTTTCAAAAAAAAAAAAATAATAATAATAATAATAATAAAATAAATGAATAAATAATATAAAAGTATATTGAATAATGGTACTAATGTCATTATTACTCTTACATAATATTACGTTATTACAGTAAATAATAAATTTTCCTAACTGTCACTATCATATTTTGACTAGAGAAATCCCGTTAGTTTAAAAATTCAGTGTGTGAAGTCTCTACTACGACTTCAGTTGTATTCAACATGATAATGTTCATTGTAAAAGTTAATCAGAAGGCTAAAGTTACAACGACATTAACTTTATTCGACTTGAATATTAGGGGCTTAGGACTATGAAGGAACGCAGCAATATTTTAACTTAAACAACTTAAAACTATTATAAAGAAATATGTCTCACCACTTAAAGCTTAGTGACATTCACCGATAACTTGGTTGGGTACCTTTAGAAATGACGAGGAACGCTTTACCACATTCGAGATAGCCTTCGTTGTACTAATTACCACGACACCTATTTATTTATCAAATGCCAGGCCATTGACCATCAGGTCATTAGGCAACGAGCTGTCCAATATTTCTTCACAATACAGTCCAAACTCTTAAGTGCAGAACACACGTCTAGATGAGCAGAGTCCATGATTTGTCCAGAAGCGCACAAAACACAAAAAGGTGACTCACTCAGATTAAAATGAAACAAATGAGCACGGAGGCAGTCATGTCCAGTCAATAGTCTAAACTCAGCCACAGCTGCGGCCCGAGGAGTGTTCGAGACACAGTTAGGTTTTAATATCACCCTCTATGAATTATTTTTAGTAGCGCACTGGCAGCAGCAATTCGAAAACATTTTTTATAGATCCTATTAATTTCAAGTTTAGCAGAGTGAAACGAATGGATGATGTCTGGAGAATATCCGTGCTTCTTTTTTACCACGACACCTTTATTGATTACAAAATCAAATTGCAATACTTCTTTTCGCCATGGCTAATTAATACTCATTACCTATTCAGCAACACTATCATGTATTATCCGCTACACCATCACATATTACCTGCTTACACCAACACATATCATCTGCATACATCAACACATCCAACGACACAACTATCCCCCTATTTAATGTTCACAAAAATAGACAATATCATTCACTTTATTTTACCCAGTTACTTCTTTAAAACTATCAACATTCAATCTTTATTTGCTCTTTCATAATCTACATAGATCCTGTTTTTAATTTATCTAACTGGCGATCCAATAACTAGACACTTTATGCTAACCGAAATTCACCTCTGCTCGACACCTTCAACTAGCAATTTCCCCCTTAACATAGCTAAATGTGCTGGATCCAGCTAGAACTTTTTCAATCTCTACCAACATTCAATCCCAACACGACGCTACCACCTTCAATACTGACTTCTTTCTGCGACCTTTACTTCTTCGACTCGACGCTACTCCTGCGTCAAAAATGGAAAACATAAATTATATGTTTCATGATTAAATATCTCATGATTTAATATATATTTATTGCTGTGTCCTTAATAATCATAATAGTTTACCATACTAGTTGTGCCGTACTAGTTTCCATAATAGTTGTGCAATAGTACAATTTTGAAAGTCTGTTAATAAAGACAGTTAATGTACCAAGTGCACAATAATAATATCATTAAAGTAATGTCACATCGTTATTCAGAATATCACAAATGTTACTATGAAAACAGCAAAACACGTTATGCTATAATATTTTGATTTGAGTGTTTGGTTTAACTTTCAAATCGGCATATCACAGAAGTTTACCAAATGCGATTTAGCATAATCATGCACCGACAGCTTCACATGTTTAATGAAAATTATCTTCCAGTATATTGCAAATGGCATTGCTGGAAAAACATAGTAAAATACAAGGAATGAAATTTTCAAATCTGTTGAAACCAATATTATTGATACACCTCGGTAAGAAATTGAAAATATTAACATTTTATCACAGATGCATATCCAAGAGCTTGTATCCACAACAATATGTGTGGTAAAAAATTTGCAAAGAAATATTTTTTGTGCATTTTGTGTGTGTGTGTGCTTTGAAAGTTTCATTATGCTAGTAGAAATATATGAGCTCTACATAGAGATAAAAAATATATCGCCTTCATCTAGAACGAATAAGTGGTCATTTTGTAAATTCCTAAACTAGAAATATGGATTTCCGAGTTATTCATATATGGCACACCAATAAGTTGATTAGATGAAATGATCGAGAATATTCCTTGTCTATACATTTCTAGATGGTGAGACAATATTCTGAGTATTCCGAAAATTCTGAATCCTTTGTATTACGAGAAATTCTCGCTGGATTTTCTAGAATTGGGTCATAAAACAAGATAATAGTTGCTAAACCTCGTCTCTTGTGTTTATATTTATTTGCAGAGATTTTTAAATATGTTTAATCTGGATAATATAGGTAAACGGTCTAGAATTCTGAAATGGGTTTCTAAAACTCGCTTTCAAAATGGACTAGAGTTTATAAGGATGACATGGAACTATTTTTGTTGAATAATTTGTGATATAAACTTATAATGTTCCCAATACATATTTTAACAGACTTTCAGAACTTTATTTTTCTTTTAAAATGAACTCTGAAGCAGATAAACTCGGCATATGCGTATGCCGATTAAATTCGCGTGTCGCTCAATTATTACACCTGCTCTGTTCACGTGGTTCAGTGTACATGTTCAGTCGTCATGTAGTTTCAGTTGTAAACGCGGCTATTATAACCTGCTCCTTTAAAATAACGTTTTCTCTGTTCTGTTTTTATATCTATCTTTTAAAAATGAAAAAAATAAATAAAAATAAATAAAAATAACCAAGATTTCTTCATTCATTAGAGTATGATGGTTTCTTTAATTAACCATATTCTTTAGTTTAGAAATCCAATATGTGAAAAAGGAAATCAAATTATAATATATATTATTAAATAGAAATCGATACTAATAGAACTGTTATGATGAATTATAACTGTTTGTTCATTTTTAATATTTCATAATTAAAATTTCTATTCTGTAAAAGAAAAAAAAGAAAAAGAAAAAATAGGTTTTATTAACTACACTTTTTTTTGGGTTTCAAAACGCCCTGTAATCGCGTGTATTGCACGTTAGGAAGAAAATCCTTTCTGAAAGGTATTCTTGTCAAGAGTTCCTTTGTATATATTCTCTTGAGATCTTTAGGCAAACTAAAGTAGGCTTTGACCCATGCATTTTTCTTTCACAAAAGGTGTTTCTCTCTCTCTTTTTTCATTCCTTACTGCCCGTGAGAAGAACATCTGTGTTGCTCGTTTCTAAGTGAGAGGAATGTTTCTTTCTTCCGTATCTGAAGGTCAGCGTGGGGGTGTGGCTGTTTGGATGGGAAAACAGCTGTATCCCTCAGCTGTTTTGTTCTCGGTTACAGCGGAGATGTGAAATCGAGAAAATCTCTTGAAGATTAAAATATTTGGCTACCTGGGGGGGGGTGAAATTGAGGTCTTGCAAGGTTTGCTGACTGTATGGGCGTGTGTATTTTGTTTGAGAAATATTTTTAAATGAGGGCGTATTAATTTTTTGTGGGAGGGACCAAGGGGGATAGTTTGGGGTAGTTATAGCGAATGAGACTCTCCTTTTTTTAGCTGAGGGGAATGGCAACGAATCAGAGTTTGTTTTTGTTCAGAGGATTGCATAGTTTGAATCGTACTGCTTTTCGAGAGGTAGTAAGAAATTATTTTTTTGTTCGGTGTTTTGTTTTAAGGGAGAGGGGCTTTGGCCCTCTCCCAGAAACGACTTGAGAATTTTTAGCAGATGTTACCTGGCGTCTCGCTGTGCTTTTTTTTTTTGTGAGTCTTCTTCTTTGGGGCTGCTCGTGTGATGTTGTACCTCTCTTCGAAAGCTGACCGGTATCCCCCATTATCGTTCCTGTGGCCTGAGGTGTTGTGAGCTAAGTCGTATTCGAATGATGAAAAATCACGATACGCTGCATCCTCCAGTGAGTGCTCGTCGAGATGTTTGAATTGACTTAGTACAGGAGGTTCTTCGCTATATTTTCTTTAATGCTGAAAATCGAGATGCTGAAAAACCTAGATAAAAAGGTTGAAAAGGAAATGCTGGCCGCAACGTCTTTAGCTACCTCTGATTTTGGCTTTTCTTCTTAGGAAGTGATTTCTACTGGTAATTGGAAATAATGGGACTCCTCCTGGCAGCCTGTTAAGTAGTTTTTGTTCAATTGTTTTTACTTTGCTCCTTTCTCTTCATAACATTTCATGTATATGTTAAAATAGTAACATTAATATACTTTAGCTATGCTCTGTGGTAATCGATATTAAAAATCTTGACTTATGTTATTAGAAGAAACAAAAATGTTGACACTTCCTTTTCCTAGTTACCGTTTGGTGATTGTAAGAAGTAGTTATATCTTGTAAAGAAAAGAAAAATATTTAGATGTTAAGCAAAGAAAATAATTCTGTATTTTATATGTGATCTGTTTTAGTTAATGACTAAAAATTTATGATGTGTATAATTAGTTGAGAAAATCAAAATTCTTCTTTTAAAATAAACCCTTTTCAGTTTTAAAAATTAATTTTATTTGTATGTTTTATTTAAATACTCCTGTCTTTTTGCTGTGTGATTTAAAATTAATTTTACCTATATGAGGGAATTTGATTCGAATCATTTAAGATTTAATTTTTGGCTTGGAAAACTAAAAGAAATGAAGGGAAAATTCCGCTTATGTGAAAGTTTTTTTCACCTCGAAAATTGGGTTATTAATTTTATAGTACTCATTAGAGCTTAACAAAAAAAAAAAAGTGATTAAAGTTTTGGAGTTAATTAATCTGCAGAATGTTATTTCATATGTTTTATTTTTATTTCCTTTTGTGTGTGGTGAATATACTTACTGTATAATCTGGAATACTATTGTTTTAAGATAAAAAAATTAAAAGTCAAGTCTATTTCCTTAGTGAATTACTTGGAAAGATAAAGTTAGGTTTTTTAGGCAAGGAATGAATCGTTTGTCCTGTGATGAAATTCCAGATTATGCAATGTTGTTGCTTAATTAACTATTAATTTTAGAGGTAATATTTTGTAACATAAAAAGTTTAAATCTGTATTTAATTTCTTTTGGGTCAGGATTTGGGTCTTGTGTTGTTTTGTGTATTCACCAACTGTTTATTTTTTTTTATTTGAGGGAGGTTGTAATTAGTTCTGGAATTTTTCATGTAACTGTGTTTAAATGCTAAGTAAATTATTACGGGTTATCTAATGAGTACTGGTAAACGTTTTGTACTTGAGAAAATTAAAGCCACTATACGGTCCTTAA
Organism: Salticus scenicus; assembly: GCA_963930645.1. Classification (NCBI taxonomy): domain Eukaryota; kingdom Metazoa; phylum Arthropoda; class Arachnida; order Araneae; family Salticidae; genus Salticus; species Salticus scenicus. The sequence continues at coordinate 76,237,064 of OZ005649.1, forward strand.
AGTTTTAAAATATGGTAGTTCAAAATAGAATTTACTTCAAGAGTTAAAAAATGTTAAATAGGAAAAGAAATTAGAACGGATGTCAGTATATGAATTACAAGTAAGAAGAATTTCTTCTATTTTAACCTGTATAAATGATAAATTGATTTGAAGGAATTATTTTACTTGTATATGTATAGTGGGAAATCCACGTTAAAATTAAAATTAAAATTATTACTATAAGCTCTACCTAATTAAGAACAAATTTTACTAGAGTCCCAATTTAGATTCTAGATGTCAGTTACAGAATTTTTTTCTCAGTGTAACCAAAAATGTTTCTAAGATTGACAAAGAAGTAATTGTGGCTTAGGGAATTTCAGATGACGCAGTCACGAATTTCGTGTTTGTATTGGCCACAGTGATTCTTATGCGGTCGACAGCTTAAAGTAACAAATGAATTCTCATAAACGATTACATTAACTTTCTAGCAAACCTCATGTGAGGGCAGTCATGTTATCTGAACGATAATAGTCACAATTTAGTTTCTAGATGTCAGTTACAGATTTTTTTTTCTCAGTGTAACCAAAAATATTTCTAAGATTGACAAAGAAGTAATTGTGGCTTAGGGAATTTCAGATGACGCAGTCACGAATATCGTGTTTGTATTGGCCACAGTGATTCTTATGCGGTCGACAGCTTAAAGGAACAAATGAATTCTCATAAACGATTACATTAACTTTCTAGCAAACCACATGTGAGGGCAGTCATGTTATCTGCACGATAATAGTCACAATTTAGTTTCTAGATGTCAGTTACAGATTTTTTTTCTCAGTGTAACCAGAAATGTTTCTAAGATTGACAAAGAAGTAATTGGGGCTTAGGGAATTTCAGATGACGCAGTCACGAATTTCGTGTTTGTATTGGCCACAGCGATTCTTATTCGGTCGACAACTTAAAGGAACAAATGAATTCCCATGAACGATTACAATAACTTTCTAGCAAACCACATGTGAGGGCAGTCATGTTATCTGCACGATGATGATCGATCACACTGCAACATTGATCTGGTGTTGCACAATGAAATTCTAAAATATTATATGGTCTTACAGAGGTACTATTTTATGATATTGTTATCAATCGAGAAATTTGAGAAGTAAAACTTCTCAAAATTATGTGCTGTTAATCCACTGTAAATTGTTTCATGAGAATTCTCTCCATTCAAAATAAAAATAAAATTTTACTTAAGTTATTTTGTAATGAAAATCTGTATTAAACTTAACTACATTTGTTATTATTTATAGTAATGCAAGGGTGAGAGTTTTCCTTATTTTATTTTATTTTATTTTATTTTTTGTCGCCACTTTTTCTATAAATAGTTTTTTATCATATTTTTATAACAATTTCTTTGCCATTAATTAAGGGAGAGATTATTGTACAGAAATAGTGGTACGAAAATAAGCGTAAACTGTCATTCCTTATAATGTCATAAAACCTCTCGGAGGGCTAGCACCCTCCTCAGGTCTCGAAACCTAGCGTATTCAGTTGGCCTTAATTCTAATACCAATAACTGATAATGTCATTAGGAATGTTAATTACGAGTATCAAATTTTCTACCTAACCTAGAATAAATATTACCAATACAGATGCACAAATAAAAAAATATAATTTGTTAAAGACGCATATCTAAAATTTGTATTGCTCAAATTTAATAAGAGAAAATGTACATAAGCTCACTAGTGAAAAAATTGACGTAAGAATTAAGCTATTTGCAGACAGATCAAAATCAAAGAAAGATTAGCTTAATTTATCCACAATTAGAAAATACCTTTTTTAAGCTTTTTTTAACAATCAAAATGGCTACATGTCCGTAAGTCTAATTATATTAAGGTCGAACTATACTTTGATTAGCAAAAAATATCGTAGAATAAACAATTTATAATAGAGTTTTTCACACAATACATAGTTTATTTTTTCTTGTTTATTATTAGTGCATAACGTTATTATTTTATTGAAATAATTACACTAATTTCAGTGTAAATAGTTACATAGTTTTGTAATAGTGTCCTTTTACGTAGAACTGTTCTTAACAAGCATTTAATATCTTATTGTACTAGTATCCTCATAATGTGGAGGTGGTGTTTCAGGTATAAAAGTTTTCACTTCCGGAAATTTTCCTTTTTCTCTTAAATCACCCAGTACAACATCAGCATATCGAGGTGGCTGGTCTAAAGCATTGCCTGAATCTGATGTTGCATTAAGAAATTCTAAAATATTACGTTGTCTTCCAGATGGAATGTTACCTGATATTGTTATCACTGCAGAACTTTGAGATGTAGAACTTCGGTGAGAATTATGCACTGTCATTTCATTGTAAATTGTTTCTTGGATTGCTCTCTCTTCAAAATAAAATTTTAGGTAAGAGATTATAGCAAATAAGAGGATAAAAATTACAAAGCCAACAGCAAAATAAATTCCTATATTGCTTGCTTCAGTTTTCAACAAATAGTCATGCTTTATTTTTGGTGGTGGCAAGGTAAATTTGAACTTGCGATTCCATTCCAATTCGTCTTTGAAATCAAAAAGATCTTTTTTTTGCCAACCATCTTCATCATCCCATGTCGATAGATATTTACCTATAAGAATAAGAATTGAATGTTTTCAATTGGTACGAAAACTTAAATATAAAAATAAAATAATACTTTTTTGAAGTTTCCAATTTAGTACCAGAAGGCGTAGTATGTTCCCATCACGATAAATTTTGTGTAATATTAATTAAGAATCTCAAAAAAAATTCATGGAAGTAGTAAACAAAATGGAAAATTTTTGTGTCTGATATAAGCTTATTCTACTTAATAGTGTTTAATCAGTTGGGGACCAAGTTTGCCGACAATTTCTATGATTCAGATCAACATACCTTATCCTTGAAGTATATATCTAAAATTAATTTCCTTCTTTTTAAACAGTCGACTGAAACCGATCAAAAAAGGTAGGATGATAAGTATATTTACTTTCTCATACCTATAAGGTAGAGAAAGTAATGTTTTGGGGTCAAATTTCTGAAACTGAGTTTTTCTTATATTTACACGTTTTCAGGTGTCCTGAATCTAAAAATCATGTTTTTATCGGTTGGTCTGTGTCTCTGTCTGTGTGTGTTTCTGTCTGCATGTGTATCAGTGTGTGTGTGTGTGTATCTGTATGTATGTGTCTCTGTGTGTGTGTGTGTGTCTGTGTGTCTGTCTATTATCAGAATATCTCAAAAACAAATTATAACAGAAAGTCCAAACTTGGTATTCTAAATATGTATCATATAAAGATGCTTCATTAAATTTTTCGCTGAGATCAAGCACATGGTTCGTGTACAGGGATACCCGAGAGAATTCAAATACATTACGTCTATGGAGGAAATTGCAGGTAAGAAGAGTTTAACATCTACAAGCTGCACTAAACGAAATGAAACGATTATATATTTTTGTTATGCTTAAAAACAGGTTTTATGCAAAACATGGCATAGAAATCATTCACTGTTTGTTTACAGGGCTACACAAAATAACTAGTTTATAGTTCGGGCAAACTTGAAAATTGATGGAAGTGTACTTTAGGTTCTGAGGTGTGTTATAATTGTATTATTATATTTATGTGCACCATGTAATGTGTACATAACTTTCAGAAGATATACAGGGCTGCGAATATTTAATTCATAACGTTCTTTTATATTGTTAATGGATGTGCTTACCTATAACATTTTACAATGTCCATCAAATGTGCTTGGGAATTGAAATAAATTCCTCCTAACATTATAGTAAATAATGTATTTTTTAAGCTAAATATTCATCGCTTGTTTTATTGTGTATTTATACGTTTTGAGGCTTCCTGAATACGGAAGTCAAGTTTTTAACTTTTGATCTTTGTGTCTCTTAGAGTAAATAGGAAACAAATAATTTCCGGCGATCCAAATGTTGCATTTTGAAGTAAATACGTTTGTTACTATAAAATTGTTTCAAGATTGATATGTTTCAAGGTATGTTGCATGTGAAAGTTGTCTGAATAATTTTAAATAAACTTTTGAATTTAATAACAGAATTGAATTTTAAATAAATAAATGTATTTAGTAAAATTAAACGTAATTTATACGTCTCATTAATATATTAAAACCAAAGTAACATTTAAAATTAGATAAAGAATACAAAAATTTTTAAAACTTTAAAAATACATTTTAATTATGATAAAAACATTTAAATACACGACAGACGCTTCAGCTAGAAAACTAGCCCTCCTCAGTGTCAAACATACAAAGCATAACATTTACAAAAAATTCATAACACATTAGAACAAGATTATATATTCAGGAGGAATAGCTTCAGCCTCGTTCAAGGCAGAAATTTGCAATTTAGTAAAAGCGCCCTCTAGAAAAATACGAGATTCATATATATTAACACTAGAAGCTAAAATTTTAAAGTTGTCAAAATCAGGAATACGATCACTATTGAGAGAATGGATTACGAATTTTGATCTAAAATCACCTGTTTTGTATGAGCGTTTATGTTCCTTTAATCTAATTTCACCAGTTCTGCTAGTTTCACCGACATATATAGAATCACAATTTTTACAGGGGATAGTATAGATTACACCTAAATGTTTAATTGGGGGGACAGCGGGTTTAAAGTTTGAGAAAAAGTTGCTAATACGGAGTTGAGGTTTAAAGCTAGTAGAGATATTAACTGTTCTAAGCAATTTCGAGATATTTAGGGAAATGCCTTTATAATAAGGGATAGTAGTACGGTGAGTGGAATTTGTAACTTTAGGATAAACTGATTTATGCAAAAAGTTGAACTCTTCTTTATAAATTCTTTTAATAAAACGAGGGGGGTAATCATTATTTTTTAAATCAGAAAAAAAATTTGGATAGTTCAATATTTAATAATTCGGAATTAATTCGTATGTTAATGTTTTTAATTAAAATGTATTTTTAAGTTTTAAAAAATTTTGTATTCTTTATCTTATTTTAAATGTTACTTTGGATTTAAATAAATGTATGTACAATATTGAAACGGAGAGTTGAGGTGGGCAGTAGCCACCTCACATAGAATTAATTGTCAAATAAAGCTTTTCCGAAGCCTATTTTTAATTGTTTTAACATAGGTTTATGTAAGAGAGTACTCGTTATTTTACTCCTTGTTCTCTAATAACTGCTTATAGTATTAATTGTTCTGTGCCATGTGAGTGACACACCAGATTATTTTTTAATATAAATCCTCTCCACTAACTTTCTTTCTTGTCATTCTGCTACAGCGAATAACTTGTTAAAATAAGGAATAAAACTTCTATTTAATATTTAGTTTAATGAACATTGGTTATAAGAAAAGATGACTGGGCTTCTTACCTTGCTCAGTATTTGCCGGGTCGCATGTTGGCGATTTTAAGAGAAAAAGGTGTAGTTACTTCCTACTAAATAAATGGTAATAATATAATGACTCTTTGGTGTATATATAACCATTTGTATGTGAGTGAATGACCATATCACCAATGACTAGTTCAAACCCCAGCACCTAAAATCATGACATTTTGTGAAAACATTCTTTTCCTGACGCATGAGACCCATTGAGACGCGATTTCACAAAATTTGCCACTGACAAGAGATGTGGGGGGAGAGCAAAATATGATTTTACAAAATCTTTCTCAAGTGAAAAATAGATTTTTCTTTAAAAAGTAACAAATACCGATAGCTAAAATCCAATTTCAATAATTTTAAGGAAGGGCGCAAAATGTGATTTAGTATAATCCTCAACCTATATATGAATATGAGTGTATCTACTTAATGATTCAATACGGCCTTGCCTATTCTATGTAAGACCATGTTAAAAATTTTGGTGTGAAGGTTGGTTAGAGCTGTCTGACTTCAACTTATATGGAAATTCTGTGTTATTTTCTACAGTCAAGAACCCCTTTTTTAACTTCTGGGGAGGCAGGTAGCAGCAATATGTTTGCAAGCATAACACGGCTCCAAATTACTTCGCGGTGATGAAAATGTATAATGGAAGAATAGAATTGAGTACAATAAGAACATTTTAAAAGATTTTAGAATTTTCAATTTTAAGGGGGAAAAAAAAAAATCTTTTTTTTTTTTTTTTTTTGTGCAACAATCCTCAGCATATGGAATATCGCCCAATTTTGCTATGTTGATAAAATTTTATATTACAAATATCTTACGAAATTTTCCTATTAGAATATCGTGGTCAATCGCATACAGACAAGTATCATAAATATTATTTTAAAGTTGTCTGGTAAATCGTAAATTCCAATTAAATTAAAAATTTTTTAAATAAAAAATTCACATTCAAAGATGTTGATGATATTTTAGAAGTGTTCTGACATCTTTACGACGAAAATATCCATCAAAATGGACGTGTGTGCGAAATTCCACCGTATTCTGCCATGTTAAGAAATTCGTAAATTTCGAATAATTTGCGAAATTTTCAAAGTAGCTTGTTTAGACTTAAGGATGTTCATCTCGGTATCAAAACAGATATTTTGTCCCTATTCTGTCATATTAAGTAAATCATAAATTTCCAATGATTTACGAAATTTTTAAATTGGAAAATTGATAGTCAAGGATGTTTATACCAGTATCTTATACAATATTTTAAAAGTAGTCTGACAACATCACGATGAAAATATCCCTCAAAAGGGACATTTATGCAAAATTTTGCCGTATTCTGATATGTTAAGAAATTCGTAAATTTCGAATAATTTGCGAAATTTTCAAAGTAGTTTGTTTATCGTTAATTATGTTCATCTTGGCATCAAAACTGATATTTAAAAGCTGTTCTTACATATTTACGATACAAATATTTCTTTTCATGCACGTTTAAGTGAAATTTTGCCCTAATCTCCCATGTTAAGAAAATCGTAAGTTTCAAATAACTTCTGCAGTTTTTTTTATTCGAATGTTGCAAATGAATAGGATTTTTGCCAGTGTCAAAAGGAATATTTTAAAACTGATCTGACTTCTCTGCGACTATTTGCTCTTGAGATATCGTGGACACAGACTAAAAAACTAACAAACTAACTAACGGACTAACAAACAAACAGACACCCTGCAGATGGATACTATACCCCTTTTGGTATTTTTGGATTCCTCACAGATGAAAACGTGTAAAAAAAAAAAAAAAAAAAAAAAAAAAAAAACGAGGACGTAAATTTTCACAATTACCTAAGTTCCCCTTACCTATAGTATGATGGAGAGCAAATAATAGAGATTTAATGTCATTTGAAATTTCGTTTGGTTTGGTTACAGATAGTTTAACTGAACAAAAATCTACATCATTAATCGAAGATATTATTTTGTCTTTATGTCTTATTGATGCAGATTTGAATACTTTTTTTCTTATTTTTATTGTTCCCTCTCTGGTGTAAACTATAAAAAGTAAATAAATAAATAAATAAATTCAAATAAAGTGATAGAGTAACAGAGAGCTCAACTGTTCACAAGAGCAACTCTCCAGCTCGATGAATAATATGGACTGTATTTCGTTGTCTTCTTAATTTTATGGTGTTATAACACTAAAAATTAAATAGATAATTCATGTGGTTCATTATTCATTGAAAAAAATTCAGTAAAGTGATTGAATGTTAATTTGAATATTAATACATTTACACAGGATCGCATTTCCAATATTTTATTATTTTTCTAACATTCAAGGAGAAATACTAAATAAGTTTATTAACTTTTAGATTATTAAAAGTATTCTTGCTTGAGTGACAATGGATTGAATTTAATTTTACACTAAACAAAAATAAAACTGATTTAATATACCACATTCGCGAAAATGTAAAAGTTAACACTTTCTTTCGTAAAAGTAACGACATCTATTGTGTTTAAGGAGAAATCAGAATATACATCGAGACTGAAAACTTTATCTCTTTTTATCCAAAAAATCCATTAGTATGTCTCGCCAAATCTCCAGTAATTCAAAAGAGATTTTTTCAATGAAAACTTGATTTTTTCGTATTAAAATTTCTAATGGTTCGTTGATAATCAAAGGGAAATAGAATGTAGGTGTATAAATTATTTTAATATCCTCGAAAATTATCTGTAGAGGTTCAGGAATATTTTATCTAGCTAAAGCTGTTTTTTCTTTGGCGTATTTCATATCTGTGATATACTCTTTTCTTCTTAATTTAAACATACGGATGGCCATAAGAATATAATATTGAATTGTACCATTCTCGTGAAAAGGATTTTAGAAACACCTTATATTAATTTATAATAATATTTAGAATTGCTATACTATTTTTCTGTAGAGTGCAAACCTCGATCATAATCTAGATGTCAGTGAATTTAGTTGTATTAAGTGATGATTACAATTAGATTAACATAGTGTTCCGTATAATAATTGGTTGAATGCCTTTTAATACAGTTTTTTACTCAATTTTTCTCTTTATTGATAGTGAACTAGTCCACCTGCAACCGTCTAACGCTCAAACTTATTACATGTATCTACAAATTTGTCTGCTCAAATTACTAAACATTGATTTACATGATCCTTTTTAATTACATTTTTTTGCATCATAATATTTGCGTGTTTTAGAGTCCAAGCACCTCGAAGAATTAAACATGATGTCATATTTTTTTATTACTATTTCATAAACATGTGTACATTTATTTATTTACTTATATTATTAAATTGTAGAGACTTAGCTGAATTCTGAACAATTACTTTATTATTATTGTTTTACATTCACGTAAGAAAATTCAACATTGCAACAGAAAAGAAGTTCTCTCCTCAAACAGAAATAATTTTCTTTTATTGAAGCTTTGTTTATGGATAAATACATGGGCGATAGCATTGATATTTTTCTATACACATGGTTGCAATTATGATGTAATTTTTTTTTTCCGTTAAATTATCATTTTTTCCTTTATATTAATCATTTGCAATACACGCATAGAAAACATGGGTAACATTTTGTTTTCTTTATTTCAATGCATTGCTGTGGTTATGACATCAGTTTTCAACGTTATTCATACGAAACTTGTGCTTTTAATATTAAGCAGATAACAACAGTATTGCTTGAATCAAATAATAGCAATAATTTCAGTTGCAACAGGGATATAACTTTTTGATAATTGTTTCATTTTACGTTGAACAGTTCTTTAGAAATTTTTAATATCTTGTACTAAAATCATCATATTGTGGAGGTGGTGTGTCAGGTACAGCAGTCTTCACATCTGGATGTTTTTCTCTTTCACCAGAATCATCCAGTACAACAGCAGCATATGGTGGCGGTTGGTCAAAGTCATTACCTGTGACGTTTGAACCAGGTGTTGCATTAGGAACGTCTAGAATGATATGTGGTATACCAGAGGGAATATTTTCTGAGATTGTTATTACTGGAGAACTTTGAGGAAGGGAACTTTGTCGAGAATTATGCACAGTTAATCTTTCGTAAATTTGTTGATAATTATTTTGTACTAATCTATCATAGTTTGTTTCTTGAGAATTTAAATGTTGCATACAACAACACATAAGGGTAAACAGGCCGAAAAGTGTTAAAAAGCCGATACCAATGTAAACTCCTGTATAGTCAGGCTTAGTTTCCCACGAAAAATCATTATCTATATTTATTGGTGGCAATGTGATTCTGTTGAGGCGATCCCAATCAAATATGTCCATGTTGTGAAAGGAATCTTTTACTTTCCAGTCGTCTCCATTATTCCAATATGATTGATATTTGTCTATAAAAATAAGAATTGGAACTATATAATTTGCATTACAAACTTAATATATATAAAAGAAAGTAATAAAATGATACTTTATTCTTTGTAGATTTCAATTTAGTTCTAAAAGACTTACTATATTCCTGAAGACAATGAATGTTTTAGAATATCGATGAAAAATCTCAAAACATTAAATAGAAATTTTCGAATAAGTTTAATTCTGAAATGTATTTATTCTCGATTTTTGAAATTAGGTTAATAAAATTATTTAAGTTTTCTCGAGAATATTAATTTAAGTAAAATTACCAATTCCTAAGCGCTAAACTGTACTATTTCTAAATGTTTAACGCCGTTTATTTTACACGTTGTTTGCTCTAAAAAATGGCAAATCTGAGTGACTGAAATAAATTTTTAGGTTTCAAAATAGTTAGTTTAAATAATTTTCAATGCATCAAGATGGCAAGGCTATGTAGATATAATGTAAATCTTCTCGAACAATATTTGCTCATTCCTCAGTTTATACCAAACCAAACATTAAAATATGAAGATCTTTTAATTTTTAATTAATTACAGTTGATTACTATTATTTTATAGTAAGTTTTCTTTTAGTCAAAAACTGTTCTATTTTGAAATAAGCATAAATTCAAACCCAATAATGTTGTAGATTTAATATAAATATAAAATCCAATTAAACCCAAAAATCCCACCCGGTTTCGGATTAAAAAAAAAAAAAAAAAAAAAAAAAAAAAAGGGGTGGGTTTAAAACCCTATGCAAACCACTAGATATAATTTTGCTCCTGGGCATATATGAAAAATTTCGGCCATCTTGAAATAAAGAGTATTTATTGTTAAGTGGCAAACAACAGTATGATTTTATGAAGTGTTTCAGAACTTTTATAGTAAGTTGTATGTGTATATACATGAGAGTGTCTTCCCAAGCAGTTTCAGAAGGGTGCGGTGCTTCGCCCTTTCCTTTTCGTTGAACCAAATCTTACTAATTACTTTAAGTTGTAAATATTATTATTTTTTTTTTTGTACTTGAAGTTGAATAAATTTAATAATATAGGTTTACTTAACTATATATTAACTAGTTAATTGTAGAGCCACTAAGGCGCAAGTTTAAAAATGATCATATCATTTTATTTATTTCTCACTTGAAATAATTCATTTGCTAGCAAATCCGTGCGAAATGTTCGCACTTTATCTCTTCATTACCTTTAAAATTTAAAATTATCATTATTATTTTATAGACGTATTTTTTTCATATGCATGAGGAAATTTAATATTTAATATTATATATATATATATATACATACATATATATATATATTTTTTTTCTCCAAGTGAAAGCATATTTCATTTTATACAGAAAAGAAAAAGAAAAAATAATGGGGGGGGGGGGGGGGCAAGAATTAAAAATTTAAATGTCTATTTTAAAGCTGTTATTTTCATATTTTAATTATTATTAAAAAATCTTATCAAAATTCGTTACAAATAAGGTACTAAATGAAAGGGGCGTTTTTTTCTGAATACGTCAGATTAAACAGCTTATCGAACGGACAATTACATTTTTTTTTATTAACTAAAGTATGAAAATAATTAATATTTTAATGATTTAAAATTTTAAGGTGGCAACTTGCGTTCACACATAGACAGAGATGACACAGAATCCAAGGGAATCTCTTAAGCCTTTTTAAGCGTGACAGTGTCAGGTGTCAGGTGCTGATGAACGTAACTATATATGCTGATAAGCAAGCATGAAATTTGTGGTACACTTTTAATATATTAATTATGGAAGCAGAAGGTTAAAAATTATATCATTTGAAATGTATGATCAGCCAGATGTACAGCATACAAAAATTACTTTCTTATGATGTCCAGAAGGTATTTAAAAATATTTTTAATTTTTATGCGTTTTTCCGTTTTATACACGTATTATTTTACATTGAAAAATATCTAAAGTAGAAAATTGTTAAATCTGTCAATTTCTAAAAATTCAAATAAAATCATATGCACAGTAATTTGTATAATGTAGCATCACTATACTTTTGACTACAGAGTTTTTATTGTAAGAGAAAACAGTCATCAGATGGTAGAAATTTGAGTGAATGCGTGACAGAGACTGATGAAATTATACGCAAGTTAAAAAAAAAAATGATTTATGAGAGTTCTATTTTTTTTAGATTCTACTTCCTTTTTCCTTTTCTTTCTTTCTTTCTTTTTCTTTCTTTCTTTTTTTGTGTGATTTACGTCAGCTTTAATTATAAGATGTATATTTAAGCAAAAACATAATGCATTCCAATTAACTGAAATTACTACTTATCTTTAAAAAAAAAAAGAAAAAAGAAAAAAGAAAAACTATACGCAAGCGAACTGATGACGTCACACACCGTCCGTGGGGCCAAGCTAGAGCTCCTATAATGCTATGTAGTAATTTTCCCCATGAACGAGAAGGCTATTTCTCAGATTCTATCAAGTATAACTGAATTAATCTTGGTATGTAAGAGGACCATTTTTAAACACTACGCTACTTAAACTTGGGTGTATATCGACCGACAGGTAGCGTTGTTGTGCTGCAATTTACTCTGAGTGTAGGAAGGCTAAATCTCAAGATCTGTAGCATATAAATTTATCAATCCTGATATGTGAGATAGCCATTATGAAAACGAATGCTGGATTAATTTGGGTGTAATCGGCCGTCAGGTGGCGGTGCTTTTACTCACATTTCGTGATTTTCCACATGGCTATATCTAAGCATCTGTTAATTAAAATTGCATCAAACTCCAAAATCTTTATTGCGAGAAGCTATAATTGACATTGTGTAGATATTAAACAGTAAACGGCCCTATTATTGGAGTTTATAGAATGATGATAGTATGATATAATCTGATTTATAAAATGATGCAGAAGAAAGTTTTATGATAGCCACAATATTCTAGCTTTTAATAATGGAAGTTTTTTATGTGCTATAATGTGGGAGTAAAATACAGGGTGTCCAAGAATTATCTTTACAACTTTGAAATTTAATAACTTTTGAAATAAAAAGGATATTCACATTCTGTGTTCTGCAGTTATTAGTGCAACTCATAAAGTTTTTTTTGCACCTTGTGGACTGTTGATCTGGGTATTTCTAATTGTGTAGCAGCCGAACGAACTGATTTTTTTGGACTGCACTGGAATGCTTCGCGCAACCCGCTCAACAGTTCCATCACTTGTGCTGGGTCGTCCTGCTCCTTTCTTATGTAACACTGAGCCTGTGGTCATGGAGCTGGTATGCTATGCACGGATGGTGGGTCTGAATGGTGGTGCCTTGCCAAATTTGGTCCCGCAATTGCATTGAACTTGTGTGTCCGATTTGCTCTCAATGAACCATGTCACACATTGTGCTTTCTCCTGTGGGGTCCACATGCTCAGTTACAACTGGCTAACCAAAACAGAAAAAAACTTTATGAGTTGCACTAATAACTGCAGAACACAGAATGTGAATATCTTTTTTATTTCAAAAGTTAATAAATTTCAAAGTTGTAAAGATAATTCTTGGACACCCTGTATACGGTAATATTTTTATTAAAATAAAATGACATGTTAAATACCAGTCAATGAAAAAATATTAGGTATTTCAAAAAACGTAATTTCTTACTATAATAATTTAATTATTATTTATTTTTAATGATGGTATGCATAATAATAAATGGCATAAAATTATTTCATGAATCGAAAAAGGGATTAGATACGTAAATTAATTGTTATTTCAAACGCATTGAGATCTATTGAAATTTTGATATATTTTCTCGAATAATATTAAAAAAATAAAAAATAAAGAAAAAAAAAATAGGGATGTAATATTTTAATTGGGATGTTTATTGTTCAAAAATTACCTTTATTTATCGAGTTAATGTAAACGTCTTCATTCGCTCTTTAGTTGTATTATGAAAGTTTTTTTTTTTTTTTTTTTTTTTTTTTTTTATACACATCTTCCAAAAAAAAAAAAAAAAAAAATCTCAAATTTAGTAGAAGAGAAGAATAAAAAAAGACGATTCTCCATTACTTGCTGATTAACATTCTTATATTTCTTGAACTCTATTAGAAAAGAATGCTCTAATACAGGAATGTTACATTTTATCTTCTTAAGGTGATTCCGAAATCAGATCGACATTTTTTAAACCAGTCAAATAATTGCGCCGTAACAGCGATAATGACGCCAAGCTAGTAACACGTTTCATTTCTGGTTTCTCTGAAGCGTGAAAATGGCCGCTCATGCGTTAGCCTGTACTATAGGAGCTCTAGGCCAAGCAAAAGATTTCCTATGTTAATTACCCATTGTATTTTTTTTTTTTTTTATATTAAGGAAAATTATCTCCCGATTTCCGTCCTCATATTTAGGAATAGTTATATAAGTTACTGTTTGTGTGTGTTAGATTGAGTTATTGTTTCTTTAAAATCATAAAATTTTAATTTTAAATTTCAAAACTCTGGAAAAATAAAATGAGTCTTCCATTCTCGAATATAAACATAAATATTTAATTTCAATGAAATGAGATTCATTTCAAAGGAACAGATTTGATATCTACCGTCCTTAGCGAAATAATAATAATAATAAAAGCTCACAAAATTATCTGTCGAACATACCAATTCCTTTCAAAAATCATGGTTATTTTAATAACGAGCAATCAATAATATGAAACAATATTTTGTAGAATATATATGTAATACGAAAATATACATCTGGTATGTATGTTTTCGTATTACGTTTTTTAACGCCAAATACACAAAACGCCAACGACTAACAGATATAAAATTTACACCTATTTTGTTTCTAGAGTTTTGAAATTTAAAATTAAAATTTTGTCAATTTGACATCAAGATAACTTAATCTAACACATGTGCACGATGACTAATTTTTAATTGTCCCCGAATATGGGGATTAAAATCGGGAAATAATTTTCCTCAATTTTTAATATTTTTTTTACAAAAAAAAAACCAATGGACGATTAACATAGGAAATCTTTCACTTGGCCCCGCCGACGGTCAGTTACGTCACACTTCGCTTACGTATATCTTCTACATAATATATAAAGCGCGTATCAGACACAGCGACTTTTGAAACAACCAATTTTTGAGCCAACTTCAGAGCCGATTTTTCCTTGGCGAAAACACCGTAGAGGTTACAATAGACGGATGAAAAGATGGATGAAAGAAGTCTATCTTTTGATTCTTATCACTTTTCTTGGAGCTAAAAAAATACGTAATGATTATTGTTAAAATTCCCTTTTATCGGTGTAAAATATCGCATTATTATTTCTATTTTGATCATTGTTACAACTATTGTCATAACGTCAAACGAAAATAAAAACGATCAATTCAAAATTCTTATCATTTAACGGTGCAATAAATGTGCTTAATGACAATATTTCATGCTCAAATCTTCTCTTTAAGCAATTTCCGTGTTCCGCCATCTTGGAAACATGACGTATCAAAATAGCGCATCCTGATTGGGTGAGTCATTGGTAGAGATAATTTTATCAAGACAGCTCTGAAAAAGTTCGGCAAGTTCGGTGTGCGCTATCACACTGGGAGTAGAGACAATTGTTTCCGAAAAATCAGCGCTTATCAATGGTTCGCTCTAAAATCGCCTGTAAAATCGCCGCGCTTTAGAAGAAAGTTTAAGATTTGGAAATCTTTTGAATTTCGGTTTTCGATGCATTTACACATTTTGAGATTTACTTGCATTTCAATTAACTGAAATTAACTACTGATTGTTTTGAATTATCTGGTGTGACACTCACACGACTTTCTCTTACCCTGAAACTTAATACTATAAATACAGGTTGGAGATTAAGAGGTACGATAACGATGTTATGTAAACCTGTGTTGAACAATTCAAATTAGGCTTCGGAAGAGTTTTATGTGATAATTAATTCTGTGTGAGGGGGGCTACCGCCCCCCTCAACCCCCCGTTTCATTAATGCACCTACATTTACATAAAATTTAATTCGGTTATTAAAAAATAATTATGTTTTTAAAAAATAATTTATTAAAATTATTATTTAAAAAAAATATCTTTTATGATAATGCAGACGATTTACATATTAATTACACTAAATATCCAAAAAAAGTCCATTTTATTCTCTATACTTAAAAAAAAAAAAAATTACGTTTTTTTTTTCTAAGTTTTTTTTTTCGTTAAAAGTGAAAAAAATCGATAACTTTGTTTTAAATTATCGCAGATCGATGGTTCAACCATTCGTTTTAAAGGTATTGGCGAGCTCTTTTGAAAGATACCCATCATGAAAATTTACTCCCCTCGAGGGGGGAGGCGAGGCTCCTACATACACAATTTTTTTCCCCAGTTAACTATCTCTATAACAAAAAATATATATTCGTTTCATTTGGTTTAGTGCAGTCTATAGATGTTAAACTCTACTTACCTGCAATTTCCCCAATAGACGTAATGTATTAGAATTCTCTTGATTGTTCCTGTACACGAACCATTTGCTTGATCTTAACGAAAAGCTTACTGTAGCATCCCTATATGATACACATTTAGAATACCAAGTTTGAACTTTCTGCCATAATTTGTTTTTGAGATATGCTGATAACAGACAGACACACAGAAAATTTGCTAAAAACATCATTTTCGTATTCAGGGGACCTCAAAACCTGTAAATATAACAAAATCTCGCGTTCGCAAATTTGACCCAAAAACAATACTTTCTCTACCTTATGGGTAAGAGAAAGTAAAAATGGATTTATTACGAACTTCTGCATATATATATTTATATATATAAGAAGAAAGTTGAAGATACGGAAAAAAATTCGATTTTCGGTTTTAAATGAACTTACACATTTTGAATTTCCTTGCTTTTGAATTAACTGAAATTGACTACTTATTTAAAGAAAAAAAAATGGATTTATTATTATATCCTTTGCATATATAAGAAGAAATTATAACATTCAGAAAAAGTTTAGATTTTTGGTTTTTGATGAAGTTACACATTTTGAGATTTCCTGAACTCAATTCGACCATTTTTTAGAAAATATCTGTATTTTTGAGTTCGAACACTGCACTTTATGAAATAATAGATTTAATTTAGTCGAACTTGATATTCGGTTGGACCTTTGTTTGAATTGATGCCGATTATCTTTTTGGCTATATCACCGAACTGGGGTACTTTCATGTTGCGATTTCTTCTTATTCCAGGAAAGGTTCAGCGTCAGCATCTACAGTGTACCAAACATAGAGAAATATATTAAGTAAAACTATGCTGATTCACTTTGGATGCATATCGACAAACAATTGGCGCTGCTTTGTTGCAATTTAATTCCGTTTACGAGAAGGCAATTATGTGGTCGCGTTTCGACCACTGAGCGATACTAGTATTATTAAATTCTCCAGACAGCTGAATTCTGCAGAATTACTTTATTATTATTGTTTTATCCTCACGTATGAAAATTCAACATAGCAACAGAAAAGAAGTTCTCTCCTGAAACAGAAATGATTTTGTTTTACTGAAGATTTGTTTATGAATAAATACCATGGGTGATAACATTGATATTTTTTCTATACCCATGATTAAAATTGTGATATAATTTTTTCCGATAAATTATTATTATTTTTAATTATATTATTCATTTGCAATACACACATGGAAACCATGGCTACAATTTTGCTTTCTTTATTTCAATACATTGTTGTGGTTATGACATAAGTTTTCAAAGTTATTCACAGGAAACTTGGGATTTTAATATTAAGCAGATAACTGTATTGCTTTAATCAAATAACAATATCAATTTCAGTTACAATAGGGATATAACTTTTTGATAATGGTTTCATTCTACGTTGAACAGTACTTTACAAACTTTTAGTATCTTGTACTAAAATCATCATACTTTGGAGGTGGTGTGTCAGGTATAGCAGTGTTCACATCTGGAAGCTTTCCACCAGAATCACTTCCTACAGCAATAGTATATGGTGGTGGCTGGTCAAACTCATTACCTGTGAAGTTTGAACCAGGTGTTGCATTAGGAACTTCTAGAATAATATGTGGTATACCAGAGGGGATATTTTCTGAGATTGTTATTACTGGAGAAATTTGATGAAGGGAACTTTGTCGAGAATTATGCGCAGTTAATCTTTCGGAAATTTGTTGATAATTATTTTGTACTAATCTATCATAGTTAGTTTCTTGAGAATTTAAATTATGTTTAATACAACAACACATAAGGAGAGTAAACAGGAGGAAAACAGTTAAAAATCCAACACCAGTGTAAACTCCTGTATAGTCAGGCTTAGTTTCCCACGGAAAATCATTATCTATATTTATTGGTGGAAATGTGATTCTGTTGAATTGATCCCAATCAAATTCGTCCATGTTGTCAAAGGAATCTTTAACATTCCAGTCGTCTCCATTATTCCAAGATGATTGATATTTGTCTATAAAAATAAGAAATCGAACTTCATAATTGTATTACAGATTTAAAATATATAAAAGCAAATAATAAAATGATATGTTATTCTTTGTAAGTTTTATTTAGTTCCAAGAGGTTTACTATATTTTCAGATAACAATAAAAGTTTTTGAATATGGATGAAAAATCTCAAAAGATTACACTGAAATTTTCGAAGAAATTTGATTCTGCAATTTATTTATTCCCGATTCCTAAAATCGGGTTAGTGAAATTAATTAAGAGAAATCCAAAACATTAATTTATGCAAAAAAAAAAAAAAAAAAAAAAAATCTAAGCACTAAACTGAACTATTTCTAAATATTTAATTCTGTTTATTTTATGTATTGTTTTTTCTAAAAATTAACATATATGAGGGACTCAAATAAGCTTTTATTTTCTAAAGTGGTTAATTTGAAGAATTTTCAATACATTAACATGGAAAGACTACGCAGTGTACATAGACGTAGTGTAAATCTTCGCGAACCGGTGAGGGAGTTCATACAGCTACACTGTAAAGTGAATAGCGATAAAATTAAGAAAGGTCGCGGTTTTTGGTCATAATACCCAAAAGTGATAATCCTCAAAATATGGAGAAATATACGCAGCAGAAAACGTAGGAGGATTATCGCCCGCAAGCAAAGTTGAAAATGAGCAATTTATGCCACAGAATTTAAATTAGAATATTTCTCTATCTATGATTATTTTGTAAATTTATTTTTAATAGCATTCAAAGCAGTCGGAGCATTGTCTACGATTTCAACGGTTTAGTTCACCCCTCACCCAATACCACTTCATCCTCAATATGTTTGACTTACAATAATGTCGTGCTTTTCCAAAATCAAAAGATAGATAACAAAAAAGAAAAAAAAAATAGTTTAAGTTAAATGCTTTGAAGAGTGGGTGTGTGGAGCTGAAGTAAAGTAATCGTCGTACAAGGCTGACAAATTCCCGTGTAATACAGCCCAACTTTTCTACACATCAGCAAGAGAGTTTTAAAAATCTAATTAAAATCTAATGCCCATAGTGCTTTTTTACGAGGCATTATAAAAGACTTGTATTATTTCAATTGAATTTACTATTTCATTTACTTTACAAACTGAAATATATCGATACCAAAGAATGAAATTACAATTAATTGAATTAAAATTTTAATTAAACAATCCGCTTCATTGATTTGGTGGAAGGAGATAAGATGGTGTTTTGTTCTGGTAGGATAGTGCCAATTTTCTACACGAGGGACCTAGGCATGTTTGGAATACTCTAAGTAAGCACTTTCTAAGGAGCTCAAAGCATATTCACGCAAGTTTAAAAGAAAACCCCAGAAAATTCTGACAAGTAAATCGATGAGTGTGATAAAGAATCGTTCCAACGCTTTCCTTTTGTTCACTTAAAAAAAAAAAAAAAAAAAAAAAGAAGGAAAGGGGGGGGGGGACGATTTGCAAGATAAACATTAATTTTGATATATTTATAAATATACTCATTTCGCATTATAAATGGATATTTTTAATAGTGAAGTCGTAAATGTTTAATTTATAACAATGCGCTTTTTATCAGTACTATTTTCTTTTCAAAGAGACGAGCAAACAATAATTAAATACATATTTATTTAAGTCATTTATACTAAAATAATTACATATATACAGTAAAAAAATATTTAAACTAGATTACGAGCAACTCCCGGCATCGGAGATTCCAGGCAAATAACGTAAAAAAATATTTGGACCATAAATACTGTTTTCCCCCGTAATTTTACGTTGCGGAAACCATACAACTTTGAATTAAAATCTTTGAATTAAATTAGGAAAACAATACCTCTTTTATACCAATCGTTATTTCTATAAATGTATAAATAAACTCTGTGAACTGATATAACTATAATTATACTTAAAGTTTCAAATACGAAGTGATTCTCGTATGAAACCAAATACAGTTAGAAGGCAGAAATAAGCAGATTATTTAAATTAACGGCTTTTGCGTTACATATAAATACAGTGGAACCTGTAAAAGTGACCACCTTCGTAAAGTGACCACCTGACTAAAGTGACCATTTTCCTGACTAAAATGACCATTTTCCAATTTTAAAAAGACTTTATAAAGTGACCACCTGCGTATAGTGACCATTTTAGCCAGTCCCTAGGGTGGTCACTTTAGACAGGTTCCACTGTACTAGCATTCTAAAATTATACTTTTATGACATCAAGTTACGGGCTTTGAAAGTTTAGCTAGCAAAACGAGGATTTCTCTTAAAATTATACAGTAAAATAGCATTATTATTATTATTATTATTAAAGACTTTTTTCAGCTTACTTTTTGTGTTATAAACCTCCTGCCGAATGCGGACTAAAAGCGTAAAAGGGGAGGGGGGGAAATAAATTAGAAATATCAGACCTATCGTTACAAATTTGGAACCAAATGAAAGGGACGATTTTCCTAAATACAGGAGTGCAAACAGTTTTTGGACATGATAATTAGATTTTTTTTTTTTAATTAACTAATGTTTGAAATTTAGGTGGCAACACTTTATTTTAATTTTTTCATACCTTTTAGTGAGAACCAAAGTAATAGAAAAAGTCTTTATTTTTATTTTATTTTTTTATTTTTTATTTTTTACTGCATATGTTTATTTGAGTCATTTCTACATAAAAGAAAAAAAAAAAAAAAAAAAGTAATTTTTAACAAATACTCGTTTCACTGATATATCGTAAAACATACTTATTATTATATATTCATATATTTTATTTTTATTATATGTTATTATTAGTCTTTCTTTCAATTATATGAAAAATAAAATCTTCAAATAATGAATGTTTTAGTTTGTTTTGTGTTTCAAATTTTGATTGATATGTATAAAAATTTTTACAGCAAATTCTCTGTCTTAATTTAGAAAGAGTCTCACATGACGCAAATAATTGATCGCATATTAAATAAAATGAAAGCTGTACGAAACTTAATAAAGCTACTCTTTTTAAATCTCCTTCAGAGGTTTAACACTTTTGCGACCGCTGACGTAGATTCACGTCATTTGAAAATCTGTAACTCCGCCAGTGGGCGGTTCTTCTCAATTTGCATGTTATTTATTTCATAAGTATATACCCAAAATTCATATTTTTACAATGAATGTACTATGGATACAGATACTTTGATTAGAAAGAATATAATTATAATGTATATCCATTTGTAATGATAGTGACTGCAGAATATTTTGTTCTGAAATATTGTAAACTGGGAGAATAACGACCACAGGTGGACTTTACTGTCAAAATGACAAAATTATGCGGTCGCGAAAGTGTTAAAATATAATGGACATACTTACAGTTATAAAGTTTTATCCTCTGGGAGTCACACAAGCGGGGGAGATCCCTTTCCGTGGAGGATCAAAATTGAGAGGGCATGTCTCCGGATCATCCTTAGGGGTGAGTACCAGATTAACGCCAGATTATCGTACTCACTGCGCAGTACTAGTGCAATGTTAAACCTTACCAATCAACAAATAAACCAACCATAAAGTTTTGTCATAGGATATAAAGCCTCCCGCTATTGGCGGTTGCTGAAAGACTTTATACAAATGTTTTTAAAAGAAAAATTCAATCGCAGTTGCATTAAAATTTTAAAATTAATTGAAAAATTAATTGTCCCATGCGATAGATGTAGCCGATCATAGCACATATTGTAATATTATATTTGGCGTGAAATTGTTGTCATTTTATAGTTGATCGAATAAATCAAAAAAAAAAAGTAGAAAATAACGTGAAAGAAAATATTATGTACACCACGTATCGTGTTGTTCATGTGTAACCGGGGTTTGAATATAAAATTGCTACTTATACTTTTTCGATACTGTTGGTTTCGAAACTGCCATCTGATAAGCACCCCAATGGAAGTCCACTGGCAAGCTATTGTCACAGGCACCCGAGAGTTTGCGAATGAGTGGGTTGCTGCCGATTGACAGCTGGGACAGGAAGCGAGCTTTTAAGCAATTTCATGATTTTTTTTTTTATTTCAATTTTGCTTATAAAGTGATAGAAAAGAGTTTCCTTTAAATATAGTGACCAGCG
The DNA here is from genome assembly GCA_963930645.1 of Salticus scenicus. Classification (NCBI taxonomy): domain Eukaryota; kingdom Metazoa; phylum Arthropoda; class Arachnida; order Araneae; family Salticidae; genus Salticus; species Salticus scenicus. The sequence goes on from OZ005649.1 coordinate 76,259,263, forward strand.
AAGCAGGCAAAGCCTTCGTTGATTCACTACGTTCATTGATTTTACATTCCGTCATTTTTGACGGGGTTATATACTAGTAAAAATATATTGATCAAAAAGTATTAGTCGTAGCACTATGCGGTTTTCACTGAAATGCACAGAAAAACATGGGATTTGTTTAGGTTGCTAAAGATTTATTAAAAAATGAGTTTAAATATCCTTCATCAGGCGACGCTTTCATTATAAAATTACTCTTTTACAGTGGTGCAGTACCTTCAACAATATAGCTAGAATAATAAATGTTTAATGTGATGGCATTCATTCATTATAATGACCGTCAGACGTTACACAATCGTAAATTCTGCTGAAAAAGTTTCAGAATTCGAGATATGGTGTCATTTGATAAGGTCATATGTTTAAAATGTGAGAGGATAATATGAATACACCGCGATATGTTAGTGGAAAATGTAACTAATATATTTTCTTTATATATATATATGCATATATCCTTTTTCTTTTTTTTTTTTTTTTTTTTGTGTGTGTGTGTGTGTGTGTGTGTGTGTGTGTACATTTTGGAGAAACCGCATAAAGCTACAGTCAGTACTTTTTTAATAACATATTTTTTTATTTTCTCTGTGACTTTTGAATCACCCGGTATATATAGTTCTTTCTGTCACTTTCGGATCACCCGTTATTTATATAAAGTATAAATATTAACATAGTCAATATCTGGCATTTAAACTTAAGAAGGTATACGTTAATATAGAAATTATAGAAAGCTACCATATTCATTGTTATAAATATGTGCATTGATATATTTTACAGACATTCTGATTTCAAAGAAGTATGTATATTATTGCGGAGAAGTAATAAAATATATAGCATTAATTTATTTGCAGAATTCTTAGAAAGTAAGGGGAAAACAGGCATTAATTTTTTTACATTTAGTTCTTTTCTAAGATTACTATTTATATTTAAACATTTCAACTAAATGTATGATTTCATCATTTGCGTTTAGCTTATTTTATTAATTTGTCTTTTAATGCATTTGTTTAGCTGGACTGGGAATAAGTAAAAATTATGTAGTACAAATACATCTATATAGTAAATACGTTTATTAGTGTAAAGATTGACTGTAAAAATATGTAGAAAACGATTTTTTGTTTTTCTCTAATTAAAATATTTAACTAAATAAAGTTAATTATTCTAAATATTAATTCTTTTTGTATATATCATTTACATAAATGTGTGTGTGAAAAACATAAATGTAATAGCAATAACATTTTTTTTTCAAAGTAGGGACTTTGCTATCTACCCACTTCACTGACAAACATCAGCGTCAGATTACATATCAGTCTTTGCCCGCTGAAGTGGTAACAATACAGTGAAATACGTTTAACACGAAAACGCTTAACATGAAAAATCGGTTAACACGAAATGATATAGCGGTCCGGGCAGTGTACTATGCTATTTAATACATTTTTGTTTCTTTTAACACGAAACAAAAATCGTTTAACACGAAAAAAAACTCGCTTTCGATCCTCAGTGACATGTTTGCTACAACAGAGAAGCCAACATTTTAATTTATTCCGGAGCATTTAACTCCGCCTTTATTTCCATACCACATTTTTCTTAAGAGTAATATTTCCTAATTTTATCGTAGTTATATATTGAAAGAAAATAGTCTGTAAATAAAGTGGTGCGGATTAAAGGCGGGGATAAAAATGCTCCGGAATAAATTGTAATGTTGGCAGCTATGCTACGATATGTTGCCGTCGATGATCATGCGTGTACAGCACCGATAATGAGATTTTTGACATCGTTCATAATTAAAATGATTCCGCTTATGTAAATTTTGATGACGAATCTGACAATTGAATCAATGATGCAGTTCCTGTCCCCTCTGCTTTAGAAATGAAGAAAATAATGAGTATCCGCAGTTATTTAGATCGCATTCGAATTGAGAGATGAATAAAACAATGGATGATCTCAATCAATTTTTGAACAATATGGTGCTGAAAAAGACACTTCAGTAAAAGATATCTGAATTTTTTTCCAAAAAAAACAATAACATTTATACTTAATTTTTATCCTAATGTATGCAAGTTAGTGGTAGTTTTACAAGAAATGTAAATAAAAATTGACGACATGGAAAACATTGGCGAATTTTGTACTTTTTCTACAAATCTTTTTACACGAAGTTCTTTTAACACGAAAAAATATTTCGGTCCCCTTAGTTTCGTGTTAAACGTTTTTCACTGTATTTAAATAAATTTCAAATAATAATAATAATAATTAGTGGATTTGAAAATCAGGAGCCTCAACGTATTTCCATCAAGCATTATTCAACAGATCATTTTTATTTATTCCTTATTATATAATATATATATATATATATATATATATATATTGATCCGATTGACTTTCTACAGAAACAGAAATGTTTCTGCTTATGTAGGGGGTCTGCCGCCCCCTCAATCCCTCAGTAGTGGCGGCTCGTGGAACGAAAATAGGTGAAGAGGCACTTCACCTAATACTTTATACTGTATTTATTTATTGAGTATGACTTTATATTAAAATAAAATGAGTATTTTTAGTTAAAATTATGCTTAATAAAAACTGTGCATTAAAAATTATTAAATGTAAAATTTCAGCTTTTCACCTATTTTCGCCACTGTCCGTTACTGTATCTCTCTTTCTACAACCATCTGTATATATATGTATTCCTAATAATTGATAGTCTTGTATTAATTCCCTGTAATTTATAAATGCTTGTATCAAATTTCATGTAAAGTGATTCCATAACATATCGGAATCATTTTGTGTAACCATGTTAGAATACACTTTTAAGAAATACCGACTATAGACCGTAATAGTACGAAATTATTTTATATATTCTGATAAAGGAACACAGTAATTATATACATGAAAAAAAAATACACATATTTCATTATTTATAACTCATTAATATTTCAACCTAATTTGACATCGTTTGGATGGTTACAGTACATCATCGGAATTATTTTGTGTGGTCCCCTAAATAAATTATTTATTCTATACATATCCATTTTTTAGAGTAAACACGCGTTTAAGCATCTTTATAATGTATGATAATTCCATTATATTCAATACAGCATATACGCAGATCAAATAAAAATTTGTCCATAGGCTTAAATGTCACGAAATTATCTTCTGTGTCCCTGTAAACGAACCATAAAAAATTGTATACACCAGTAAAACTATCCAGCTTATCCTACGTTTTTCATGAATAATTGTTCGAAATTTGACATAATTTGGATGATTATGTGACATTGTCAGAACACTTTTGTCAGGTTCTGCATATTAATTAGAATGTCTAAGAGCACATATTTTCTGCAGAAAACATAAGTTTAAGCATCTCAGTAATATACGCTAACTTCATTTTGTTGAGTGCAAAGTAATGATGTTAAAATGCGTTTATACGAAATTCAACCCTTATGCCGTAGTGATAAGAATTTTGGCGTGTGCCTGTAAACAATTTATAAACAAGATAGACATACAAAATTATACATCTATTTCTGTACAGAGTCTGAACGTGTGTGCCAATTTCCAAGTCAGTCTGAGAATTTTTGCGGCTGCTATTTCGGTTCATACAAATTCTGCCCTTAGGCCGTAATGGTAAGAAAAATTTTGGCTTGTCCCTGTACACGAACTACAAAGGGAATAAACACCCAAAAATATGCAGCTGATTCCGTGTGGGTCATAAACATTGTACCAAATTGCAAGTCAGTAGCGCAATTATTGCGGAGAAACACTCAAATTTATTTCAGTATCTTTTATACTTTTATTATTTATACGATTAATTCATTAATATGTTAAATATATATTATTAAACAATCATATCTTAAATATACATAAAACTATTTTTGATAAAGGGAAATTCATACTAATGTGTTTTTTACTTTAGTTTCGTTTCATGAAATACATAATACCACGTTATCGATGTTATCGTTAACATAAATATTTTCTATAGTTTAAAAATGCTTAATAGAACTTAACATACTTAGCATTATATATTTATTATTTAGCACTAAATTTTTTTATTTTCTTTTGCTTTAATTTTATTGACAAATGTACCATTGCAGTTACAAAATTATTGAAACATAAAATGGGTGTTTTAGGAACTTAGTGTTTGCCTTGGAATACCACGTATATTTGATGTCTTATTTTTATTTTATAAAATATTAAACTAAAATTAGTGATTTTCAAAATTTGATATTCTTACCTTTATTTTGTTCATCAGATGTTACTATTGACAAGAATGAACTGCACAAAACTAAAAGCAATATGGCTCCGCCCATATTTGAAGTGCCATAACACTGGCGCATTGTATCAAACTGAGATGTAAAGGGCAAAGCGACGTTAAAATGATTGTTATTTTATCAGGCATTTCAAGATAATAAATATAGATAACAAAGAAAAAAAAGGTGTATTTCATCCAAACGCAATAATAAAATGTGTTTTTCTTATCTGTTGTGATAAAACCCTTTTCATGAAAAATAAATTAAAAACAGTCAATTAATATTCACTTATTTGCACTAAATACACGCAAACAAAAAGTAATATTGCAAAGACTTATAAAGAATCGGTAACGTTTATTATTATTATTATTATTATTATTATTTTTTATTTATCTTACCTAGTATTATTAAATTATTTTAACAAAACAATGTTCCAAAAAAAATTATAAATATACAAAACAAATCAAACATCCGCACGTGTAAGAGACTTCAGTTTCACCAGCCATTGCGTCAATATTACGTCAATATTTTTTTACGCTTTAGTATTCACTATATATATATATATATATATATATATATAATCAAATATGCACGTTTCGTAATGTCGGAGTAAGTGTTACGTAGTAAGTGTTGCATAATCTAGGCAACACGCATGACTTTCTTTTTTTTTTTTATGTGGGCAATCCCACGAAAAATGTAACATCAGTCACACACACAGATATTTCTGCTTCCACCAGTAATTTCTAACAAAAATCACTATCCTATTTAATCACGAAAGTTACTGAAAATATGCCATTAATATTTCTGTATGGTAACATTGGTGGCAAAAAAAAAAAAAAAAAAAAAAAAAAAAAAAAAGAGGAAATTGTATTATTTTGTGTGACTGATGTGTTACCTTCATCCATGGAATCACCCATATGAATTTTTTTTAACGTAAACCTTATTTTAAAATTGTTTTCTTTCTTTTATAAAATCTTTCACTTTAAATTAAATCTAATGTTGATAAATTCAATCTCAGGCTCTTTCTGGACATTACGGTACGGTTTGTTCCAGGTCTATGGAAAAAATCTTCTAAGTTAATTGCATTTATTGCTAAAAAAAAAAAAAAAAAAAAAACATGTAATCAATTTTAAATGATTTAACGTTTAACGTAATAAAACTTAAAATATATTGCAGGAAGAATATTTAAAAGCAGGAATATTATAAGTAAAATTGAATAAAGAGTACAGAAATTTTGATTTAATCTGAAAGCATTCTTAATATATTCATTGTAATAAAAAATATTCAAATAGTAATAAAATTATAAAATAAAAATCATTATGTATTCACAGATTCTTTGCATTTAACATTCTCCATTACTATTTTTATAAAGCTTTCCTTAATCGATTGAATCGCAATAATATATATATATATACATTAATGCTATATTAATTTAATGCTATAAATGCTGATTAGAGATTCAGTGGTAAAATAACGTTTACTGTTATGAAAACCTATGTTAAAAACAATTAAAATTAGGCTTCAGAACAGCTTTATTTGATATATAGTTCTGTAGGGGCAGCACAAATAGTGCACCAATATTTATAACAAATCTAAAGCTATTATAATGTTTAAAAGTTCAAACCAAATTATGAAGAAACATTCACCCGCACCATTCCTAGAAACCAATCAATCTTGATAAAATTTTTCAAATAAGAAACTTATATTAACTTCAAAATATAACATTTAAATTTCCTGAAATTCTTTGTTTTTAAATTACTCTGTAAATAGATATAGACAGAGATAAAAAGCTAATAATTTGACTTCGGCATTCAGCAAACCTCAAAACCTGTAAATATCTAAAAAACAAGTGCGGAATATTTAACTTAAAAATCACTTTACTTACCCTATGCGTATGATGAATTAATTTGAATTCTTGAGCAGTTTTAATTGAATATGCCTGTTTATCTATTCTAAATTTGTTACTAATTTGACATTCTTGGATACTTTTAAATATGATTTAGAATACAATATATTCCTAAATAAGCTAAATATAATGATAATATTTATAATGATGCAAATATATATATTGAGGGGAAAAAAAACCTATTGAGCACGAAGTAAGAATTTTTTTTTTTTTTTTTTTTTTTCAGTATTAAAGCTGAATATGTAACTGACCCAAAATAAAGTATGGTAAACTTATTTAAAACGCTTACCACCCTTTCCCTACCCACCTCCAGCAACCATCTAAGGGGAGTCATCGAAGAATAATCTGATATAATGTACACAGGAATCACCATAAAAAAAAATAGGAATCGTTATAATTTTTTTAGTTCTTATAACAATTTTTCAGTTGCTTTATGCTCAAAAGCGTGAATGAAATGAACATATATGCACATCCATCGCTTAGCGATATATGTACATATATCACTTTTATGCAGACATTCTGGATAAAAGCGAAGCATTCGCGTAAATTGTCATATAATCATTTGTCATGTCGCATTATATAATCATTCAGAAAAAATTATATATCTAAGTTTCTGCATTTTGCAAATTTCTGAGCTCTCTTGAGCTAAGCAACCTGAGTACACAAAAAATTTTACTCTTCCTCTTTCTTCTTAATTTTTGCATATAAGTTTCTCTTGTAAATGTTTATGGCTTGGGCGTAACTCTTTTATATTTGCCAATTTTAGATTCTTCCAATTGGCTGCTGTTTATGTCTGGCCGAGGTTAACATTTCTCTTAAATTTATTCAGAAAAGGTTATATATATATATATATATATATATATATATATATATTAATGGAATCTGAAGTTTTAGTGGTACCTTGCGGCAATGTGGGAGTCTTCTCGCCACACTGCTATCACAAATCGTCGGACAATAAATCATTAGCGATAAAACCATCTTGTTTTTCAGTCAAATTGTTCATGTTTACGTTTATTACAGACTTGTTTCTCCTAGTGACTTACTATTATTTTTTTATTTTAGCGATTTAATTTTAATATTTTTTCACAACGCTGATCAATCAATATTTGTAAATTTTACCTTCTAGGAAATTCATATATATTTTATTAATTTAAAACATTTATTATTAACGTATACAAAATGTTTTTTGATAACTTTTATTTTCCTAATTTATTACGAAGATATTTAAAATAATATGTGAATATGACTTTAAAATGAAGATTTGTAACATATATCTGTGTTCAACATTTTCTTTTCTAATAATAACATTACAGAATTAATTCTTTAATTATTGATAACTCTTTCGTACGCATTTGTTTAATGATTTTAAATATAATGTAACTAATTGAATTGATTGAATAGTTGTCTGTGACTAAATTAATGTTTTCGCTTGAAAACTTTTATTGCTCGAAGCAATAATTTTACTTGTATTTAGTTTCTTTAGGTATTCAAATAGCGATTTTAAATGAAGCATGAAATGCATGCTTTAATAGAGGGGAAATGTAATTCATATATTAAACAAAATTTTAATATGAAATTGCAAAAGTCTTCTGTATAAAGCAAATTTAATGATGTTTTAATTTTTAGTATTTTCTGAAATAAAATTAAAAATATAATTACTTATAATATAATAAATCTGAATAATGGAGATTTATAATTTTAAAATGTAATCAATTCAAGTACGGTAAATTGTGGCATCTTTTATATTATGTGGTGCACAAACTAAAAATTCCATGAAATTGTGAATTGTAAATAATGTATCTTATGCATAAATCTAAAAAAAAAAAAAAAACTTCTGTAGTAGTGCAATATATTTCCTTTTCTTCAAACAATAGCATAAATATTAATAAAAGTTTAAAGATTCTATTATTGAACTCACTTATTTGTCTATTTTTATCTACTTTTAATTATTATCTTTATTGTTGGCTTTCTTATGATTTTTAGCAGCCATTTTGCGTTCAAAATAGAGAAAGTGAATGTTAAATTCATTTAAAATATCATAAAATTTAAAAGATAAATGGAAATTTCGAGAAAACCCTTAAAGAATGATGTATCCATCTTTATCTATGTATACATGTATATAAATGACTTAGAGTCTGTTATTCATATAATGAAACAATGACAGTTTCAAATCCTTTTATCCTTTTATACATTTATTTCTGTTTCACTTAATAAGCAAAACGAGCAGCAATTTCTTAAGAACGGTTTTCTATACATCGCTTTCCGGCGCTCTTTGAACTTGTTGTTTACAATTGTTTCCCATTAGATACCTGAAATAAATGCTGCATATACTACAGTCAGTATTCGAACGAGTTGTGCTTTTATCAATTAACATGTTAAGCAAAGTGGTATTTCGCTATCCATATTAATGAGTCTTGCATCGCCAAATGATTGAATTTGCGTGCAAGTCTTTGGGCTATAGAAGTAGTTGAGCCATCTTCTGGGTGAATCAAATTTGTGATTCCATGTGTCTTGATTACCTTTAGGAAGGAGATTTAGACCGTCCCCAAGAGACTACTCTATAGAACTAATAAGATTTTAAATTCATTCAACCTAAACCTTGTCCTGTTGATTGTTTTCATTAAGGTTATGGTAAAGAGCTGATACAGATATATAAAGAAGCGGCCATATTCGTATAGCAATCCAGGTTCAATAAGCTCAATGAAGAATAGGAAAAGATCTCTTTTCTTAAGAAAATCCATTATTTGTTATTTCAAGTAACCGCATTAAGAATAATATGCATAGTTCATTGTCTAAATACTTATTACGAAGGTAACAATGATAGACATCTTTTGGAAGATTAGCAAAGTTTATTTTATTAAATGACTTGAGGATACCAAATCTGAAGGAAGCCATTTCGATTTATTAGTAACTTTTTGAATCTTTCTTAGAACCACATGTGGTCAGCATGAAGAACAAGTGCTAATTAATTTATTTCGCCAAATCTTCTTGGCATCAAAAATCAAGTTGGCTGAACACATCTTTAAATTTTATGTATGGTAAACCTACAGAAGAGATAAAAGATTGGGTACAAATTAAATTACGTCATACGATGTGATTAAATTTTGTCAGGTGTCCAGAAATAGGCTAAAAGTGCGAAATCAGTCGATAAAAATATTAAAAATGATTTTCAGCTATTATGATTCAACGGAATCTTTCAACGACTTCCTGAAGACAGGAAGCAACAAAAAAAAAATATCGTCTGCGATTTTAAAGCATAAAATACATGGGTTTTTCTTTCTTTGATATTTTATTTAATTATTACTTGATGAGATTTAGAGCAGAGAAAAGAATTGCTGTTTATAATGTTAGGAACAATAAAATATATGAAATTACAGATTAATGAAAAATAAACAAAAAATAAAAGAGCTTAAACGGTTTAAACAAAATTATATGAGGAGCAAACATTCAAACCGTGTTTTCTCCTTCGAATGCAATTTTTCAGAAAACACAAAAAACTGATAAATTAAAAAATAACCCTTCTTAGACCCTAATTATCAATTGTTTAGTTGTATTATTGGTTACTAGGAAGATCTGTAGGCCTACTTTACCTAATAAACTTAGAGCTAATTAGAAAAATGTATTTGAAATTTGGAGAAAGCATGTTTTGACCGAAACGCAGAGGAGAAAACATGTTTTGAATGTTTCCAATGTGGAGAAAGCATGTTTTGACTGAAACACAGAGGAGAAAACATGTTTTGAATGTTTCCAATGTGGACAAAACATTTTTTAAATGAAAAAGTATGTAGCTCGAATATTGATGAAATAACATTCTTAATGTAATTAACAGAACAGATTTTGTTATGTAATTATAAAATTAAATTAAATATTTACGCGTGAAAAATCATCATGCAAATTGTAGGGAAGAACTAAAATTTTTAAGCCAATTTGAAATTTAAATTTTTAAACCAATATCTTCACTTAAGCAATTTCATGCTTCCTCTGTTTCTTTGTATTCCTCATGAAAGTTATTAGTAATGATATCTTTATACCATTTAAAAACAGGCTGATTTTTTCACTCTTCACCATACATCAATTGTAAAAGTTTGTCTATGTCATTCTGATGCCTTTAAGTTTGAGATGAATTCTCTTACCTTATTTTTATTTTTATTTTTTAATTAATGCTTAAGTGGCTTTTTCTATCCCCTTCTCTCTTTTCCTCAATAGGTTCACCAGCATGTACCTTAGTAACAATATTGGCTAGCATTGTACGACCTATTTTAGTTATAGCCATGAAATTGTTTTTACACACAGAAATTCTCCTACCACGGCTACTAGTAATAAAATAAGAAGCAGAAAATGCATGCTGTAAGCCATATGATTGCGATTTTTTTTTTTTTTGGGGAGGGGGGAGGGGGGGTTATAGGTCTACGTCGAGTTACATTTTTTGTAACAACCAATGAGGCTATAATAGAATCTTGTCGCTGTTTGTCCGGAATTTCGTAAAGTCTATCCCGAAACTTCTTAACGTCATTAGGTCTAACATCAGTGCATGAAAAAGTATTAATAGAATGTTTGCATGGAGCATAAATGTTGTTATCTAAAGGTGCTGAATATCGTTTCTTTTTCGCTTCTTTTCTTTTTCCACCAATTCTCTGCATTTTTCTAGTTCCATAATTAGAAGTACTCACTAATACACCATCTATTAATTCTTCCATTTGAAAATAAATAAGTAAATAAATAATAATAATAATAATAAAGTACACTCCTCTAAAATGAAGAAAACAAGATAGAACTAACGAAAAAACAAACATAAAAAGCTGGTACATGCACGAGTCACGCGACCAGAAAGAGCAGTACTTACTGGTTGGCTGGAGAAATCACAGTTTGACTGAAAACAGGCTCTGGAGGAAACACTGATTGATTGAAACCCTAACTTTCTAAGAGCATTTATAATGTGATAAAAATTATTTTGGTTTAAAATAATAATATAATTTTGTGCTATTTAATGTTGAGTTCACAGAAAAGTCACTAACTCACTTTTTTTTATTTTTGGAGAAAACACGGTTTGAATGTTTGCTCCTCATATTAGATTCTTTTAGAATAAGAAATATGTTTGCTTGTATTATAAATAAATAAAATGTAATTTATATTATTATTTTATTTTAAAAAGGGATATGTGATGTTTTTCAACATCACATATTTCTCCCCGTCGACCGAAAAAAAAATGGGTTCAGCCATTACATCGTCTATGATATGAAAACTCAGCAAAAATTAAAATTAAATCAAATTATCTCCAATCTGGTAAAATAGATTGATTACAAAACAAAAACAAAAAACGAATGGCTTCCAATACAAATAAAATACGTACATTGTCATATTATCAATAAAAAACCCAGTATGCATACTTAAAAATAATAATATTCTTATACAATATTAAAATACAAATACAAATACAGAAAATAAGGATATTATATGGTGATGTGATATAATGTGATATGGCCATAAATCTGTGTACACAACAGTCTTTAGAATATATTTAAAAACAAAATGAGCTCTAGTCCTTTGATTTAAAATCATAATATTTCAGTCATCATATATTTTATTAGTTCATGGTAAGATGCTGCAATCAGTAAATATTTATGTTACCATGCATGGCGAGAAATTTTGACGAGTCCATTTCAGTTCATATAGGACAAGGATTTGTTGTAATAAATACATAGTTCAAATGTATAAGCAATTTTAATATGAAACTTTGACAAAATAAAAACCAAGTATATTTATATGTTATCAAATATATATAGTGAGCCTTTTATATTCAATAAAAGGTTTAAACAAATAATACATGTTGAAAGAAAATAATAATAACACGTTTTTATTTATTCATTTTTTTTTTATAGGTAATTGTAATTGGAATATATGAGACATATGCATGTATGTATGATAAAAATATTACCTGCACCAAAAGTCTACGTAAACATTTTTTTTTAAATTCCATTAGCACTTTTTTGAAATAAACAATATTATTCTAGTATGTTAACTATTATTAAAATGCAATTATAAATAACACGTAAGTTAAAGAAATAGTGATAAAAGTGATATACACTGCTGTTGTAAGACAATGCAGCTTAGAATATAATTTCCTGGACCAGCCATTGATTATCCAAGCTGCGAAATTTCACAACAAATAAAAATCACAACAGGTTGATCAGGTCTGTTGCGATGAAAGTATACATCAAATTTATTTAATTTATCTTTAATCATTATAAATATTTAAAAATTTACACTGTGTAACTTTTAACCTCAGGAAAAAATTCATGAAAAATTACTTTCTGTTTCGTAAATTATATTGATGTGTATCATTGGAAATAATGATATTCTTATTAAAATTAGAATTATTATAAATGTCAAATAAGTGATTATTACGTGGTGGTGCCAATAAAATTCTATCTATATGCACACGAAATGCCATATCATCACTAGCATGTAACCGTTTAATTGAAAATGAAACAGGGGAATGTTTAACTGTGACAATGAAAGGACCTATATATTTAGGTTTAAATTTATCCATAGACTTCAGATACACAATATCTTTTGTGCAGATGCTTCTTAGTTTAGCTTTTCTTTGAAAATATTTATTTCTTTTTGATTGGGAATCTTGAATGTTATTGTACGCTTTTTTATAAATTTCCTGAAGGTCTTGCATTAATTTATAAATGTTTACATTAGAGTCCAGGTAAGTGTAATTATAATTTGAATTATAAGTGTCAAAAATTAGTGCCAGTTCTCTACCAAAATGTAGAAGATTGGCGAGAATTGAGTGGAAGAATGCGTAGATCCATTGTAGAGAGATTTGTGTATATATAGTGCATTTTGAAATGAATGGCCTTCTTCTAATAATATATTAATTGAATACTTAATTGATGTGTTTACACGTTCGCTAATCGAGTTCGATTGGGGATGAAAAGCAGACGAATGTATTATTTTTATGCCTAGAGTGTCATTAAATGTATTGTAAACTTGAGATGTATATTGTCGACCTAAATCTGACAGAATACATGCAGGGCGACCAAAGGTTGTAATGTATGAAAACAAACATTGAACTATTTTTGGAGAAGTAATATTAGATAACGGGTAAAGTTCTAAGTGTCTACTGAAATGATCAATTATTGTCAAGACGTATTGACCATTACTAAAAGGACCCACCAAGTCTGTGGAGATTGTATGATTTGGATGAGTGGGTGTATATGTTTTTTGTAATGGAGCAGGAGGTGTTTTGTGATGTTTCGCTTGTAAGCATTTAGTGCATGAAGAGACGAAATCGAGGGTATCAGTATAAATGCCCCTCCAAAAATATCTTTTAGAAAGAAATTCATAGGTTTTAGCCAAACCGAAGTGAGATAAATGCACGATGGACAATGCTTTCGCTTTTAAAGAATTTGGAACAATAATTAAATAACTGAATGAATTGTTATGAATATTCTCTTTCTTGAGCATTAATACTTTAGAATCAGGATTTATAAAGTAATTGGGAAATTTTTCTGACTTTCCGTTTTTGAAGATTTCTTCGTAAATTGCTTTTAATTCAGAATCCTTAATTTGTTCGGACGCAAATGTTTGGTCTGAAATTTCTAGCAAGGGGTCTTTAGAGTTTGAATTTCCTGAAATCATATAATTAACATATTCTGAGTATTTGTTTTGATTTTCATTATTAATTTTATCATTACTGTTAATTTCGAGTCTGTTTTCATTTTCATCAATATCAACAATTGGTAGTGGTTGTATGTCATGAATTAAGTTTGGATTAGCTTTGAGATCCTCTAGATTGTTTTCAAAATTACAACGTGATAAATAATCCGCTAAGATGTTCAAATTTCCAGGAATATGTTTGAAAACGTAAGTATATTCAGATAAGTCCATTAACCATCGGGTGGTAACGTCAGCGGGATTGGTAGTTTTCTTATATTTTTCAAGGGGAGCACTATCTGACAAAATTACGAACTCACGATTATATAAATAGTATTTGAAGGCGGTGACAGTTTTATGAATTGCCATAAGTTCCAATTTTAACGCAGGATATTTCTTTTCAGAAGGTTTTAAAGATTTGGAAAAGTATGCTATAGGAAGTAATTTACTATTAAATTTTTGCATAAGTGCTCCTGAAATGGCTGTTTTTGATGCATCCGTGTTGACATAGAATGTTTTCTCCCAATCTGGAAGTCGAACCATTGGGGGAAGAAAGAATAATTTTTGAATTTTTTGAAAAATACTCTGATGTTTTTCTGTCCATTTGAATGTTGTTTTGGGTTTTGTGAGTTCCACAAGGGGTTGCGCATGTTCTGAGAAAGATGGTAAAATCCATTTGTAATAATTAGCAAGTTCAAGATTTTTTTGTAATTGTCGTTTTGTCGTTGGTGGTGGAAAAGAATTGATCTTTACGATGTTAGCGGTGATGGGTGAAATAGTATGGTTTTCAATATGGAAACCTAAATAATTAACTGCTGATTTATGGAATTCACACTTAGATGGGGATAATGTTAAATTATATTTGATAAGAATTTCTAAAACTTTATTTACTTTTTCACAAGTCTCTTCAAATGAATTTGATCCAATAATAAGATCGTCCTGATAAGCATAAATGCCATTAATGTTTATCTCGTCGAGTATTGTGTCCATTAGAGACTGAAATATAGAACTGGCGTTCTTTAAACCAAAACAAACACGTTTGTATCGATAACTGCCAAAAATAGATGTAAATGTTAACATATCTTGATATTTTTAGGAAGGTCAATTTGGTGGTACGCTTGCATGAAATCTAACGAAGTAAAGTATTTGAATGACGAAAGATTTGAAATAATATTTTTAATCTTAGGAAGTGAATATGAGGAACCTTGTATGACTGTATTGACCATTCTAAGGTCTAAAGCAAGTCTATAACGTTGTTTCTTTGAACCATCAGATTTTTTCTTTACTAGCAATATGGGACAAGCCCACTCGGAGCAATTACGCTCAATTATGCCGGCGTTTACTAATTCATTGATCTGTTCTTGGGCATATTTTTGTAAAGCTTGTGGAATCGGAAATGGAAGTGTTTTAATAGGGAAATCATTAATTAATTTAAGATTAGGAATTATTTTATCAGTATGTCCTAGAGTACTAAGAGATTTGGAAAAAGCAGCAAATTTGCTTAAAAATAAATTTTCAAGTGTGCTACGTTGATCAAGGGTTAAATGATTCAAACAAAAATCTTTACTTGATAAATCATTTTTACGTTTTAGTAATATATCCTCTGAAGCTTGAATTAAGTGGATATGGTCCTCAATATTTTGTATATTATTATTACTAGAGCAAGAGTCTTCAATTTTATCTAAATATGGCTCTTTAATTTCATCAATTAAAAATAATTTACCAATATGCATATTTTTATTGAGATGAATTGCATTTTTACCCTTATTTGAGATAAGTAACGTAAAAAGAGAATTATTATTTTCAGAATTAATTTCATTCTTGTAATTCGGTGATACAATAGAATCTAAAATTTCTATATAAGGATCCTTAATGTCAGTACAAAATATGTAATTTTTTTCTTTTAACTTATTATTTGTTTTTTCAGTAATGTAGATATTTTCACCAGTTTGTATTATAACTTTCTTTAGAAGGTAAACATTCATATTATTATCGTCAGAGTTAACATTATATACATCTAATTTTTCATTTTGCGAATCAAATATGGAACAAGTAAAGTCTAATTTTCCAATTCTCATGGAATTTTTCGAAAAGTCAATAGTGACATGATTTTCTTTAATGAAATCCATGCCAAGTATTCCATGAAAATTAGAGCTATGTGGTACGTCAATAATATAGAAATTGTGTTGGAAAAACTTTATTTCAATTTTGAAAGTTGCACGAATACATGAAGAAAATTCAACATAAGAATTGACCGTTTTAAGAGTAATAGACGAACCTAGTCTTTTATATTTCAAATTTGCTTTTAAATTATCAAATATTGACTGTGATAATAGTGAACAACTACTTCCGGTATCTATAAGAAACTTTATATCATTATTGGCTAATTTAGCTTTTATTATAGGAAGTGTATGAGAATTTTTGTTTACATTAAATAAAATATGATCTTCAATATTATTTGCGCAATTCTCATTGTTGTGACTTGGAATATACCCTGTATTATTAATATTAAGATTACACTTTTGAAATGTTTGGGTAGCTTTATTATCTGCTACAGTAACATAAGCAACAGTTTGAGATCCAACTGAATTTACAAGTCTAGTATGTGAAATTTTCGGAAGAGAATCTGAAGATGACACATTTGTGAATTTATGTTCATTTGCTGATGAGACCCTTAGTTTTCGAGATATGGCAGCATCAGCATCTCCATACCTCTTTTCTAGTTTAAATGACGGTTTTCATAGTTACGTGTTTTATAAGTTAAATTATCTCTATTTCTCCATTTGTAACAGTTTAAAGCAACGTGGCCACGTTTGAAACAAAGTTGACAAATTAGATTATTTCTAGAAAAGTTTCTTCTAGGGGAAGAACGAAAATTGGTCTGTCTAGTTTTGTAATTATTTCTATAATTTCTTTGATCAAATTTGGGTCTGCTTGACTGAACTACGTGCAAGGATTCATTATGGGAGGGTGGATTGTTGTTTGTAAGTGAAATGTTATTAATTTTCTCAGATAAATCTTTCAATGTGTTTAATATTACAGAGTCCTTTTTATTATCACAAGAAAGAACAGTCTTAGTATTAGTAGAGTTGTTGAAAAAATCATATATTTCGGATAATGTTTGAGCTCGTTCAACTGCCTTATTATAGTCTCTTATGTTTTCCTCCATTAACTTAATTTTAATATTTGGGGGTACACACTCTAAAAATTTCGGAAGTTTAATGTTATCAAGGGATTGTTTGTCTTTAAGGTCAGGGAAAGCCTTAGGTACAGCAACATTTACACGATTGGCAAAGTTTTTAATTGATTCTCCCGGCAAAATTTTTAAATTATGAAATTCTGATATTCCAGTGTTATATGACGATTCCCTGAAAAACGTACAGAAATTTTCCTCGATGAATTTAAGATCTGTCGAGTTATGTAGTGTTTCGTTTTCAATAAAGTATGCCAACGCAGCATCACGAAGTTTTTCTTTCATTACATGTAATGTCGCGTCATTTGTTAGTTTATTCAACATGGCAAAGGATCTTAATTGATCAAAGAAAAATTTGACAAATCTCGCGTCGCCATCGAAATTAGGAACGGAGCAAAATGCGTTTCGATTCTGTGCCATATTTTTCCAATATAAAAATGTTAACTAAGTTAAATAAAAATAATATGCACAAAAATTCAAATAATTATCATATAATAAGTAAAATTACCAAGACACTTAAATATGAAAAAAAATTGTTAAATATATTTGTTTTAATTAAGCATGATAAAGTTTCAAAATTAACGAAAATATAGAAATTACTTCTAATATTTTTATATGTATATCATTATATCTTGCAACCATGAAATTGGCATATATAAGTCTTGATATATATATTATAGATATATTTAAAAAAAAATAATGAAAAATAACCAAAAACGAATGAATATATGAAAATTATAATGTCAACATATATTATATTGTAAACCAAAAGATCAAAATATGAAAAAAAAATTATAAAATATTTTATGCAGTATGATGAAAAGAAAAAAAAATATATCAATATGATCTGGTAAAAATTTATATATATATATATAAAGTTTAAACAAATGTCAATATTTAAGAAAAATGTACGAAAAGTTCTTATTGTCAATATTTAAGAAAAAAATATGTGAGAAATGTTTCTTTTTATTGGCTCAATAAAATAATTCGAAAGGAAACTTACCCTTTTTTCGAATCTTCTTTTAGCTAAAACAAAAATATATATAGATATATTTAATTTATTTATCTACGATATTTTATTTATTCTTTTATTTTTAAAAAATGTAAGGCTCCTCTCCTGTATGAGTGCGCGAAAAAAACAACAACAAAAAAAAAAAAAAAAACAACGCAGTAATTTAACTGCACACGTTCTAGAAAGACGACATATATCTTTCATTTTTCCTTGCAGTGATGAATCAACGACCATTTAATACCGAAACGGTAAGTGCATAAGACGGTCACCAAACGCGAACTTTGCAGGATGATCGGCGACAAGAATCGGCAGTGCAGAATCAATGAACACAAAACTCTACATTCGCACTTTCCAAAGAAATCGGTGATGATATGTAGAACAAAGCCATTTCATTCACGCATTCACTGAGTATATTCGTTATAGCAGCTCCAACAACTTAAAACTTCGCATTCATCAATTATCAATCAGGATGTGTAGAATGATCAACGTAGTCGATCAGCGTAGTTATGTCAATACAGTAGGTGACTCCGTTAAACAGAAATTCGAGTATTGCACTACATCCGCTAATAATAGTTCCATTTTCGGTGCACAAATTTTTCAAGACGAAAAAAAAAATTTGGATATCCGGATATATTATCCGGCCTGGGTGTAGCACCACATTGTTTATGGTAAAGAGCTGATACAGATATATAAAGAAGCGGCCATATTCGTATAGCAATCCAGGTTCAATAAGCTCTATGAAGAATAGGAAAAGATCTCTTTTCTTAAGAAAATCCATTATTTGTTATTTCAAGTAACCGCATTAAGAATAATATGCATAGTTCATTGTCTAAATACTTATTACGAAGGTAACAAAGATAGACATCTTTTGGAAGATTAGCAAAGTTTATTTTATTAAATGACTTGAGGATACCAAATCTGAAGGAAGCCATTTCGATTTATTCGTAACTTTTTGAATCTTTCTTAGAACCACATGTTGTCAGCATGAAGAACAAGTGCTAATTAATTTATTTCGCCAAATCTTCTTGGCATCAAAAATCAAGTTGGCTGAACACATCTTTAAATTTTATGTATGGTAAACCTACAGAAGAGATAAAAGATTGGGTACAAATTAAATTACGTCATACGATGTGATTAAATTTTGTCAGGTGTCCAGAAATAGGCTAAAAGTGCGAAATCAGTCGATAAAAATATTAAAAATGATTTTCAGCTATTATGATTCAACGGAATCTTTCAACGACTTCCTGAAGACAGGATGCAACAAAAAAAATATCGTCGGCGATTTTAAAGCATAAAATAAATGGGTTTTACTTTCTTTGATATTTTATTTAATTATTACTTGATGAGATTTAGAGCAGAGAAAAGAATTGCTGTTTATAATGTTGGGAACAATAAATTATATGAAATTACAGATTAATGAAAAATAAACAAAAAATAAAAGAGCTTAACCGAGTTAAACAAAATTATATTAGATTCTTTTAGAATAAGAAATATGTTTGCTTGTATTATAAATAAATAAAATGTAATTTATATTATTATTTTATTTTAAAAAGGGATATGTGATGTTTTTCAACATCACAAAGGTATTAATCAATATCTACAGACTGATTATTATAGGGATATTATGTAGGGATAATGTCTTACAACTCTACCCTATTGTAAGTGAAATATGCTTCCCTTTCTATGGATATTTTTACAATAAAAGTGATCATGAGAATAGTATTAATGTTATAAAACTACGGCAGGGTAAAACAGCATTATTTTTTCTACTTTTTTCTTAGCCTATTATGGGTAAGAAAATTATGTTTTGGTGTAGAAAAAGTAATGTTTTTGTCAAATTTTCGAATTTGAAATTTTCAGATATTTCCATGTTTTGAAGCGTCCTGAAAATTAAAATCAAAAGTTTAACGACTGGTACTACTATGTGTCACTTTTTCTATTATTTTTTTTTTTTTTTTTATTTTACTTTATTTTTTATTTATCTATTTTCTTTTTTTATCTATTTATTTTTTTATTTATCTATTTTCTCCAGTACTTATGTTACTAGAAATTCTGAACTCATATTTCAAGTCTATATCAAATGAAGCTACTACATGAAAATTTTTATTGCAATCTAACAAATAATTCGTCTGCATGGATATACAAAGTTTTTAAACGTTCTATATAAATAAGTGAAATAGTTAATAATTACCGTTTAATATAATATTGCACTAAACTAGATAAAAAAGACATTTTGTAAAGGTAGAACAAAACATACTTTTCATCAAATACGGTATTAAAATTAGTTTTCTTTAGTTTACAGAACTACACAAAAGAATTTCGATATATTAGTATTACGTTTGGAAATGGCTGGAAGGGCAAGTTATGTTTTGTGACCTGTTACTATTATTATTATTATTATTATTTGTGTTGTGCAAGGTTTAATTCACTGTTTGGTGTTTAGATTATTTATACGCAATTTACAGAGCTTTTTAAATTAATCCAACAAGACAGCTGTGGCAGCAATTTCCTGAATAATTTGAATAAATTTTAAAAGACTTGCAGGTTTTATGAAAGCAGCTACAATAATGAATGGGACTCACTAGAAACTCCTCTCAGGCAGGAAAAATTGTTGTCAAATAAATCTACGTATTTCTAAAACTGTTTTGAATTCTTTTTTAAAATACACTTAAACTGTTAAGGTACAGTACTTATATATATATATATATATATGTATGTATAACTGTATTAATTAATATCTCTGTAGTACTGCAGGTTAAAACGAAGTGGTCAGGGTACCACACTAGATTATTTTCTTTATTTTCTTTTCTTTATTTTTTTTAATTAGAGAAAATGAAGAATTCAAAATAAATAAAGAAAGAAAGAAATTATGTAAGAAATTAATTCTTTTATTCATTTAGACAATTGCCTATAATACACTCGCATAAATTTTGAATACAGTTTTAGATTACTGCAAAAAGCAGCATGCAAATGAAATTTAGCATATTTAAATGGAAAATATTTTTAATAAAAATTGGTAAGTAAAATTAATTAATTTAGTTTTTATTTGAATAAACATACTCTCACAACTTTACACAAATTTGACAAATAAGCTATACAAAATTTAAAACTGGTCACTAATGTATACACATCAATTGTTTGATCCAATAAAAATAACTGTTCGCGAAAAATATATCCACATAAGCAACATTATTTCCAGGTAAAAACATATAAATTCTGAATAAATAATGACTTCTACATTTAAATAAATTAAGTTGAAAAGAAGCATTAACTGAACAAATTTACAAAAGTGCGGCTATTTCAAAAACCTAATTAACTTGTATAACTATAATGAACATTTTAAAAAAGGCAATAATATGGAAATGAAATATTCCTTTTAAAGTTCCGTGAAGAAGTAAATGTAGTTACAGCACATTAATATTCTTATTTTACATTCATTAGAGTGTGAAATGTACTCTAGCGTAATAACTTAAAAGCTTTGAAAGACTTTTGAATAAATTAGAAATTTTTAAGCATATTACGTTAAAACTAGTTGTGTTTGGTAAATACACGTAAAATTGTATTTTGAAATTTTCCTTTTATTTAGAAAACAACTTGTACTTATTGACAAATTTTTTTAAAGTACGTACATTTAAGTTAGTTAAAAATGTTAACGAGGAAAATCAATTCAATGTTAATTTATAAGCATATTTAAGAATTACATTGAAATAGGTTTGAGAGATATTTTCTTTCAAATTTCTGGCTTAAAAGTTTATTTAAATGAATATAATTCGGAAAAAATAAATATTTCGCTTATTATATATATTCAAAGTTGTATTTAGATTAACGATATTTTTGTATATATTTGCTAAAAATCCCCTTAATTATTATAATTTGTGCGTTTCCAAAGATTCCATTTAACACAGTTTCCCAGTTAATTTAAATATTGATTTGTTCTGGTGGAATTCGACAATCTAAGGTTTAATTTTACATTGGTACGAAAAAAAAATCAAAGATTAGATTAATGGTATTCTTTTGTATCCCAGATAAAACCCCTCAAAATTATAATAATTTGTGTGTTTCAAAATATTTCATATAACCTAGTATGCCAGTTAATATAAATATTAATTTTTTGTTATGAAAATTTGACAACCCAAGTATATTTGTACATAGGTATAAATAAAAAGATAGACTTAATAATATTAATGTATTTCATTTGAAAAAATAAAAATAAATAGGCTTATTAAAATTTAATGGTAAGCTTTTAACATTTATTTAAAATAAATAAATAAATGAATAAATATAATAAAACAAAGATTTCGACCAGATGATGTTGTTAATAATAAAATATAAAAAGTTTGATTTCTTTAGAATTTGATCATTCCTTTAGCTTAATTTTGGATATATATATAATGATAAAAATGCCATTCTGGTTACCTCGAAATCACTATAAATCAATTCGAACCAAAGTTTTAGAATTGGCTTATCTTGGATGAATTCATTGGGTAATTTGACCCATCATCTTCCATCAAAATGGCTGATATCTGACGGTTTTAATCTCATCAAAATTTATATGGGAATTTACTTCTTTGAAACTGCGTATGTACATCAGCCATACCGACATCTCAACCAAATTTATTAATCAACTTCTTTGGCCATCGCGTTAAAAGAAAAAAAAAATCATTAAAAATTTTAAACTCGCATACAAATTCAAATTTGAACCGGTTTTCATGAAACTCGGTTTGTAAACAAATGATGCCAGGTTCTGAACTAAACTTGCTAATTAATTCTATCCACCATCTTGTTTCAAAATGGTGCTTTCATCAAAAGAACATAAAAATCGATCTATTTATCAGGCTCAGTAAGAAGATATTGGTTCCATATCATTTTAAAAAAGCGCTTTTCTAGTTTGGAAAAAAAATAGTAATTTCCTATATTTATAGTCATGCAATGAACTAATTGGTTCAACCCAGTTCCCATGAGAACATCCAAAATTAAGCTGAACTGATTTTGGTAACAATTCGTGTTAGATGCTTCATGACCTGACTGCGTAGGAACATAAGGTGTGACGATGTTTGCTACTAGATATCGTCGGTAAAGAGCTTTAGATAATAGGAGACGTTAAAAAGAGAAATGGATGTCACAGTGTGTGCGCGAAGCATAAATTGTTTTCCAATATTGATATCTGGTATAAAGTACTGATAGAATATATGAAAAAAATGGGTGAATGTCATGCCAGTTTGTATTTAAACCGTATAATCTACTAAAAATAAAACTAATCTGAATCACACTTCTAGATTCCGTGCTGTATTGATTTTGATGTTAAAATGATACGAAATGTACAGTCATTTAGAAGTAGTCCCCAAGCAGCACCGAAACGTTCTCTGAACGTTCAAAAATTGTTCTGCAAACACGTTCTAAGAACGTTCCCTTTGAACGTATTATAAAAGTCTATTTGTCCATCTTGAAGACGTACAATTGTACGGTTCAGGGAACGTTCAATGAACGTGTAGCTATCACCATCGGTGTTATAGAAGCGCCCAGAGAACGTTCTATGTATACGGTCTCAGAACGTTCTAAACGTTTTTAGAACGTTTTCAAAATGTTATACACATTTTCAGAACGTTCTAGAAAACGTACTGTAAACGTTCTAAAATAGTGTAGAAACGATCTGAAAACGTTCTATACACACGTTCTCACAACGTTATGTAAACAATTTTTGAACGTTCTTTGAACGTGCTAAAAATGTATTTCATGTATAATAAAATGGAAGAACTCGCAACAATTGTTTCGGGTCGAAAGAAGACACGACCCTTCGTCAGACGAACATAATAGGCACGAGTGCTGCAAATACAAGAGCTACGTTGCAGTTTTTTGCAGCACTCGTGCCTACTTTGTTCGGTTGATGAAGGGTTGTGTCTTTTCTCGAACCGGAACAATTGCTTCGAGTTCTTGAATTTTATAGTGTCTGTTTAAAGTTTTGCACTTGTTATTTTATTTATTTATTTATTTATTTTTTTTTTTTTTCCTTTCCTTATTTATCTTTTCTTTTCTTTTTTATTTTTGTGCAGTTTTTATTTTATCTTATTATTATTTTTTTTTTTCATAAATAATTGTCTTAGTGTTATAAAATTTTTAATACATGCATCGAAATATGGTATAACAAAAGATCAATTGAATATTCTAGAATTTTGAATATTCTAGATAAATATTTGAATTCACAAACAAATAAATAAATAAATTCAAGTTCTGGAATATTTAAAAAAACTTTAAGATAATATGCCCCCTGCTAACTAATTATTATTCCCCCCTAGATTTTGCATCATTATAATTTAACAATAGAATATAACCATATTTGGATATTAATTTTAATAAGTTAACGGCCCTCTTCACATACCGTCGCCGGTAGCCCGAGCCAATGCTATTCTATGGGGAAATTTTCTTTACAAATAACTTATTAACTAATACATAATTTTAAATTCTGTTTTCACATTCAGAAAATTCCCAACTGTTAAATTGACGGACCTTTTTTGAAAAAATATTTTTTAATTTTTAATATTTTATTTTGAAATTGTAAAATGAAAAAAATTCACATATTGAAAATTCATATTTTGCAGCTTCGAAGTAAAATATAAAAAATAAAAAAAAATAATTTTTTTAAAAAGGTCCGTCAATTTAACAGCTGGGAATTTTCATAATGTGAAAACAGAATTTAAAAATATGTATTACTTAGTAAGTTATTTGTAAAGAAACATTTCCCATTGAATAACATTACCTTCGGCTTGTAGCGGCGGTGAGTGAAGAGGGCCCTTAAGCAAAAAAAATTAAAAATATTTATGTCTAAATTTTAAAACTTACTGCAAACTTTTAGCATTTAAACAAAAAAGTATTTTATTAATTTTTAAATTATCAATGAAATCTCAAATTAATGCCCAGATATGTTACATGTTCTATTTTTAAACTATAATAATGCACAATCAATGGAAAACAAAAAATAAATTTAGTTAAAAGAAGTACACAAGTGCACAAAATTTAAACAATAAACTATTTCTCGTTTTTTTTTTTTTTTTTTTTTTTTTTTTTTCCCACATAATTCTTAAACAAATAATCACAGAAGTATAAAATTTGGATAGTATGTTTTTTAAAATACCATAAATCGAATTTTATATAACTTTAGCATAAGTAATAATTTTAAAACTAAATATCTAATTTTAAAACTAAATTTTTCTCAAAAGTAAACATTGAAAAAATGAAAAATTTCAGCAATTTTAGAAAAGAAAACTTAATGAAAAATGGTCATGAAGATGCATTACAGATAGGGTAAAGATGTACACGCATCCATGCGTTAGATTAAAACCGTATATTTCTTCATGTAGTCACTTTTTTGTTTCTTCTTTTTTCTTCATTTTATCGCGTGTGAATAATTTTTTAAAAATTTTACATAGAAATATGAAAATCGGATAAGGCGATCATTATTAAATTATTTATCGACGTTTTTATTATTCTGGTGATGATCACAGTTTATACAAATTAGTAATTATTATTATTAATTTTTTTTTCAAAAATTCCGTTATTAAAGTAAAAGAAAAGTGAACACAGAAAGTAAAACCAGGATTTTGTTTAACACATGAGGGCATGTGCGTCTTCACTTGTCTATAATGCATCATTAACACAATTTTTCATTAAGTTTTCTTTGCTAAAATTGTTGAAATTTTTAATTTTTTCCAAAGCTTACTTTTGATAAAAATTAATAATTATTAGTTTAAAATTATTACTTATACTAAAGTTATGTAAAATTCAATTAATGATATGATAACGAACATGACATCCAAATTTTATGTCCATGTGTTTATTTGTTTAAAAGTTATGCAAAAAAGAAGAAAATGGGAAAGCAGGTTTGTTCCCTTAATTTTGAACAGCGGTGTATTTTAAATAACTATCAAAACTAATAACTATCAACTAATCTATCAAAATTATTTTCCATGGTAAATGTATACGATTTTCATCTCAAACAAGTATAACACTAAATATAAAAAAAAAATCAATTTTATAGTTTTCAAAATATGTATCTTAAGAAATGTATTTTACATAATGAAAAATGTGAAAAGTCGATAAATTTGTTTTAAATTATCACAAATTTAGGGTTCATCCTTTCGCTTCAAAAGTATAGACGACTTTTCTGGCAAGAATATTGATAATTTTAATACAATAGCGAAAGCGATGAACTATACAAATTGCCCATACTTTTTTTTAATTAAATATTACTAATATAAATAAATATATATATACACATATTTAATTTTCCAGGGAAAATTTAAAAACAATGCTCACTCTTGTACATTTATACGAAATTTTGACCTATTATGACATATTAAAAATTCTGAAAATAAGGGTATGTCAGCGCCACCTATTGAACGATTTATTAACAAATATAATCGCCACCAGTTTAGGTCACAGTCCAAGTAAACCAAGTTTGAATAAATTACGTTCATTAGTTCGTGAGATACAGCATCCATAAAATTTTAAAATTTATTAATTTAATCATAAAAATTTAATCAACACAGGTTTTTATAATTAACATTTTTATATATGAAATTTTGTACATTTTTCACCAAAAAATGTACAAAATACAGATATCTGAAATACAGATATCTGAAAAATCGCAGAAAGCAATAGCAGCACCAATCGTCGGTGGATATATACGGAAACTGAAGCAGCACATTTTGTCATTATATATATGGCTCACATACAAGGTTTGATAAGTATTCGTATTATAGAAGGTGAGGTACAGGCTTCCCGTAAGTTGAAACGTAACAGTGCCACCTGTCATTTGATATGTACCCGAAGTGAATCAGTAAAATTTACATAATATCTATTTCACATACCAAATTTAGAGTATTTATAAATCATAGAAAATGAGCTATTGCGTTCCGTTCCCTTGAATAAAATTAAATTGCAGCATACCAGGGCCTCCAATTGTCCCATATGCATGCAAAATTATTCCGCAAAGTTTTATATGATATTAATTTTACATACCAAGTTCAGTGTATTTATAATTATTTATATCACAAAAACTTAATTATTGCCATTACGTTAACGAGATTAAATTGCAGGAGAGCAGCGCCACCAGTTGGTCAATATATGCACCCGAATTAAATCAGCGTAGTGTTACATAATATCTGTTTCACATATTAAGTTTGGTGCATTTGTGCACTGTAGAAGCTGAGATATAATCTCCCCATAAAAGGGAGAATTTACAGAATAGAAGCGAACCCTATCTGGTGATACATTCCAGAGGCTAATGAGCACCAAAGCTGATATTTAGGTCAATATCTAATTAAACATTCCTGATATTTAGCAAATTAGTTAAAGTCTAACTAAACATCAAGTTAAATTCCGTCCATTGGTTTGTGAGATACAGAGTCCACAAAACTTTGATAACACACACACACACACACACAAAAAAAAAAAAAAAAAAAAAAAAAAAAAACAGACAGACTGGCATTTTGAGTGAATGGTAGAATTGTGTTCTGGACATCTCAAGAGTGTATAAACGCATGGAAAACCGGAGATCAAAAATTCCCAATTATCCAACACATTTTTCTTGATATATACAAAATAATAATAATAATAATAATAATAATAAATAAATAAATAAAATAAATTAATTTTTCGTAACTTAATTTATTAACAATTTAAGAAGCAATTAATAATGAATATCTGCAAAGTAATCTGGAGTAATGTGTTTGACAGAATTCAGCAACATAAAACTTAAATAAAATTATAAATAATTATAATGATTATAATAACATATAATTAAAGTTTAAAATTTTGTAATTTTTTCTCACCGCATCTCTATTACATTTCTATGTTTATTCTACATGTCAACAAAATTTGAAACTGAAAATAAGGGAAAAAAAAAAAAAAGGTATTTTGTCATATTCGTTATAATTACACTGTGACAGAAAGTGTTACGACGGTGATACACTTGAATGTTTTTCATAGAACTAGACTTGTACGTTTTATAGATGGTACAAAGCAAACCTTTTCAGAACGTTCTAAGTAATACTATTTTTGAACGTCTAATCGAACGTTCTCTTGACACGAAACACGGTGTTTGAAGGACTGTAACCGTTATTAGACGTTCACAAAACGCTCCCGTGCTACTTGGGCTGATATGAAGCGTTCGTTAATATACAATTTTTTTGTCTTGTCTTATTATTCAGTGCATACATTTTAGGCTACAATCAACTAAAAATAAACTAAGAATGTTTTTTTTTTTTTTTTTTTTAATAAATCAATTTATGAAAGTTCTCTCCAAGACACTATAGTATATAAATTCATTATCTCAATTACATTTAAAAAATTATAAAATTTACATTGGCATAAAATATTAAATTTTACAGAAAAATTATTTTTCTCAAGATTCTAAAGTATGACAAGAATATTTCTTTATAATTGTCTCTAAATTTCCTTTTCTACATAAATTTCGACAATATTTTAACTGATTAACACTCATTAAGAAAACTTTGCTCCATCTTCAGAAATGTGCTGACGTTAAATTGAAAACTTTTAATTTTTTAGTTTACTTTGAATTATTAAAAGGGGCGTAAGTTATTATTAACTATCTCTTAGTTTTATATAGTCAAAACTATATTTTAAATATCTGAAGAAAAATTTTAACCATGCCTCAAATGACAAAATACATATGTGCTTAAATATTCGATAAAGATTATTTTAATAATATATCATTATTTACACTGTTAGCACATATATATTATTATGAATTTTAAATTTATCCGCATTTATAAACTGCTTAAATGGCCGGGGTAGCCCGGACGGTAGATCACAGAGCTCGTAATTGGAAGGTTACGGGTTCGATATTCGAGCCAGTTTAAGATCGTTGTGTACACTCATGGTGGCTGGTTCACGTAACATTCGCCGTGACTGCAAAGTCCTCCTTTTTACCACCAAAATTATACGACTGGGGCTCACCGATGCTGGGAAACCACACCCCCTGTGGAGGATCAAAATTGTGATGGCATGTCTCCATCCCATTTTTAAGGGTGTGTCCCAGACTGTCGTCAATTGCAGAAAGCGCAGAACTGGTGCGACGTTAAACCCAAGGAGCCAACCAAATTGCGTAAAATAATAATAATAATAATAGAACAAAATATAGAACTAACCAATAGAACAAACCAAACTGCGTAAAAAATAAAATAAAAGATTTTGAAAGAAGTGTATTTACATTTAAGTGTATTTAAAGTGTATTTAAAAGATTTGAAAGTATGTGTATTTAAATAATCAGAATCATATATAATTAAGTTCCAAATTTTTTTATATTATTTAAATAAAAGGAAAATTATACAACACTTATAAAATACTAAAAACTTTCTAACAGCGTGAGATACACTTGAAAAAAAGGTATGCATTTCTACCAAAAAAAAAAAAAAAAAAAAAAAAAACGAAATGATACAAAATGCGATTATAAAACCTATATCCCACCATAACATTTTTTGCATATAATTCTTAAAATTTATCTTTAGAGCAATTAATAGGTGATGTGGAGTAAGTGCAACCGCGGGTATGTGTAACATCATCCTTATCACCCAACTAATACATTGATTTCAGACCTAACTGTCACCATATCTCTTACTGTCACCATATCTGTTTTGCGTTTATCTCTTTGTTTTATTTTCTTTATTTTGTTGCTGTTGATTTATTTAATTAGAGAAAATAATGATTTTTTTTTTTTTTTTTTAAATAAGATTGTATAGCATGTTTTGTGGATTAAAGTTTCAATTCACAACATTTACTGCATTAAAATTCTATACAGACAGCGTTTGTAAAAATATAATTACTGCTAATTTTCTTTTTTAGATTATCCTATAAATAATTCCTTTAAGATAATTAGATAAATATTTATAATTCACTCACATAAATGTTGAATACAGTTTTATATTACTACATAAAGCAGCATGTAAATGAAATTTAACATATCAAAATCGTAAATATTTTTAATAAAGATTGGTAATTTAACCCGTTAGTAGTCGCATATCGGTCTTTTTGCAGCCCATCGCTTATAAATTCTTCCTTAAAGACAAAGTGAGGAAACTCTGTATACCTGACCTTGGGAGGATGTCCTCTAACATAGTATGTTTCAATGTCATTCCTGCTATTTTTTGAGCAGTTAAAAACAATTTTCTTCTGAAATAGGTCTATTTGATCGCGACGCGACCACTAACGTTGATTCATTATTCTCCCCATTTTCGGCTTTTTAGACAGGTTAGAATTTTGTGGAAAAAACGTCGCGTGAATTAAAGGCACTTCATCTTTCTCTACTGGCTTTCTTTCGGCTATCCCTCCACACTAAACAGCGGCGGATAAAGATCGACACGCGAGTGCTAGCGTTATAAAAAATGACGCGACTACTCTCGGGTTAAATTAACTAATTTCGTTTTTATTTGAATAAAAATACTAGCACAATTTTACACATACTTGACGAATAAATTATACAAAATTTTAAACTACCCACTAATGTATACCCATCAATTGTTTGATCCAATAAAATTAATTGTTCGCGAAAAATATATCCACATAAGCAACATTATTTCAAAGCAAAAAAAGTTTAACTTCTGAATAAATAATAACTTCTACAATTAAATAAATTAAGTTTAAAAGAAGCATTAACTATACAAATTTACAAAAGTGTGGCTATTTCAAACGTCTAATTAACTTGTACAACTATAATGAGCATTTTTAAAAAGGCAATAATATGGAAATGAAATATTCCTTTTAAAGTTCCGTGAAGAAGTAAATGTAGTTACAATACATTAATATTCTTATTTTACATTACTTAGAGTGTGAAAGGTATTCTAGCGTAATAAGTTAAAAGCTCTGAAAGACTTTTGAATAAATTAGAAATTTTAAAGCACATTACGTACAAACTAATTGTGTTTGGTAAATATACATAAAATTGTATTTTGAAATTTTACTTTTATAAAGAAAATAGCTTGTACTTAATGGCGAATTTTTTTAAAGTTTGTAGAAATAAGTTAGATAAAAATGTTAACGAGGAGAATCAATGCAATATTAATTTATAAGCATATTTAAGAATTAAATGGAAATAGGTTTGAGAGATAATTTCCTTCAAATTTCGGGCTTAAAGCATTGAGTTTTATTTATAAGGATATAATACTCAAAAATTCGGGAAAATTAAACATTTAGTTTCTTTATTATATATATTCAAAGTTGCATTTAGATTAAAGATATTTTTAACCGACTTCAAAAAAGAAGGAAGGTTCTCAATTCAAACCGTATGTTTTTTTTATGTTTGTTAGCTCATAACTTCTGAACGGATGCTCCGATTTTGATACTTTTTGTTTTGTTGAAAAGGTCTTGGTCTGCAATAGGTCCCATTGTAATATATTTACGATCTAAAGAAAATACAGGGTGCCCAAAAAAATCAGTCCCAACTCTTTTAACTGCTAAATGGCTGCAGCTATAGTGATAAAAATGGTATGTAAGTATAGCAAAGTGGCCATGCAGTACAAGGTTAAACTGCTTGCAGCGCCACCTGGTGGAAAATAGCGAAGTTAGTGTTCCTATCTCGAAAACGGTCTAAAGAAAAAGTGAATTACAAAGCTTAAGAGTATCACCGATTTAGTACAAAAAGATAGTTTGGACATTCATATTAACGTTCCTATCTCAGAAACGGTTCAAGACAGGGGAAAAAAGTGAATTATAAAATTGCAGAGTATCATCGATTTAGTAGGAAAAGATAGTTTTGACATTGATGCTAAAAATACAATGCTAAAAACGTGCATTTTTTTGTTCGCAATTTCTTACACTATACACACTTGAGTTACATTGCTCACGTTGTAGCGTAGCTGGTGAGACAAACGCTATATAGTTCAAAATACAGTTACTAGATACTTTTTGTTTCGTTGTAGAGATCTTGGTCTGAAGAAGGTCCCATTATAACATCTAGTAGGTCCCATTATAACATCTTTACAATCTAAAGAAAATAAAGCGCCATCTGGTGAAAAACAGCGGAACAAAAACGGTTCAAAAACGGTTCAAGATGGGAATAAAGTTAATTACGAAGTTGTAGAGCATCATCGATTTACTACGAAAAAACAGTTTTTAGACATTATTGCTAAAAACAGAACGCTTAAAACGTGCAGTTGTTTGTTCGCAATTTCCTACACTGTGCACACTTGAACTACGTTGCACATTTTGCAGCGTAGCGGAGGACACGTATACTCTGTGGTTCAAAGTACTGTTACTGTAAACGGTCAAATCGATTAGCGCAAAGTCGTTTTCAACCAACTTCAGAAAGGAGGGTGTTCTTAATTCGAGCTATGTGTTGTTGTTGGTGTTTGTAAGCTTATAACTTCGTAAGAGATGCTCTAATTAACCGACTTCAAAAAGGAAAGGTTCTCAATTCAAAGCGTATGTTTTTTGTTTTTGTTTTTGTTTGTTAGCTCATAACTGCTGAACGGATGATCCGATTTTGATACTTTTTTTTTGTTTTATTGGAAAAGTCTTAGTCTGAAATAGGTCCCATTGTAAGATCTTTACGATCAAAAGAAAATACAGGGTGACCAAAAAAGTCAGTCCCGACACTTTTAACTGCTGAACATCTGCAGCTATAGCCATAAAAGTGATATGTACGTATAGTAAAGTGGACATGCGCTACGCGATTCAACCGCCTAAAGCGCCACCTGGTGGAAAAGAGTGGAGTTAATGATCCTATCTCGGAAACGTTTCAAGACTGGGGAAAAAAATGAACTATAAAATTGCAGAGCATCATCGATGTAGCACGCAAAGGTAGTTTAGACATTAATGCTAGAAACAGAACGCTTAAAACGTGCATTTGTTTCTTCACAATTTCCTATTTTGTGCACACTTGAATGACATTGCATATGTTGTAGCGTAGCGGGTGACATTTATGCTATGTAAAATTCAAAGTATGGTTATTGTAAGCAGTCACATCGATTAACGCATAGACGTTTTAAACCGACTTCATAAAGAAAGAGGTTCTCAATACAAACCATGTTTCTCGTTGTTGTTGTTGAAATTTGTTAGCTTATAACTTCGTAAGAGATGATTTAATTTTAATACTTCTTTTGTAGTCGTAATGATCTTGGCCTGAAAAAGGTTTCATTATGATTTTATTAAGATATAAACAAATTACATTATACTCACAAAAGTCTGTTCTCACTCTAACTGCTGAACGCATGCAGCTACACTGGTAAAAACAGTATGTAAGTATCGATGTTGAAGCTTTTGTCCGTCAGCTGCAATGCATATTTTGCTCTTTGTTTGAACTTTACGCTGCGCAATTTCCAGCGCAGCAGGTGACACGTATTCACTGTAAAGTTCAATATATACGCCTAACAGAATTTCGGTTGCGAATATAGCGTATCCGTTCTTTACATTTGTAAAGACTTTTTAATTTAACGTATGTTCGTTCAATACATAGTTTTTTGCTCATATCCGATAAAAGCAAGAAAAGTGACACAACTTAAAAATGCAGCATTTGAGAAAAAGCAACATAAAGCTTGACTAGAATAAAACTGGCACAACTGTCTCTCGAGTGGATAACTTTCTAGATAGAGATGTAACTTTTTTGTTCACATTGGGTGCATTTCATGTATTTTTCAGTGACATAAACCATTTTTTGAGTAATGTCTCTTTTCTTGGAAGTTGTGATTTGTGAAACTTCCGTCGAACGTCTTCTGATGCTCTGCTGTATAAATAAGTTTTCACTGAAAAGAGAAAAATAAAATCTTTTTGTAAAAAAATAGAACCGACTCCAAAATGTAACTACAATTCAAACAACTAAAAATGAAAGAAAATTGGCAGAAAATGGAACTGTAAATTGCGCCTAAAAGTATAAAATAATTTCCTTCGCCAAACAACCTATAACACTACAATTAATGATAACTTTTGAAGTCGGCGCAAAATTAAATAAAAATTGATACCTTCATTCAATACAAAAATCACATCCTATTCAAAATACACATCTCACATTGTTACCTGCAAAACGCATCCTAAAACTACTTTGATTCAAGAAAACAAATAAGATTTCGTAAGCAGCGTAAGTTGGCGAAGACGCTGGTATCTGACGTCCTTGGTGAAAGAATAATCGCAAAATTAGCTGTCAAACATATTTAATTTCTTTGGGATATCATGAATATTTTGATAAGGTATATCAAGAGAGTAATTAAGAATATGAAACAACACATCGTACAATATATATTAGGAAAATATACATCTTGCGTGTATATTTTTGCCTTACGTTTTGATCGCCAAATTGAAAAGCCATCAAGGATGATAGTTATCAAAGTTATACCAAATTTACAAAGGAAACTCTAACTTCGTAGAAACATAAATACCGCATTGTGAAGAACGTTCACTGTTCTATGTAGATGCTACTAATGGACCAATTGTATACAGTGATAAAATAATAAAGGAAACATGAAAATGGATCATTCGAGACAACAGCATTTGTTGCTACCGATCTAAAGGCAAACCTTTAAAAACTAATTAAATTTTATTTAATTTTGCGCCGACTTCAAAAGTTATCATTAATTGTAGTGTTATAGGTTGTTTGGGGAAGGAAATTATTTTATACTTTTAGGCGCAATTTACAGTTCCATTTTCTGCCAATTTTCTTTCATTTTTAGTTGTTTGAATTGTAGTTACATTTTGGAGTCGGTTCTATTTTTTTACAAAAAGATTTTATTTAGTAATGCTAACTGAAATTCTCCTTGATTATTATAATTTTTGTGCTTCGAAAGACTCCATATAACCCAGTTTCACAGTTAATTTAAACATTAATTTGTTCTTGTGAAATTTGAAAATCCAATGTGTATTTTTACATTATGGGAAAAAAAAAAAGAAATCTAAGATTAGATATTATTTTGTATTCCAGATGAAAATACCCTCAAAATTATAATAATTTGTGTGTTTCAAAATATTTCATATAACCTAGTATGCCAGTTAATTTAATTATTAATTGTTTGGGATAGAAATTTAACAATCCAAGTATATTTTTACGTAGCTATATATAAAAATATAAACTTAATAATATCAATAGTATTTCTTTTGAAAAAAGAAAAATAAAGAGACATTTTAAAATTCAATGGTAAGCTTTTAACATGAATTTAAATAAATAAATAAATAATTAATTATAATAAAACAAAGATTTGTACCAGATGATGTTGGTAATAACAAGAAAAAAAAATAGTTTGATTTCTTTAGAATTTGATCTTTCCTTTCGCTTAATTTTGGATATATAGAAAATGAAAAAAATGCCATTCTGATTACCTGCATATCACTATGATTCAATTTGAACCAAAGTTTTAGAATTGGCTTATATTGGGGGAATTCATTGGCTAATTTTACTCATCATCTTTCATTAAGATGGCTGAAATCTGACGGTTTTAATCTCATAAAAATGTATTTGGGAATTATTTTCCTTAAAACTCCGTATGTACATAAGTCATACCGACATCTCAACCAAATTTATTAATGGACGTCTTTGGCCATCGTGTTTCAAAATAGCAATTTTTAAAGTTTTCAAGTTTGCATAGAAATTTACATTGGAACCAGTTTGCATGAAACTCGGTTTGTAAACAGATGATGTCAGGTTCTGAACTAAATTTGCTAAATAATTCTATCCACCATCTCGTTTCAAAATGGTGCTTACATCAAAAGAACATAAAATTCGACCTATTTATCATGCTGTGTAGGAAGATATTGGTTCCATGTCATTTTAAAAGGCGCTTTTTTTCTTCAGAAAATGGAATTTATTTCCTATATTTATAGTTATGCAATGAACTAGATGGTATCAACCCAGTTCTCATTAGAACATCTTAAATCAAGCAGATTTCATTTTAGCAACTCTATTCGTATTAGATGTCTCATGACCTGACTGCGTAGGAACATAAGGTGTGACGATTTTTGCTTCTAGATATCGTCGGTAAAGATCTTTACATAATAGGAGACGAAAAAAAGAGAAATGAATGATACAGTGCATGCGCGAAGCATAAATTGTTTTCCAATATTGATATCCGGTATAAAGTACTGATAGAATATACGAAAAAAATGGGTGAATGTCATGTCAGTATGTATTTAAATCGTATAATCTACTTAACAAAAAAATAATCTGAATCACTCTTCTAGATTCCGTGCTGTACTGATTTTGATGTTAAAACGATACGAAATGTACAGTCACTTAAAAGTAGTTTGATATGAAGCCTTTGAAAATATACAATTTTTTTTGTCTTGTCTTATTATGCAACACATACATTTTAGGCTACAAATGACTAAAAATACACTAAGAATTTTATTTTTTTCAAATAAATCAATTTATTAAAGTTCTCTCCGAGACACTATAGTATATAAATTCAATATCTCAATTACATTTAAAAAAATAAAAAATTTACATTGGCATAAAATATTAAATTTTACTTAAAAATTGTTATTCTCGAGATTCGAGATTCTAAAGCATGACAAGAATATTTCTATATTTCTTTATAATTGTCTTTAAATTTTCCTTTCTAAGCAAATTTCGACAATATTTTAACTGATTGACACTCATTAAGGAAATTTCGCTCCATCTTCAGAAATGCGCTCAAGTTAAATTGAAAACTTTTAGGTTTTTAGTTTACTTTGAGTTATTGAAAAGGGCGTAAGTTATTATTAACTATGTAACAATTTTATTTAGCCAAAACTATTTTTTTAAATATTTGAAGAAATTTTTTTTAAATGTCTCAAATGATAAAATACATATGTGCCTAAATATTCGATAAAGATTATTTTAATAACATCATTTTTACACTGTTAGTACATATATATTATTATGAAATTATAATTTATCCTCATTTATAAACTGCTTAATGAGATGGGGTAGCCCGGTCGGTAGAGCGCCGAGCTCCTAATTGGAAGATTGCGGGTCCGATACTCGAGCCAGTCTAAGATCATTGTGTAGACGAATGGTGGATGGTGCACTTAAAATTCGCTGTGATCGCAATGTCCTTCTTTTTACCACCCAAATTATATGACTGGGGTCACCGACGCAGGGAAACCATCACCTCTGTGGCCGATCAACTTTGTGATGCCAAGTCTCCATCCCATCTTTAAAGGTGTGTCCCAGACTGTCGTCAATTGCAGAAAGCGCAGAACTGGTGCGGCGTTAAACCCAAGGATCCAACCAAATTGCGTAAAATAATAATAATAATAATAGAACAAAATATTTTCAAAGAATAAATATGTGCATATTTTTAAATAATCAGGATCATAAATATAAGTTCCACGTTTTTTGTATTATTTAAATAAAAGGAAAATTATACAATGCCTTTAGAATACTAAAAACTTTCTAACGGTGTGAAATATTCTTGAAAAAAAAATGCATTTCTATAAAAATAATTTATTTTGAAATGATACAAAATGCGATTATAAAACCTATATCACACCATAACATTTGTTGCATACAATTCTTAGAATTTATCTTTATATTAATTATTAGGTGATGTGGATTAAGTGCAACTACGGGTATGTGTAACACCACCTTATCACCCAACTAATACGTTGATTTGAGACCTAACTTTCATCATATCTCCTTGCTTTGCGTTTATCTCTTTGTTTTATTTTTATTTTTTTTATTTTTTTTTTTGTTGTTTTTGATTTATTTAATTATAGAATTTTTTTTTTTTTTTTTTATTTATTTATTTTTTTTTTTTTTATAAGATTGTATAGCATGCTTTGCGAATTAAAGTTTCAATTCACAACATTTACTGCATTAGAATTCTATACAGATAACTTTTGTAAAAAATAATTACTTTTAATTTTCTTTTTTAGATTATCTTATACAGAATTCCTTTTCTATTCGTTAAATAATTACTTACAATTCACTCTCATAAATGTTGAATATAGTTTTACATTACTACATAAAGCAGCATGTAAATAAAATTTAATGTACATAAACGGAAAATATTTTTAATAAAGATTGGTAATTTAAAATAACTAATTTCGTTTTTATTTGAATAAAAATGGTAGCACAATTTTACATACATTTGACGAATAAATTATACAAAATTTTAAACTACTCACTAATGTATACACATCAATTGTTTGATCCAATAAACATAATTGTTTACGAAAAATATATCCTCATAAGCACCATTATTTCAAGGCAAAAACATATAATTTCTGAATAAATAATAACTTCTACATTTAAATAAATTATGTTGTAAAGAAGCATTAACTGTACAAATTTACAAAAGTGTGGCTATTTCGAAAGCCTAATTAACTTGCATGACTATAATGAGCATTTTTAAAAAGGCAATAATATGGAAATGAAATATTCCTTTTAAAGTTCCGTGAAGAAGTAAATGTAGTTACAACACATTAATATTCTTATTTTACATTCATTGGAGTGTGAAAGGTAGTCTAGTGTAATAAGTTTAAAGCTTTGAAAGATTTTTGAATAAATTAGAAATTTTTAAGCATATTACGTTCAAACTAATCGTGTTTGGTAAATATACATAAAATGTTGCTTTTATTTAGAAAACAGCTTTTACCTAATGACGAAACTTTTTAAGTGTGTAGAATTAAGTTAGTTAAAAATGCTAACGAGAAAAATCAATTCAATGTTAATTTATAAGCATACTTAAGAATTATATTGAAATAGATTTGAGAGATATTTTCTTTCAAATTTCGGACTTAAAGCATTGAGTTTTATTTATAAGAATATAATACTCAAATATTCGGAAAAAATAAACATTTAGTTTCTTTATTATATATCTGTACTGATAAAGTATAAAGGATTTAAGTCCATATTCTTGATTTTTCAGGAGACGAAAAATAAAGTTAAGCTAACTAAAAACTAATCAGAAGAATCGATTAGGAAAAAGGGATTATGTTGATTTATACCCTTTATACCGTTCAGCGATTGTCAACCTTCATTTAATAAAGGGAAAAAATTGAATTAAATATTTTATACAAAGATTAATGCTAAATTTCTGACTTGAATCTTGTTTTACCAATGGATTTTCTCAAAGACTAAATGACATGGATTTAAATCTTTTATACCAATCCATAGAGAATTTTTTTCTGGGTCTGACTGTGTACTTAACTCAAAATCGACATTTTTGGACTTAAATCCATTGTACTTATCAGTTCAGATGTATTCAAAGTGTTATTTAGATTAACGATATTTTTCTAAATGTTTGCTAAAAATCCCCTTAATTATCATAATTTGTGCGTCTCGAAATTTTCCATATAACACAGTTTCCCAGTTAATTTAAACATTAATTTGTTCTGGTGCAATTTGACAATCCATTGTATATTTTTACATTGACATGAAAAAAAAAAAAAAAAAAAATCAAAGATTGGACTAATGGTATTATTTGTATTCCAGATGAAAATACCGTCAAAATTATAATAATTTGTGTGTTTCGAAATATTTCATATAACCTAGTATGCCAGTTAATTTAAATATTAATTGTTTGTGATGGAAATTTGACAGTCAAATGCATAATTGTGCATAGCTATGATTAAAAAGATAAACTTAATAATATCAATAATATTTAAAAAGAAATAAAATAAAATAAAATAAAACAAAAAGAAGTATACATTTTAAAATTTAATGTTTAGCTTTTAGCATTTATTTAAAATAAATAAATAAATAAATATAGTAAAACAAATATTTTCAACGGATGATATTTTTAATTACAAAATAATAATAATAAATAAAATAGTTCGATTTCTTTACAATTCGATCTTTCCTCTAGTTTAATTTTGGATATATATATAATGAATAAATTGTCATTATGGTTACCTCCAAATAACTATAATTCAATTCGAACCAAAGTTTTATATTTAGCTTATCTTGATGGAATTCAACGTGAAATTTGACACATCATCTTTCATTATAATGGCTGATATCTTGTGATTTCAATCTAAAAAAAAAAAAATATTTTGGAATTGATTATCTTAAAACTCTGTATATACGTAAGATATATCGAGTTCTCAGCCAAATTTATTAATCAGTTTCATTCGCCATCGTGTTTCAAAATTGTAATCTTAAAAATTTTCAAACTGGCATAGAAATGTACTGAGAAAACCATTTGCGTGAAACTCGGGTTGTAAGTAGTTGATATCAAGTTTTAAATTTATTTATTTATTAATTCTATCCACCATCTTGTTAAAAATTAGCGCTTATTTCAAAAGAACATAAAAATCGATCGATCCTTCAATATGTGTCGGATTGTCTAGGTTCTATATTATTTTTAAAAAGTGCTTTTTCAGTTTAGAAATTAAAATTAATTTCCTATATTTGTAGGCATGCAATGAACTTGATAGTTCATCCCAGTTTCCATTAGCACATCCAAAATCAGGTAGCATTAACCTTTAAATGCATGAATTTTTATTTTTAATAAATAGCATTTGAAATCAACCAGAAAATGGATGTGCAGTCGGTAACAAAAGTGTCCGAACACTAACAAAAATTCCTATATAAAAAAAGCACACTTAATACTGTTTTTTTAAATAAATCCTTGTCGAATCCTGTTCTTAGTCAGTCTAAGAACAGGATTCGACAAGGATTTATTTAGCAAAACTGTATTAAGCGTACTTTTTTTATATAGGAATTTTTGCTAGTGTTCGGACACTTTTGTTACCGACTGTAGTTAATGAGAAAAGTACAAAACAAAATCTACATACGTATTAAAAAAAAAAATAATAACATATTGATATATTTCTACACCATCAAATAATAGCTACATTTTTCTTCCATAAATTTAATATGCAATATGCAATAATATAAATATTATTCGTTACTTTTACCTTGTTTCTATTCTAAAACAATTTTTCCTGCATGTTCTTATTACTCTTTACGTAATCAATCGTAATTCATAACACACGCGCCGAAATGAAATTTTACTCAGATAGCGCGCCAGAATGAAAATTGTCACAGATAAAGTAATAAACTGTCAAAGATTCTAGATGCGTTCGGAAACGATAAAAAAATTTTGGTACAAAAAAATAATAATAACAAATAAATAAAATAAATGTAAAATAAATATAAACAATACTATGCAAATGTTACTGCATAAAGCGATATGAGGTTTTAAACAAACGATGCATATCTACATCGCTTTGCATTTAAGAGTTAGATTTTGGTAAGTATTCGTGTTGATGTCTCATGACCCGACAGTGTATAGGGACCGAATGTGTGACAATATTTGTTCATTCTTAATTTGTGTTTTATCGAGAATATTTGACTCTTTACAGATATCGTTGGTAAAGAGCTTTATATAATAGTAAACGTTAAGACGAGAAATCAATGTTACAGTGCATGCGAGAAGCATATGTTGTTTTCCAAAACTCGTATTCGGCATAGTACTGATAGCATATGTGAAAAAAAAAGAGTGAATGTCATGTTAGTTTGTATTTAAATTGCATAATCTACTAAACTAAAAATTAGTCACAACCACTCTTCTAGAATTCGTGCTATATTGATTTTGCCGTTAAAATGATAGGAAATGTCCAGTTATTTAGAAGTAGTTTGACATGAATTGTTAGATAATATACAATTACTTTGTCTAGTCTTATTAATAAGCACATAATTTTAGACTACAATTGACTAAAAATAAACTTTTTTTTTTTTTTTTTTTTTTTTTTTTTTCAAATAAAATTTTTTTATTAAAATTCTTTCCGAGACACTATATTATATAAATAAAATATCTCAATTACATTTTTAAAAAATGTAGAATTTACACTGGCATAAAATATTAAATTTTATTTAAAAATTGTTATTCTCAAAGTTGTAAAGTATGACAAAAATATTTCTTTACAATTATCTTTAATTTTTCCTTTCTACATAAAATTTGACAATATTTTAACTGATTGACACTCATTAAGAACATTTTACTCCATTCTTCAGAAATGTGCTGACGTTAAATTGAAAACTTTCAGATTTTCAGTTTACTTTGAATTGTTTTGAAAGGGGCGCAAGTTATTATTAACTATGTGACAGTTTTATACAGTCAAAACTATTTTTCAAAATATTGGGGGGAAGAAAATTTTTAACGATGTCTCAAATGACAAAATATACATCTGCTTAAGTATTTCATAAGGATTATTTTAAGAATATTGATATTTACATTGTTAGAATATGCATATTATTATTAAATTTAAATTTATCCCCATTTGAAAACTGCTGAAAGAGCCGCGGTAGTCAGGTCGGTAGAGCGCTTGAGCTCATAATTAGTAGATAGAGGGTTCAACACTCAAGCCGGCTAAAGACAGTCGTGTATTTTAGTGGTGGCTGGTGCACGGGAATCCGTCATAGCCTCAATGTCCTCCATGTCCCAATCAATATTATACCTATGGAAGTTACCGACGAGGGGGAGCCATCCCCTCCAAGGAGGATCAAAATTGTGACGGCATATCTCCAGACTGTCCTTAGGGGAGGGTCCTCGTCGTCAATTGCACGAAGCGCAGCATTAAGCGAAGCTAAACCCAACCAACGAACCTAACTGCTTAAAAAATAAAATAAATGATTTTGAAAAATTAAGTATGTGTATATTTTTAAATAATAAGAATTACATAATTAAGTTCCACTTTTTTTTTTAAGGAACATTACTCAAAATTTATAAAATACTAAAAACTGTCTAACAGTGTGAGATATAGTTCTAAAAGAAAGACATTTCTATAAAAATATATAATTTCAAAGTGATATAAAATGCGATTATAAAACATATACCTTTTAGCGTTACTTTTAGCCTTAGGAAATCATATCAAATATAAAACAATGAGAGCTTTAGAAATTTGAAAATCTACTAGAATTTTATTCTCCAAAAAATTCCCGATATGGAACAAAATATAAAATTTCGCGAGTGGTATACTTATGAAGTAATTTTCAGAATTTTTGGTAAGGAAAAAAAAATTGCATGTGTAGATTTTGAATGTAGCTTCCAATTTGTTTTATATTTGCCACCAGTGATAAGCTTACTCCAGGATATTCATACGCAATGCAAGTATAACCACAATCATTACATTTATCATAATTTGCCTCAAGTACATAATTTGCCTCATTTATATAACTTTTCTTTTTTATCTTGAACAGCAAGTCCGCGTTTAAATACGTTTTTGTGAATCGTTATATTATTTAATAAAAATAACTTCACATATTCGTGTGTTAATAATTTAAATCTTATTCTCAGAAAAAAGATGCAATTAAGTTCACTGATAAATGTATACAAATAAGAAACTAAAGGTGTTAAAAAAGAATGCTTTTTTTATAATAATGTATTGTTTTCGATGCAAGTCTAAAAGCAGGGCTCATTTATATATATATATACAGTCGGCTGTAAAATTATTCGAGCACTAGCAATAATCCTTGCTAAAAAAAGTACATTTAATACAGCTTTGTTAAACAAATCCTTGTCGAGTCATGTTCTTAATCAGTCTAAGAACATGATTCGACAAGGATTTACTTAGCAAAACAGTCTTAAGTGTACTTTTTAAATATAGGAATTATTGGCTAGTACTCGAATAATTTTGCAGCCGACTGTATATATATATATATATATATGTGTGTGCGTGTGTTTGAGTGTCACTTTTAGTTATCCAGTTATCCGCAAAGAATCTAATTTTGAGTTTACAAATTCCATATTCATTGAAAGTATTTCAAACAAGAATTATTTTATTGTCAATTGTATTTGTGCTTATGTTGTAATAAAAAATCTGGATATCCCAAAACATATCAATAAAAAAGCAATTCCGCTGGACACATTGATTTCAAAAATTCCGTGCATTCAAATGACCTATCATATAAATTTTCATATAACCCCCTGGAGCCCCTCGTGACACAAGCACGAGATTTTCAGTAGGAAATCATACTTTTTCTTCACAGGCGGAAAACAAACGGTATAAAATTATTCATTGATCTTTATTTCTTTCATTGAGAA
Organism: Salticus scenicus; assembly: GCA_963930645.1. Taxonomy (NCBI): domain Eukaryota; kingdom Metazoa; phylum Arthropoda; class Arachnida; order Araneae; family Salticidae; genus Salticus; species Salticus scenicus. The sequence goes on from OZ005649.1 coordinate 76,303,265, forward strand.
GGGAACCGGGACCCTGAACGTTCTGCTCCAAAAAAAATCTGGAAATCCTAACATATCTCATTAAAAAATAAATTTCGTTGAGCAAAATGCTTACAATAGCATTGTGCATTTAAATGATATACCAGATGATGTATCGTAGGTGGAACTTCGAGGTCACCAGGAGGCCCATATGTTGCAAACTCAGTTTTTTTCAAACAGATACCATATACTTTCTTCACAGAATCATGTTAAGCGGAAAAAAATCTATTTTAATTCATATACTACGCTTTTTAATTTTTAGAGTAGGGGCCCCGGGACTTTGAATCTTATGTTGCAAGAAAGAAAATGGAAAACTGAAAGTATCTTAACGAAAAAGCATATTCTGAACACAATAATTGAAATGATCTGTTAGAAGAAGTAACATATGTGGAACACCACGGCCCCTAGAATCCCACATGACACAAGCTCCACTTTTTCAAATAGAAAATGTGCTTTAAATTACCCATCATACTATAGGTATGGGGAATTTAGGTAATCGTGAAAATTTTCGACCTCGTTTCTTTTACTTTTTTTTTACATGTTTTCAGATGTAAGGAATTCGAAAATGGCAAAATTTATATTGTGTCTGTCAGTAGGGTGTCTGTTAGTTTGTTAGTGTGTTAGTCCTTTACTTAGTTTGTCAGTCTGTGTAACAAGTAGTTGCAGAGAAATCAGATCAGTTTTAAAATATTACTTTCGATACTGGCAAGAACCCTATTCTATTGCAATATTCGATTTAAAAAATTTCGTAAGTTATTAGAAATTTGCGATTTTTTTTAACGTGGAAGAATAGGGCAAAGTTTTACTTAAACGTGCATTAAATGGAAAAGTTTTACTGTAAAAGTGTCAACGTTTTTAAAATATCAGTTTTGATGCCGGAATGAACATATCATTAACTGTAAACATGCTTCTTTGAAAATTTCGCTAATTATTGGAAATTTACGAATTTCTTAACGGGGCAGAATAGGACGAAATCTCACATAAACGTCGATTTTGGGGGATATTTTCATCGTAAAGATATCAGACCACTTTTTAAATGTTATTTAGAATTCTGTCATGAATAGCATAGACTATGAATTTTTCAATTAAAAAAATTCGTAAGTTATTTGGAATATACGATTTACTTAACGTGGCAGAATAGGGTAAAATTGAGCATAAACATTCATTTTAAGAATCATAAATATATCAGACAACTTCAAAATAACATTTATGATACTTGTTCGAACATGATTGACTACAAATATTCTAATAGGAATGTTTCGTAAGTTATTCGGGATTTAAGATTTTATCAGCATAGCAAAATTGAAATTTTCCCATGTAAATATGCATTTTGAAGATTGTTGCATTGGAAATAGCATGAACACTAAACTACGAAATTTACCCCAATAAAATAAATTAATAGATTAGAGTAAGATAAATGTATCGAACTGAATGCTGGGTAGCCTATTAGGCGGAGATTTCGTTCTCTCACGATGTCAAATATTTGGTCAAATTCATTTTTTTAATATGATTATAATATGTCTTGCACTAGAAATTTATGAGAACATATATATCATGGGGAACTGAGCAGAATTCACCTACGCCAACTAGTTTCGTCACAGAAGAGAGCAAGAAAAAGTATAGTTTCCATAAATGTTATGATTTGTCGGGAAAAAAAAGTATCGTTTCCATTTTTTAAAAAATGGAGATTTTTTGACGTAGGTCATCTTGCTGCCCGCCTATTGTACCTCATCTGACAGATCATTTGGATGAACGATACTTTAGTAATCATTGGGTTAAAGCGAAATTGCTTTTTTATTGAGATATTTTGGATTATCGGATTTTTATTATAACATAAGAATCGGAATAGAGGCTCCCCCTATTCTGCAATATATATATATATAAAAGCAATACATGATTTAAAACAGATTTTTTTCCGATTAACACAATTCTGTGAAACATGGTTTCTATTTGAAATAATTAAATTTGTGTCACATGTCGCCGCCAGGGGACCCGATGAATTACAAATGACACAGATCATGGAATATATCATTCGAATGTACGAAACATTTGAAAACAATGTGTTCAATGGAATTGCTTTTTTATTGAGATATTTTGGGATTTCCGGATTATGTGCATGCGTACTTAGATGGAGTAGGACAATTCACTCTTGAAGGATTTTCGAAACTTCTATTTATTCATTTATTTTTATTTTATGATAATTTAAATGAATTTAACATTCACTTTCTCTATTTCGAACACAAAATGGCTGCTAAAAATCATAAGCAAGCCAATAATAAAGATAGCAATTAAGAGTAGATAAAAGTAGATAAATAAGTCAGTTCGATAACTATAATTAGTAGTAAATGCTGCAACGTTTAAAATAGAATCTTTAAACTTTTATTAATATCTACATTTATTTTTGAAAAGAAAAGAAATATATTACAATACTACAGAAGTTTTTTTTTTTTTTTTTTTTTTAGATTTCTGCATAAGATACATTATTTAAAATTCACAATTTCGTTTGATTAAATTTTTACTTTTAAATACGTGTGTACCTTATAATATAAAAGATGCCACAAGTTACCGCACTTGAAATGATTACATTTCAAAATTACAAACTTCCATTATTCATATTTATTAAAATATAGGAAAGTATATTTTTTATTTCATTCGAAAAAAGGCTTAAAATTGAAAGACCAATCAATTATATATTATTAAGAAAAATTTTGCAATTTCATATTAATGTTTTGTTTAAAATATAAATTGTACTTTCCCTCTTTGAAACATGCATGGGCCGTGGTAGCCCAGTCGGTAGAGCGCTGGCCTCGTAGTCGGAAGATTGCGGTTTCGGTACTCGATCCGGCCAAAGACTGTCGTGTACTCTAATGGTTGTTGGTGCTCGTAAAACCTGTCGTGGCCACTATGTTCTCCATGTTCCCATAAAAAGTTATACCTCTATGGGTCACTGAAGTGGAAGAGCTATCCCTTTAGTGGAGGATCAAAATTGCTATGGCATTTTTCCGGACTACTTTTGGGGTGAGTCCCAGACCGTCGCAAATTACCCATTTGCGCAGCACTATTACGACGTAAAAAACCTCAACCCAATAAAAGCATACATTTTATGTTTTAGATAGAAACATTTCTTTTCATGGTTGTGGTATTTCTCTACATGGTAAGCTGCCACAATATTGTTGTGTAATTTGACACAAAATATTTTATAGTGTAACCCTGTCAGGGTCAATGTAATTACAGTGATTTAAAATCAAAGGCCACCAGAATTTTAGGATAATTTCAGAAGAAAAGAAGTGTTATTTCGGCAAAAGTAAATTAGTAAAATTTTGTTAAAAATTTCAGACGGAATTTTTGCAATTAAGAATCAAGAATAGGTGGTATGAAATATATACCGCTGCCCTTCAGCGTGTTAATAGTAATTATCATCTAAGTTAATTTTAATTATATATTAGATAAAATTACAAAGAAATGTGGTGTGTAAAAAATACAATCGAAGGCTGATATTAAAAATTATATGGAATAAAAAACAATGTCGGCATATCGTAACATAAACAAGCATCATGTGGTTAATTCGAAGCATAATTTAACTATCATTAGAAGGCAGATAAACACAATAATATGAAACAACACTTGATAAAATAAAACAACATGTTCGAGTTCATTAAAAACAGAAGTAAAATTTAGTAATGAAGATGAATGTTAGAGATAACATAAATTTCTTGATAGATGATGATAAATTTCTTGATAGATTAAATATAATTGTACTTTTTAAGATTATTATATTATATTAAGATTATCATTACTAAGATTATTGTATATATATATTTCAATTACAATTAACTATTAAGCATAGACAAATGAAAATACAATCCTTACACAAACACATACAGAAATACACAACAGTACCGACAGTAATACATGCAATCACATGTTTCCTCAAAATAGACAAATCGTGTTCAGAACATATGGAAACAATTAAAAGTCCATTGATAACCAGATGTCTAAAAAAGTAAGAATTCATTATTTTCTTCTCTTCTTGTATGTAAAATAAAGTAATGAGTGTTATTCTAGTAGTGATTTAAAAAAATCTGTAGTATTTGTTTTAGGTGTATTTCAGAAAAAGAATCTCGTGTTAATTTTAATAATTGAAGCAACCTATAAACAATCGTATTTGATCTTTAAAACTGAGAAAATTATTATTATTATTATTATTAGACTTTACATTGCTTATTCTTTGAAAAAGATCTATTTTTCGCATTGTTTTTACTTTCTCTTAACCATAAATATGGTAGAGAAAGTATTGTTTATAGGTCAGTCTTTCGAAATAAAGTTTTTATTATAATTACATGTGTTAAGGTTTCCTGAATTCGAAAATGTGTTTTTAGTGGCTGGTCTCTCTCTTTCGCTGTAAAATAAAAAAGCAGTACCTGTTTAAACAGATTTTTTTCGCTCAAAATGATTCTGCGAAGAAAAAGTATGGTTTATATTTTAAAAATGGAGTTTGTGTCACGTGTTACCCTCCAGGGGCTAGGGGAGCCACTTGTGATACCTAAAGTGATAAATTATTCAAGTCCAAGAAACTTTTTAAATCGATGTGTTCAGCGAAATTGCTTTCCTTTCGAAATATCTTGGTGTACTCAGACATATGAAACCCTTGTATATATATATATATACACACATATACACATACAGAATTACGTGTCAAAAAATTTTTCGATAGTGTAACTCTGGGTAACATGTAGCAATGAAAAAAATATTAATTATAAATAAGGAAAATTTTATAAGTTTTGTGAAAGTCACTTAACTCCACTTAATTAAAAAAATAAAACTGTTTTATAGATAGTTATTATTCTCAGAAAGTTTAGTGATTTTCAATATAAATTCGTATGTAGAATTAGCTTTATCGATTGAATTAAAATGGCATTTCCAGTTAATATAATTACCATTAGATTATTTAAATCTAATGATGCTAATTTACATTAAAATCGTTAAATAGATTGTATTTGAAGTTCAAAATACGAGGAAATACTTTTAGTAAACCCTGTTTATTTTAACCAAAGCAATAATTCAATTATATATAAAATAATCTGGTGTGTCACTCACACGATATTCTCTTAACCTGAAATTTAATACTATAAATACAGGTTGCAGATTAAGAAGTAAGATAACGAGTACTGTTATGTAAACCTGTGTTAAACAATTCGAATTAGGCTTCGTAAGAGTTTTATATGATAATTAGTTCTGTGTGAGGGGTCTACCGCAACCTTACACCACTCGTTTCTATATAAATGCACCTGCATTTATATAGAATTTAATTCGGTTATAAAAAAAATTATTATGTTTGTAAAAGATAATTTATTAAAATTATTATTTAAAAAAATTATCTTTTATGATAATCCAGACGATTTCCATATTAGAGAAGTAATATAACACTAAATATATAAAAATAAAAAGTTGAATTTATTCTCAATATTTCATAAAAAAAAAAAAAAAAAAAAAAAAAATCGATAACTTTATTTTAAATCATCGCAGATAAATGGTTCAACCATTTGTTTTAAAGGTATTGGCGAGCTCTTTTGAAAGATACCCATCATGAAAATTTACTTCCCTCGAGGGAGGACTTCTCCCCAGGGGGGAAACGAGACTCCTACATACACAATTTTTTCCCAGTTGACTATCTCTATTACAAAAAATATATATTCGTTTCATTTGGTTTACTTTAGTCTATAGATGTTAAACTCCACTTACCTGCAATTTCCTCCATAGGCGTAATGTATTTGAATAATTTTGAGTGTCCCTGTACACGAACCATTTGCGTCATCTTAACGAAAATTTACTGTAGCATCCTTATATGATACACATTTAGAATACCGAGTTTGGAATTTCTGCTACTATTTGCTCTTGAGATATGCTGATAATAGACACACACACATCCATCCACACAGACATCCGACTGTAGTCATTCATTTGGAACACTTTCAAACGGCATTGTAACCGGAAATGTTTCATTTGTATGTTCCCCTTAATCTCCAAATTTCGCGAATTTCACTTTCTTTCAATTCTGTACCTCGTGGCATGTTTGTAAATGCGTGAAGTCGGTTATCGTCTGCTTTAGTTAACTGCTGACGTCATTACAGCGTGCAGAAAATTTGCAAATTGCACTTTATTTTCGAATGGTTGGATGGTTGGGTTTTACGTCGTACTAGTGCTGCGCAGTTGGGCAATTGGCAACAGTCTATGACACATCCCTAGGGGTGGTCCGGAGACATGACATCACAATTTTGATCCTCCACGGAAGGGATGACTCTTCCGCTTCGGTGACCCCCCAGAGGTATAATTTTTGATGGGAACATCCCATTATTTTCGAAAGAAAAAAAATAGGTGTTCTAATAAATATGTTAGGGTGTCTTATAATTTCGCCCATGCTATTTTTCATTTTTTTTTTTTTTTTTTTTTTTAATCTCTATAAAAATATCATTTCTGTAAAACAATTACGTGTGATAACAGAATAAATTTATGTTTTTGACTTATTTGATAAAACATTTTTAAGGTCTGAATCTTTTCTTTCACTATTTGTCATATTAGATAGGAGTTTTATAATTATGTCCACCACTGTATATCTTCTTTTTAACACTTTCCAACAATATTGAAAAGTGTTTATGAATTCGTTTTGTCTGACTGTCCGTCTGTCTGTCTGTCCGCAGTCTAAATCCCGTACATATTTATAGAATTTCTTGAAGCTAATATATGTTATTGAAGTTCACTGTCAGTTGTTCTTTATTGTAAAACGAGTGCATATCTGTACTGCTTTCTGCAAAGGACATCAGAAAGTATTCTAAAGCGTTGTGTTCTACGAGAGGTATTTTTTATGAATTATTTTTATAAATCCCTTTATTTTACACAAATTTCAATGAAATTGAAATATGTTATTCAAGTTCCCTGTTGAATGTTTGCTATAGAAAATGTAGTAAATACCATCATTAGTTTGTGTACAGGGACACCCGAAAGTATTCTAAAGCATTGTGTTCTACGAGAGGTATTTTTATGAATTCCTTTATTTTGCACAAATTTCAATGAAATTGAAGCATGTTATTCAAATTCACTGTCGGATGTTTGCTATAGAAAATGTAGTAAATAACACCATTATTTGTGTGCAAGGAAACCCAAAAGTATTCTAAGGCATTGCGTTCTATGAGAGGTACTTCTGTAAACCAAATTTCAATATCTTTACTTTGCACAAATCTTAATGAAATTAAAATATGGTATTCATATGCACAAAAGAATGCTTTCTATAGAATATAGTATGATTAGCATTAATTTTTAAAGGGCTACATAAAAATATTCAGTAACATTAAGAGATATTATTGGAAATTTGCTGGAATTGCACTTTGGTTTACATTAAGCATTTTTAACACTTTCTAACAATTTTTAAGTGTGATTATGATTTTAATTTGTTTATATGTCTATCCGACTGTCTGTCCGTCTGTATGCCAGTCAGAGTTCTAACTCAAGTAAATATTCATAGAATTTCTTGAAACTGATATATGTTATTCAAGTTCACTGTCGAATGTTTTCCATTAAACGTGCAGTACATATCTCTACTGGTTGGTGTGCAGGGACTCCCGAAAGTATTAAAAAGCTTTGTTTTCTATTAGAGGTAGTTCTATAAACTATATTGTCATACCCTCAATTTACAGAAATCACAATGAAACTGATATATGTTATTCAAGTTCACTATGGAATGTATTCTGTAGAAAATTAAGTAAATACTACCGCAGGTTTGTGCACATGGATACTGGAAAATATTCATAAGCATTGCGTCCTATGAGAGGTTTTTCTATAAACCAAATTTTAATTACTTTACATAAATCTGAATGAAATTTAAATATTTTATTCATATGCACAAAAGAATGCTTTCTATAGTGTACAGTACGATTAGCATTAGAGTTAAAGGGCACACAAAAACATTCGGTTATGTTAAGAGTTATTATTGGTTGGTTGGAATTAAGTTTGTTGGAATTGCATTTTCGTTTACATTAAGCGTTTTTAATAATTTATAACAATTTTTAACAGTGTATATAATTTCAATTTGCGTATTTTTCAGTCTGACTGTCCACCTGTCCGTCTGCCCACCCCCAGCGCCCGTATTTTCAGAATTTTTAAAAAATGATATGCTATTTAGTTTCACATTAGAATGTTTCGTTTTTAAAATTGCATTAATAGGTTTGTACAACCGGTTCGTGTACAGGAAAACTCAAAAAATGCCAATGAATTGTGTTTTAGAGCAGATATTTAAGTAAATCGGATTTAAGTAATTTTCTACTGCGAAATTCACAAAATTCACGTACAGACATTTATTGTTATATATGCTAAAATAATGTCTTGTATAGAATAAGATATAGATAATCTACCAATTTACAGAGTTGCACTAAAATATACAAATATTTTAATTGCTGCAAACAGAGTCTAAGGGCTGGATTTTTTTTTTTTTTCGTTAAGCATTTTTAACACCTTCCAACGGTATTCAAGAGTGATTATGAATTCAGTCAGTCTGTCTGTATGCTTTTCAGTCTGTCCATTGTGTAATAACGTAGGCAAAGAACATTGGAAGTTATACGATAAAACAATTACTTACATTTGGGTAGTATTAATAATCAATGCGCATCGCATGATTTTTCGTTTTTGTTTACATATTCAAAGTATTGAATTCATAAAAATTTTCGGCTATCAAAACCAAAGAAAACTCTGAACTACTAGGTCGACACGTATGACCTGGGAAAGAACCTGGCGGTTTCCATCTACTAGCTTCGAGAACAGAACCTCTCGGCCTCTGATGAGGCCTCCCTATTCTAAATGAAATATATTTTTATGCGTTTAAATAAAATATGTTAAATTCATTATGTTTTAGATAGAATAAAAATGTTAAATACGCTTTTAAAAATATTGATTATAAACCGTTATATATTTGATTTATTTTATTAATACTTGTACTCAAAATGTAGTGCTATATATATATATATATATATATATATATACCCAAGTAGCACAGGAACGTTCTGTGAACGTCTAATAACGGTTTCAATAGTTCAAACACCGTGTTTCGTGTCAAAAGAACGTTCTAAAACACGTTCAGAAATAGTGTTATTTAGAACGTTCTGAAAATGTTTGATTTGTACCATCTATAAAACGTACAATTCTAGTTCTATATAGAACGTTCAAGTGTGACACCGTCATAACACGTTCTGTAACAGTGTAATTATAACGAATATGACAAAATGACTTTTTAGTACTATTGGTTGGAAAACTAGGTTTATCATGAAAATTTTTGACTTCAGTTTTTGATTTTTTTACACGTTTTGTGGCATGAGGAATCCGGATGTCAAAAGGTTGGTATGGTATCTGTTAATGTGTATCGGCACCTATTAGTGTGATAGCCCGTTAGTTCATGTACACGATATTAATATCTCAAGAACAAATGATTGCAGAGAGATCGGAGCAGTTTTAAAATATCACTTTTGATATTGATAAGAATCTTATTGAGAGATTTGCAACATTCTAATTCAAAAACTTCGTAAGTTATTCGAAATTTATAATTTTTAGCATGATAGAGAATAGAGCATTTTTTACATTTTCAGTTTAACGTTTTGTTAGCACGTCAGTAAAGAATGCTTCTCAATAATCAGTAGCGGTGAGGTGAAAAAAATTACAAAATTTTAAACTCATGGAAAAATTTTGTGGATTTTGTATTTCAGGAATCAATGTATGGAATTCAACCAAACTTGTTACAATATTAGATCTTGCCCTAAATTGGAGTTTATTTGAATTTCATTTGGGATATATCGTCCGATAGATTGCGGTGCTATGCAATGAAACCCTCCATTTATGGGACAGCTATATCTCTTCTATAGTGTACAAATGCATTAAACTTGATATATTGGCATATATCATCATAACCTCTGCTAATACAATTTGGATGTATACATTGTCCAACAGGTGGCGTTGCTAATCTGCAATTTAATCATTTTAACGGAAAGGCAATATTTTAACTCTTGTGATTTAACAATAAATTTTGTGATACACTGAAGTTATAAGTGAAATCGATTTTATGTAAAGCTTTACTGGTCCATTTTGGATGCACATCGGCTAACAGGTGTTGTGGCTATTTTGCAATTTAATCTCATAACGGAAACGAAAGATCTCAACTTCTGTGATTTATAAATATTGTAAATTTGGTAAGTGAAATTAATATTACGTAAAACTCTACAGATTGCCTTTGGGTGCATATCGGACGACAGGTGGCACTGCCACGTTCCAATATTTTCCATTCACAGAAAGGCTATCTATCAGCTTCTGTAATATATATACTCACCAAACCTTCTGCGTGACATACATTTGATATATATTATTGATTCAATTTGGCTGTATAACGAGTAATAGTTAAACAGTTTTTTTTATTATTATTATTCATAGGACATTGTTTTTTCCCCTAGGAATAAGTATACATCATCCCAGGAGGATGGGGGAGGGGTGGATAAAAATTTTCACTATGATTATCTTTCAAAAGAATTCGATATCACCTTTAAAACGAATAATTGAAACATCGTTTTCTGATGATTTAAAACAAATTTACCGTTTTTTTTTTCATTTGTAATAATAATAATAATAAACCCTTAGAAAAATACATTTGCTAAGATCTTCTATACAGCATAAAAATGATTGTCTTCTGTCATGAAAATCTATGCATTCCCCAGACCCAGAGTTTAGATACAAAAAACTAATCACGGATGTTATTGAATACGTAATATAGTGCTTTACCCGAGTTTCAAAGAAAATCACGGGAAAACTCCGAAAACCTAAGTCGACGAGCGTGACCAGGAATCGAAACCAACACTTCCCGTCTGTAAGGTTCGAGAGTAGAACCTCGCGGTCTCTAATACTCATCGGGAAGTTACAGAAATGAGTTTTTTTCTTCTTTTCTTTAAGCATAATTTTAAACTTTTATTATATTTTATTTATGATTCTATTTAAGTTTAAATGTTACTGATAAATTATCAATATTGATAATGTTGTTAAATCATTACTCTGTTTGATTGTTCTTATTTTATTTTATTTATTTTCACTGAATATTTTGTTCAATACTGAAATATACACGAAAACAAAATATGTTTTTCCGTTTAATTCTAGATTTTAAAATGGAAAAATAAAGTGATCTCATAAGTTTTTAAAATACTTTATAAAAATTTAAATAATTATTTAACTCCATTCCATTTTTCCTTAAAATATTGACTATATGTTTCCTACATCTATAAATGCTTAATAAATTTCTGTTTCATATGTTGAACTTTGAAACATGATGATTGCGGATGCAAGAAGGGAGAGCAGATGTTAACATCGACATCTGTGGATTGCATTTATTTAATTTTCGCTGACCGTGCAACTGCAAAGTCAAACGCCAGGCGCCAGGTCTTGGGAAAGTCGTGTCGTTATGTGAGGCGGTAATTTCAAAACATGTAATCTGATTTATTCAGTTTTAGCGTTATAATGACTAGGATAAGCTTTAGAAAAGGTAAAAATGTAATATTTTTAACCTGTAATATTCTCTATGTTCTATATATTAAAGTCTTATTTTAATATCAATTAAACAATCATTTTCATATCTGCGTAAGTTCTTAAGCCTAACTTTCGATACTAGAAAGCAGCGTTGAATCGCAGAAAAAACTGCTTCTGTTACAGAAAACCGCTTAGAAATTATGGATTCATTTTATTAATTTTGTCTTCTGAGATGGAATTTGTTAAAATAACTATTTTCGTTATTATGTTTCTGGAATGAAGTATGAAGAAGTCATAAAAATTTTACAAGATAAGTGCTAATTTTAAGTGAATGCCCTTCCGACTGGTCATTGTGTATTTTAAAATGCTAGTTGGAAGGGTATTTTCTCGAAGAAAATTCTTATCAACAAAATTAAGAAGGTTCGTAATTCTTTTTTTCTTTTCTTTTTAAATTCTGAAGTATTTATTTAATGTTCATATGATAATATATATACAATCTAGGTTATGCAAATTGCATATTTTTAAAATAATATCCTAAGTTTCACCGACTTACAATTTTAAATATCTCTTTACTGTTATTTATTAAATAAAATATATGAAATTGTTTATCTGCATGATAAAACAAAGATTCAATTCTATTCCACATCTTTATAAAAAAAATAAAAAAAAAGATATTCTGCTCAAAAAAAAAAAAAAAAAAAGGACGATTTACTATTTTATTTATTAATAGTAATAATATTTACATTTATCAATTATTTAATATGCCATGATAGCATAATTACATCAAATGAGGTAAAAATTGCGTTGACTCAATTTAAAGAAATTTAAACATTTAAAGAATACGAATTACATTGCCATGTGGAATAAATTTAAATACCTGCAAACATCATTTTTGTAAACTGAAAATATGTATACACACATGTACTGAAATTTAAAAATATGAAGTATGTTAAATATTTTAGAAAAATATTTTGATTAAATATATATATATGTATTTAACTATTTGGAAATTTTTAAAATTTCCTCCTTCTAACTAATTTTTAATTTTTTGTTTCAATTTCTTATTATTATAAATTAACAATATATTCTAAACTCAATTATATATTATTTTAGCGGTGTATTGGTACATTCATTTTTGAAATTATTTTTTATGTTGGAATATTAAAACTTTCTATGAACTTCAGCATTCAAATATATTTATAAACTATCCATGGACTTACAAAGTAGTACCCAGAAATGTTTAGAATATACAGGGTGCAAAGTCGAGAGCAGGCCTTTATTTGCGCAACAATTGGTCTCAGACGTCCTCCAATGAGAAAATGTATTTAAAAAAAAATGTAAGAATTCATTATATGACATGTTTAAATTTAAAAAATCAATTTATTAAAAATCACAAAAACTGATAATTTTTATACAATTTTCATGACACTAATAGTGAAAGTTGAGTTCCAACCTAAAAAATATAACACAAAAATTTTCACTTTTGTGCACCCAAAATTGTCTGAGATAGTTAGTTTCAAAATTTAGGATTATTTCACATTTTCTCGGGCTTTATTAAAAAGTCAATGAAAAATTCTTTAATAAACCCAGGGAAAATGCAAACAAAGTCCAATTAGGATTTTTAAACCGATCTCTTATTGAAGGCCTAAATATGTTAGAAAATCCAAACTTTAAATATCTTGTTCCATTTTGGGAGAATAGAAATGAAACTTTTTGTTAGGATGAGTGTCAGTTTTTCTAAATATGACTATAGGGATCTGGGACTATGTAAAAAGCTAGTTTTTGCAATTTTGAAAAAATAGATATTTTAAATTAAAACATGTTATACCACAAATGCTCATATTCTTTAAAACATTTTGTAACTGAAACTATATATTTGCGACCAATAGTTGCGGAGATAAAGGTATTCTCGTCACAATGCTTTGCACCCTGTATTTAAAAAAAAAAAAATTAATATATATATATATATATATATATATATATGAATTTTTAATCTTAGTTAAAGCCAAGCAACAGATATAAGATCCCTGAAACCACATAGGTCAATGAGAAGGAAATTACAACAAATTTAAATAACCTGGGGGGACTGATTGTGATTTATTGAAACATTTATTTTTTATTTATTGATTTTTATTTTATTTAACTTCAGTCTAATCATAAATTTATTCCTATATAGTTAGTTACAATTTTAATAATTTTGCCGGTGCGTAAAAACCACATGGAACTCAAATCAAAAGATACAAACAAGCAACGAGGAAATAAAAAAATAAGACAGCACTTTAAAAATTTTTTTAGGAAAAGCTTAGAATGGTAGGAAAAAAAAAAAAAAAAAAAAAAAAAAAAAAAAAAAAAACTCGTCAGGGGTGACCCTTTTCGTCGTTGAGCACCAATGTACAATTTCGTTCGTTAGCAGCTATAATAGCAAATTGCTAGAGAGTACCCTATCGTACAAGAAATTAATTGAAGTTAGAAATGAAGAATAAATTGGAATAAATTATTTACTTCAAGATATCAGAGAAACAAACAGAAAACAACCATGAAAAACAAACATTAATCATAGGATGACGCATTCGGAATCACAAGGATTAAAACAAGCAAAATAAATCAAGAGTTTAGTTGTACATAGCAGATGAAGAATAATGATACAACACAGCAACAGGGATATAAATTACTTTTTTTTAAATTCAAATAATGTTTGAGAAAATTTAATATACTTACTATTCCTTTAATTTCAACGTATATGCATGAAAAATTCCATATTTTATGACAGTAATTCCCAAAAAGTGTCATAACGTGTCTATATCCCTTAAAAAATTCCTTAAATTTTTGCATTTAAAAAAAAATTCTTTTTTCCCTAATCTGAAGATAATGACGTTATAGTATTAATTATGAAACTTTGAATAAACACCATAAAATGCAAGAACTCGCAACTGCTACAAACAAAGCACGGCTTCTACAAACAAAGCGGCAACGCATTCAACAAACTCAACGTGCTTGTTTGCAGCTCTCGTGCCTACAATGTTCGCCTGATGAAGGGTTGTGTCTTCTTTTGACCTGAAACAGCTGGTGCTAGTTCTTGCATTTTATGGTGTGTATTCAAAGTTTTGTAATTAATACTACAACTTCATTATCTTCAGATTAGGGGAAAAAAAGAAATTTTTAAAAAATGCAAAAATTTGAGAAATTTTTTAAGGTATAAAGAGACGTTATGACACTTTTTGGGGAAAATTGTCATAGAATATAGAATTTTTGATGCATATACGTTGAAATTAAAGGAATAGTAAGTATGTTAAAATTTCTCAAACATTATTTGAATTGAAAAAAAAAAGTAATTCATATCTCTGTTCATGTGTTGTATCATTATTCGTCATCAGCTATGTAATTTTTACTTCTAAACGCTCGTACTGAGGTGATTTTTTTATAATGACGTCATTTTTTTTTTTTTTTTTTTTTTTTTTTTTAACTACACTATTTTAGAACGTTTACAGTACGTTTTCTGGAACGTTCTGAAAATGTGTATAACGTTTTGAAAACGTTCTAAAAACGTTTAGAACGTTCTGAGACCGTATACGTAGAACGTTCTCAGAACGTTTCTATAACACCGATGGTGATTGCTACACGTTCATTGAACGTTCTCTGAACCGTACTATTGTACGTCTTCAAGATGGACAAATAGACGTCTATAACACGTTCAAAGTGAACGTTCTTAGAACGTGTTTGTAGAACAATTTTTGAACGTTCAGAGAACGTTTCGGTGCTGCTTGGGTATATATATATATATCATCTAAGGATGAATAAATCTCACAAAAAGTATGTTTATAACTAATTTTTTAACGAAAAATACATAAAAAAATTTATTTTTTGAACCCTTGTGAATAAGTTATATATATATATATATATAAGAGCAGAGTCTGTCTGTCTGTCTGTGTGAGTGTCCGCTATAGTAACCTAGGCCGTTTCACCGACCGGGACCAAATTTGGCACGGTTAATGTTTACGACCTGAGAAAGACAACGCCGCAAGCGATTTTACAAAATTCGCCCCCCAAGGGGGGGAAGGGGGGGGCAAAACGTAATTTCACAAAATCCTTCATTTCTCAAACAAAAAAACAGATATCCGTAAAATTTTTGCTTTAAAATATAGGTAATAGAAATGTCTAAAAATCAGTTTCTGGAATTTTTGAAATTCGGTTCCCAAGGGGGGCGGGGGGGGGGGCAAAACGTGATTTCGCAGAATCCTATATATCTCAAACAAAAAAAAAATAGATATACGTGAAATTTTTGCTCTAAAATATAGCTAATGCAACTATCTAAAAACCAATTTCTGGAATTTTAGAAATTCAGCCCCCAGGTGGGGCAGCAAGGGTGGGGGACTATGGAGCAAAAACAAATAGAAGTACAGTTAGGCCGTTCAAAATTGGTACAGATAGGTTTTAAAGGCCTGCAAGTCGAATGGGAATATTTTCGATTGTGTAAAGTTATTAGGAGGGGCAAGAAGGGGGGGAGGGGAGGGGGGGCAAAAAAATAAAAATAGTGTCAGATCGTTCAAAATTGGTACGTAGAGATTTTCGATACTTACAAATCGATTGCGGGCATTTTTGAATTTGTAAAATTATTAGGAAGGGCGGGTAGGGGGTGGGGCGGTAAAGGGGGGCTATGGGGCAAAAACAAATAGAAATACAGTTAGCCCGTTCAAAATTGGTACAGATAGGTTCAAGAGGCCTGCAAGTCGAATGGGGATATTTTCGATTGTGTAAAGTTATTAGGAGGGGCAAGAAGGGGGGGAGGGAAGGGGGAAAAAATAAAAATAGTGTCAGATCGTTCAAAATTGGTACATAGAGGTTTTCGATACTTACAAATCGATTGCGGATATTTTTGAATTTGTAAAATTACTAGGAGGGGCGGGTAGGGGGGGGCAATGGGACAAAAACAAATAGAAATACAGTTAGGCCGTTCAAAATTGGTACAGATAGGTTAAAGAGGCCTGCAAGTCGAATGGGGATATTTTCGAAAGT
Organism: Salticus scenicus; assembly: GCA_963930645.1. Classification (NCBI taxonomy): domain Eukaryota; kingdom Metazoa; phylum Arthropoda; class Arachnida; order Araneae; family Salticidae; genus Salticus; species Salticus scenicus. The sequence goes on from OZ005649.1 coordinate 76,319,840, forward strand.
GTAAAGTTATTAGGAGGGACGAGAAGGGGGAGGGGAGAGGGGGGGCAAAAAAAATTAAAATAGAGTCAGATCGTTTAAAATTGGTATATAGAGGTTTTCGATACTTACAAATTGATTGCGGATATTTTCGAATTTGTAAAATTATTAAGAGGGGCGGTAAGGGGGGCTATGGGCAAAAACAAATAGAAATACAGTTAGGCCGTTCAAAATTGGTACAGATAGGTTTTAGAGGCCTGCAAGTCGAATGGGGATATTTTCGAAAGTGTAAAGTTATTAGGAGGGGCGAGAAGGGGAGGGGAGAGGGGGGGGCAAAAAAATAAAAATAGAGTCAGATCGTTCAAAATTGGTATATGGAGGTTTCCGATACTTACAAATCGATTGGGGATATTTTCGAATTTGTAAAATTATTAGGAGGGTCGGGAAGGGGGTGGGGCGGTAAGGGGGGGGCTATGGGCAAAAACAAATAGAAATACAGTTAGGCCGTTCAAAATTGGTACAGATAGGTTTTAGAGACCTGCAAGTCGTCGAATGGGGATATTTTCGAAAGTGTAAAGTTATTAGAAGGGCCGGGAAGGGAGGGCGGAGGGGCAAAAAAAAAAAAAAAAGAGTTAGATCGTTCAAAATTGGTACATCGAGGTTTTCGATACCTACAAATCGATTGCAGATATTTTTGAATTTTTAAAATTGTTGGGAGGGGCGGGAAGGGGGGAGGGAGCGGAGGGGCAAAAAAATAAAAGTAGCGATAGATCGTTCAAAACTGATGCATAGAGGTTTTTGATACTTACAAATCGATTGCAGATATTTTCGAATTTGTAAAATTATTAGGGTGCTGATATATATGCATTCGCGCGTGCGCATCGTGCACGGGTCTGCGCTGCCGAAGGCAGTGGGGACCTGGTGCGACATTTTTCCCGATCAGTTTTTTTTTTCTTTTTTTTTCACATGATAAAAATTAATGCAATTTTGAGAATTCGTTAATTATAATGATTCATTTAAAAATAGTGACCAGCGAAGCGGGCGTAGCCTGATAGTATATATATATATACTAGCAGACCCGGCCACGCGTTGCTGTGACTAAGTTATACGTTGAATTATACGGCTGTAAACTATTTAGTACAGTTAAATTATTATTTACGAACAAAGACGAAAACGTTGTAGCCGATGTAAAAACCCACAGGGTTGAGATTTGAAACTTAGGTCAAAATTTGGAAGCGATTGATAAAAATTTTCGTAGTGTTGATATTAAGCACAAATTAATTTTATTGTAGGGTCCTATAAATTTTAATGGAGAAGTGATATATATTATTTCTAATGCTACTTTGGATAAAATTGCTAAAATGACTAATATATAAATTAAATTCTATTAAAATTCTATTAAAATAAAAGTATAAAAGAAACAGACGATTTTAAAATCAATTTTTATGGAGGAGTGAAATATAATATATGCTATAATGGATAATTTTACTATTAAATGACCTCATCATTTTAAATATTTTAAAGAGGGCAACAGCTGTAGTTATAAAAGGGAAAACAATAAGGCTAAACCAGAAAAATAAGTAAATTTGATAAATATTTTAAAACTTTAAAATTGGAAATCTTATGAAATATTGGACATTTAAAGTAAATACATGTATCATTTTAAATACAAAAAGATTTTGGAAAAGTTTAGTGTATTTTAACGAAGTGATGAGAAGTTTTTGAGTATGTTAAAATTTTAATAGTAAATTCAAGTCAATAAAGATGGGAAACATTGAGGATTAAGATAAGAATAATTATAAGATTTAAAAAAAAAAAAAAAAAAAAAAAAACTTTTTATATACCATGCTTTTAAATTTTAATATACTAATAATATACAAATTAAAAGGAAAATGATAAATATTCTATCATAGTTTGAAGTCAAATTTGTTTTCAAATGTCTAAATAAAATATCTGATGTAAGATACTAATATTTTGCAGCGGAATAGATTTCATTTCTGTCATCCTTGGCGAAAAAAAAAAGAATATCGCCAAATTATCTGGCGAAAATATTTAATTCCTTTCAAAAATCATAGTTATTTTAACAACTTATATTAAAAGAGTAATGAATAATATGAAACAATATTTCGTACAATACATATTACATGTCATACATACGTACAATGAATAATACATATTACATTTCGTACAATGCATACATCTGGCATGTATATTTTCGTGTTACGCTTTTGATCGCCAAATAATAATAATAAAAATAAAAAAAGCCAAGGGCGACAGAGTTTTGAAATTTAAAATTAAAAGCAAAATAATTCAATCTAACACCCGCGATAACTAATACATATCTATACCCAAATATAAGGATTAAAATCGGGAAATAAATTTCCTCGATTTTTAATAATTTCTTACAAAAAATCCAGTGGGCAATTAACATAGGAAATCTTTTTCTTGGCTGCACAGACGGTCAGTGAGTCACACTTCGCTTGCGTATAGAACTCATAGATATAGTATAGCATATATAGAATAGAGTGATCATTGGGGAGAAAAAAGTTATTCCTTTTCATTTGGGAAAAGACAACGTTTTTACCAAAATATGGCCGTCTTTCCCCGAGTGAATACACACGGGAATACATACTAATATTTTAGCAAATAAAATTTATGAATAATTTATTTGCTAAAGGGGAATGGAAGACTCCAGATACAGTTTCAAATTCATATTTCTTTCTTTCTTTTCTTTTTCTTTTTTTTTTCTTTTTTTTTTTTCAATACCACTTAATGGCTGTTTCCAAAGCTTTTATTTTTTATCTTTTTTCGGCATCAAAAATCTTTCTACGATAACATGGGGATGAGAGATCTATATATATTACTATATCTATGATAGAACTACATTAGTACTTTATCAATGTGTATAAAATCTTTAAATTGATTATGACGTCAATTTTCGTGAGATGCATAATTTAACTTTTTATAATTTTTTAACGTTCACGTTTGATTAAATGTATTTATTTTTATGTCGAAAGAAAATGAACTCGTATTTTTTTTTTTTTTTTTTTTTTTTTGGCAACAATTAAATTAATGGAACTCACAGATATTTTGGAGCAACTTTAATAAAGGTCTATAATTAACAAATAATTGCAATAAAACAATATTGTGACAATAAATTGAGATAAAAACTATCCTATCTCTCAAGTTGGATCAAACTGCACACAGTGTGCAAAATTTCATCAAAATCAGTTCCTTAGTTTAGGAGTTTACCCCGGACAAACATCGTGACACGTAATTTATATATATATATACAGATTAAATTATAAAGTTTTGATCAATGAAGCACAAATAAGTAAAAAACAGGATTAATTTCACTGTATTATCTTCATTATAATATGAATTCAATTTACACTTCAGTCTAAGTAACACGCGACCGGCTATGCTAACACCAAAAATTTAAAAAGTGGAAATAATTGAATTATACGAAATTTATTAATAGGTTAAAAAGTTGAAGATTCTTTGTGTAGATGGCAGCACCAAATATATTTCAGCTTTCATTTCAACCCAGTCGAAAGGTATCGACATCTGTTAGAATCATTTGGAGTTAACAGATAATTGTGACTGTCAAATAATAACAGACAAATAATTAGCAATAAATTAAAATTGCGACTATAATTTGAGATTTAAACTATCCTATCTCTCAAGTTGGATCGAACTGCACATGGTGTGCGAATTTTATTATAATCGGTTAAGTGGTTTAGGAGTCCATTGAGGACAAACATTGTGACACGAGATTTATATATATTAAGATATATATATATATATATATATATATAGAGAGAGAGAGAGAGACTACTCCTACATAGATTTAAAAATGTAATTCTTAGAACGCAATTGAAATTTCTTTCTAATTCGCTTACTTAAAAACGAACGCAGTACGTTTAGCCATAATTTCTGTGGAATTTCTCGAAATAAGTATTCTAAATAGTTGAATCAGTTCTTTGAAATTTTAATCAAAATGAATGTTCAACTCAAATGAATCAACTCAAATCAACAAATTTCAATCCTTTTCTATTTGCTGGAACCAAAAATGCATAATTTATGCGGCGATATGTACCGAAAATTTTTTGAATAAAATATGAAATATTATTTAATTTAATTCATGCTGTATGAATTGTTTTAAAAAATACTGTTTGATGATTAGAAAAATGACATGCCAAAATACAAAAGAATTTTGATAAATATAATAAATGTTCTAGATACAACTTATAATACAGCAGATTATGTAGCATATTTTACAACATAAACGTTAAAAATGAAAAATGAAAATTAAGTAGTGCAAGACTTTTCAAAAATAATTTTTTAAAGAAGCACATAAAATGTAAAGAATAAGAATAATGCATCTGTTTAATGTACAATTTTATTCAATTCTAAACTTCTTATTCAATAAAATACGAAATTTTATTTAATATAATATAATTTATGCTTTATACATTGTTTTAAAAAATACTGTTTGACGATTAGAAAAAACAAAATGCCAAAATATAAAAATATTTTGATAAATATAACAAATAATTTATATACAATTTAAAATGTAACAGATTATATAACAAATTTCCCAACATAAGCGTTAGGAATAAAAAAATAAAATTAAGTAGTGCAAGACTTTTCTAAAATAATTTTTTTAAAGAAGCTCGTAAAATGTAAAGAATAGGATTAATGCATTTATTTAATGTACAAACTTATTCAATTCTAAAAGTTATCTTTCATGTTTATTTTATTCATTAAAACTAATTTATGAAAACACACGTAAAAGTTTAAATAGTTATTTATTTATTTATTTATTTATTTATATAATGAAAATTAACACCAGGAAAGTATATATTACTAGACAAACCACTTACATTCTGATTTTGGAACTCATAATTATTCAAGAAATTATGCAGATTTGAGGGAAGAAAGTAGTTATATCTCGCAACGGGTTAACTTATATGGAATTTATTGCATACTAATAAAATCTTTACTTGTTAAAGGAGATCTGCTTTCATGAATATTTCATAATTTTAAATCAATACGTATATTGTAAGAAAGTTAATTGTGTTCCTACAATTTCATTTTTTGTAAAAACAAGTAAAAATTGTTAAAAGTTGAAAGTATTTCCTAAATATGATTATTATTATTTAAGAATTAGAACGATTATTTAACACCATTGATTGTGAAACCGAGGCATAGTGTTAGTGCATTCATATCCCGCGGGAAAGAACTTGGATTTGATCCTCAGGGAGGTAAAATGTATTTTGGGACATCAAAAAGATTCACTCAAATTTGGTTCAATTTTACTCAAAAATAGATTGTTCAAAATATCTCAAATCGGAACTGTTCACAGAGCTCAATTATTTGAGCATATTTCACTGAGCATGAAAAGTTAGCATGAGAAAATGGCTCAAGTTGATTTAAATTTTATTTTCTGTTTTATAGGGGTAAAAAGATTAATAGTATTAATGGGGATTTTTATTAAATAATAATAATAAAAAAATAGAATAAAAAGCATAACAAAAACATATAAATACAAATTCTGCTGATGCATACATACTATATTTTTATAATTTTTTATATAAAAGTGTCAAATAATGACCAAAATAATTTACTTTAGACAATTTATACAAAAAATCTATAGCTCTAAATGATTCCTGAGTTTTATTCATTTAAATCCATTTCACTTCATACCTATTTTACAATATCATGTCGAGGTGACATCCATCCATTCTTGTCACGATTTTATTATAAATGAGCCTATTTATTTGCTGAATTGTATTCCCTGCTCTACTTTCTAAACTTTAACTTTCTCAAATGGCCTAAGGTATAAAAGTGTAATCGAATAGCGTATTTTTCAAATGGAACTTACATTATTCTGAGAGATAAATGTATATATGTCTGAAATGTCAAAAGAATCCCGGTTCTAACATCTAATGTAAGAAATGAAATGTACTCGATTCATAAAAAATATGGATTTTAAAAATAGTTTAATATTGCTAACACATTTTCTCGTAAAAGAATAACATAGAACAATTCATTAATAATAATTAAAAAAAAAAGATATATACATACATATATACATATATATATATATATATATATATATATATATATATGTATACATAAGAAAGTTATTTTACGATGGTTTTGCATATTTAAAATGACGGTTCATTACTTAGAAACAAACACAATGTCAGCAACTCTACCTGTAACATTACCCCGAGTGCTCCCCCAAGTCAAAAAACATAATGCGTATATCTAGTAAAAAGATATATATCATAATGTATATCTCTTTACTAGATTCCTGTGTAATGTATAAAGCAATATTAAATTATCATGAAAATATCTATAATTCTTTGAAATGCTTTTTTTTTTTTTTTTTTTTTTGATAGTTTTTTAAAAATTTTCATTCCTATTTTTACAACAACATTTAACCTAAAATAATAAAATAAAATAATAATATCTTAAAGTTAAAAAATATAACTTTCTAGAAGAAAAATGCCTTTTAAGCTCCGAATATGACACCCATTTTGCCCAATCACCCACCGTTTTCTAGATACACCACCCCCTCACTCAATTTCTTTCCCTGTTCGATAATTTTATGACCATGAGTTTGATTTGAAGAATGAAAATTAATTAATTTAACACCTAAAGACAATATATCTTTATATATATATTTCTTTTGTGCGTGTGTATGTCACTGAACTCCTCCTAAACGGCTGGACTGAGTTTAATGAAATTTTTTGTGTGTCTTCAGGTGGATTCGAGAATGGTTTAGATTTACAAATGAAAGTTGTAACTTAATTAGTTCTTTCTTAATTAATTTTTAACCAACTCTTTCAACAACTTTTCCACCTAGATGGCGTGAGTTGTCGTAAACACGATGTCAGAATTTATTTAATGTTGAAATGAAAAATGAATTTTTAACCGTATCTTACGAAGTGTTTAAAATATTTTTTCAAAATTAATATTTTTAGAATCGTAACCGTATCTTACGAAGTGTTTAAAATATTTTTTCAAAGTTAATATTTTAGAATCGTAAACACGATGTCAGAATTTATTTAATGTTGAAATGAAAAATGAATTTTTAACCGTAAGTGTTTAAAATATTTTTTCAACGTTAATATTGTTAAAATGTTAAAATTAGTTAAAATGGTATATTCTTTTAAAAAATTCGTCAATATCCGACGGAGTTATTTTATGTTAAAATGAAAAATGAATTTTTAGGCCATTATTATTTGTGCAGATGAAAAATGTACTAAAAGTTTTCCGAAAAATTTCACGATCACAAATGTTTACGGATATCCAATATAGCGTCGAAGAAATCCCGATAATGGCGGACAATCTTATCATCTATGGCGGTCATCTATGCCAACAACATAGATATTGACATTGATAACCATTGGGTTGTCCCATATTCGCCTCTGCTGAGCAAAACATTCAATGCTTATATTAATGTTCAGTTCTGCAGTTCAGTGAAGAGCATCAAATACACGTGCAAGTATGTGATTAAACGCAATGATATGGCTGTTTTTCGAGTTGAAAATACCAATGTGAATGCTCCTCCGGTGAATAACAACGATGAAATAACACTTTACCAAATTGGCCGGTACGTCAGCTCCAATGAAGCTGTTTGGCGTATCTTTGGTTTCCCAATTCATGAACGGGATCCAGCAGTTCTTCATTTAGCCGTCCATCTTGAAAATGGCCAGCGCGTATATTTCACGAGCGAGACAGCGATTGATCGTGCTATAAATCCACCAAAACTACACTCACCGAATTTTTTGAATTGTGTAATCGTGCGGATGCTATTGGTACTTTTGCACGGACATTACTCTATTCAGAAGTACCACGCTATTTCACATGGGCTCCAACAAAATAATGGAAGCCCCGCAAGCAAGGCACGCCAATTGATGCATGTCCCGGTTTATTCAAATCAAACACCTTGGGACGAGTATTTACAGTCAGTCCAAGGCAGACTGAGTGCTTTTATCTTCGACTGTTATTGGTTAATGTCATCGGCCCTTTGTCATTTCAAGATTTACGTAAAGTGAATGGACAACAGTATCCAACATATAAAGATGCATGCCTTGCACTCGGCTTGCTGGATGACGACAACCAGTGGGAGTGTATGCTTGCTGAAGTAGGACTGAACTGTACAGCAAGACAAATTCGTCTACTATTCGCTATAGTGTTGACAACATGTTTCCAGGCCCGAGCAGAGACATTATGGGATAATCAAAAAGATTCAATGACTGATGATATATTGCATTAACATCGTTCACGGTGTCTAACGATAGTATTCAGTGACGCTATGTACAATGAAGCATTGATTGCTATTGAAGATCTTTGCATTATCATTGCCAACTTAACACTCAGTCATTTCAGTATGCATTCAACAAATCGAAATGCATCTGATTTAATAAGCACTGAATTGAATCGTGAACTACAATACAATACTGTAGAAATGGCAGCGATTGTTGCTCTCAATGTCCCACTAATGAATGAAGAACAAAGAACCATTTATGACCGCATCATGCTCGCAGTTTTGGCAGGACAAGGTGGATTTTTTTTTTTTTTTTTTTTTTGGAGTGCACCAGGTGTAACTGGCAAAACATTCCTTATTTCGCTAATTCTCGCCGAAATACGATCAAATAATGGCATCGCATTGGCTGTTGCATCATCTGGCATTGCAGCAACTTTATTGGATGGAGGCAGAACAGCTCATTCATTATTTAAACTGCCACAAAAAATTCAAAATAACCCAGACGCAGTGTGCAACATAAAAAAAAAACAATCGTCCATGGCCACAGTGCTGAAATAGTGTAAAATTCTTATCTGGGATGAATGCACTATGGCACACAAACATTCGATTGAGGCGTCGAACAGGACATTGAAAGATATAAAAAACAACGAAAAACTATTTGGCGGCACTCTGTTACTCTTTTCAGGTGATTTCAGACAAGCACTTTCCGTTATTCCGCGTTCAACATACGCTGATGAGATCAACGCGTGCTTAAAATCATCGTCATTGTGGCTTAATGTTGAAAAAGTACAACTGAAAGTAAATTTGTGCTTTCAAAAGCTTCAAGATCCATCCGCTGAAACATTCTCAAAACAATTGTTAGTTACTACAGATGAAACTGGATGCATAAAATTACCGACCGATTTCTGCACAATCATTGATTCTCAAGATGCTCTTATTGACCAGATATTTCCCGATATACACAGACGATACACAAATCATGAGTGGCTTGCAGAAAGAGCAATTTCAGCAGCAAAAAATGTGGACGTCAGCGAATTGAATCGCAAGATACATTATTTGTTACCAGGAGACTTGGTGTCATACAAATCTAATGATACAGTTTGCGATGCCACCGAAGCTGTAAATTATCCAACAAAGTTTTTAAACTCATTGGATTTACCAGGCATGCCACTGCATATTTTACAACTGAAGGTTGGATCTCCGGTTATTTTGCTTCGTAATTTGAACCCACCACGGTAGTGCAACGGCACGCGATTAGTCATAAAAAAATTAATGAAAAATGTTATCGAAGCCATCATTTTAAATGACAAATTCCGAGGTGAAAATATATTACTACTGCGAATCCCTATTATACCCACAGATGTGCCAATTCAGTTGAAACGCCCTCAATTTCCAATTACATTGACATTTACAATGACTATCAATAAGTCTCAGGGCCAAACGATGTCTGTCTGTGGCTTAGATTTAAACACATCATGTTTTTCACACGGACAATTATATGTGGCTCTCGAGTGGGCAAACCATCCAGTTTGTTTGTATTGGCGAAAGATGGGATAACAAAAAATATTGTACACTCTGTTGCATTAAAGGATTGATATTGTTTTTTAGTAATATTGTTATAAGTAGCGATATGTATATAATTTTAAAGAATCAATTTTAATAAATTAAAAAAATAAATGATTGGTGTTTTGTTATTTTTATATTCTTTCACCGTTCACAGCGATCCATACATATTCCACTTATATACCACATCCTTGCACACTTACAATAAGTTAGTTATTTTTTTCTAGCAAAATATTCTCTAGAAATAATTTATATGACAAAACAACGTTTGTCGGGTCAGCTAGTATATATATATATATATAAAGTTTAAAAAATAACATTAATAACTGATTAAAAAAATATAAGATAAGTAAAGCATAATTTCAGTTGCAAATTCCCCCCCTCTCATCCCCTCCGCACACACATTTTTTTTCCTTGTCATAAATGTCCATGTTTTAGAATTTTCCAACTCTGTAGCCCCTTAGAAGATATTTAAAGCTTAAAATAATCCTCCCTCTTCCTAAAAATCAAATTTATAGACATAAAATCACCGGAAAATGATAAAAATAGAGGGGGGGGGGGAGCTAAAAAACAGTGGATGATGGGGAGAAACGGGCATCATATTCGGATTCAGGAGGTCATGTTACATAAGAATATGCTGAAATGGTGTCAGAGGCAATTTTCACGCCGAGCAGTGTAATTCAAGCTATTATAATTAAAGCAGAATTTCGCAAGAAGTAACTAATTTAAATCCTAAAATTAGAGAAATTTAAGTAAGTCTGCACGATATTCTTTGTTTATTGTTTAGTCTATGTTCTTTTACCGAAATAATGGGCGATTTATTGATATTCTTAAATATTATATGACTCTTAGACGACTTTTACCGCTAATTTTTATAAGATATTTTTATCTACATTTTTATATTTTAATGTTAAAGGGTTTATACGCCTTAATTTAAGCGTAACCTTTTAGGAAAGGATGACAAGACGGGATTTACTGTTAAAAATATTAATATGTTCCAAAGTGACTTATTATTTTTTTCCTTAAATATTACACATCTTTTCAAAGTTTTTTTTACGCAAATTTTAAGTTTTAAACTTGAAGATCATATTTTTGTATTTGAATAATATAGGGTTTGTACACTTCAAATTATTTAAATTTAAATGAGTAAAATAATGAACAATCATACTACATTTTTATCATTATTAAAATAATAATAATAATAATAATAATAATAATAAAATATAAAAAAAAAATTTGGAAAAAAATTTCATTTGTAAACTGCATTTAAAACGACAAAGAAAAATGGAAAACTCATACGTTACATGGGATTTTATTTTTAGATTTCTCTTAAACTAATAGTAGTTTATTTAAAAACATTTTCATGTAGGAAAGTTTTTCTATTGAATCAAAAGTTGCAATTCTGGTGTAAGTTAAAGTTATTTAACGTAAAAATTCTATTATCGGAAGAAAAGGGTAATATCATTTATTTACAATTAAGCATGAACAATAACTGTGCAAGGTCGTAGCCAACATTTTTTTCGAAAGAGATTCAAAGTTTAATACTTACTGTTGAGTCTAAAAAAAAAAAAAAAAGTAAAAAATGAAATATACATAACTCAAAAATTTTTTACAAGTTTGCAAGTCTGTATTCCGAACCCCAATCCTTCCCATTGCCTTCGGCCTTGTCACTGTGTAACAGTCACATCTTTACTGAAATAATATTAAACAAAGTAAAAAGGCATAATGTTTTGAAGATATAGGCAGTTATTTTACACTTTGCATACATTTTAATTGAAATAATTATTTAAGTAAGTTTAGATAACGGCTACACACGACAAAAAAAAATCATGAGGAGTGTGAGTGAATCAAAAAACTATGATAGCTCATTGTTTTTGTGAAAAGGAGAAATTGGATGAATAGCAGTAAAAACTGTGAGTTCTAAGATTTTAAGATTAAAGGATGAGGAATATAGCAGTGTAAATAAAGTACAAGTAATTGGTTTTTATCGAGTTCTACGTGAACTTAATTGCTATATAAGAAAAGCATTGTATGATCAATGTGTTTAACAAGCCATTATATTATTTGTGAGAAATGTCAACAAATGTTACATAAAATTAGAGCCAAAGTAATTCTATGCATATATGTATATATATAATTAAAATAAAGACTGATCGGAATACGTGACAGAAATGAGAATTTGGAGCTTCCGCTCTCTCTCTCTCTATATATATATATATACACTGAAATAATTTAAAATCTATATATACACATTTGACTACTTTTATTTGCAGAGAAATATTTTCTAGTTTCAAAAATGATGTAAGTTTAAGTCATATCAAATAACGATTTGTCTTTTCTGTTCTACATATTTTCTGATTCTATAAGTTAGATTTGAAACAATTTCGGCTTCTTTATATAATGAAAATTTAATTGTATTCTGTCAAGGTAGATTCCGTAACTTTTCTAACAAAATTCGTAATGATTTGTGGCAAGGATTAACTAAGATTTATGAGTTCAGTGATTTCTTTTTTCACACTTTTTCTGTTGTCAAGCATTCTAATTTAGGGTGGTTCGAAAAAAACATTTTTTTAAATTTCAGATCGCTATAGTGCACAAAAGTTGCCATTGGTATAGACATGAAAAAAGCACTAATTATTATTTTTTAATAAATTTGTCTTCCGGTCGCGCAATGCCCTCGAAGTTAGCAAAAAAATGTGAAAAACCTTAATTTTTCATAACTTTTTAAGCACTACAGATGGTTTTAATTGCGTTCCTATACCATGAATTAACTGCTAAAAGTATGTAAAATCAATATATATGCACTCTTTATACATTTGTTTCATATCTTCCGGTCGCGCAACATAGTACAAAATGAGTAAAATTAGTAGTTTTTGCAAAATCTTAAAGTTTGACTGTTTAGTACATTTTAATCATACGACTTTTAGAGATGCTATAGTTTAATTCTATTACAATAATATATTTAAAATCCAAGCACATAATGTAAACGTGGCTATAAGATAGGCGTGGCGTACGAGACGAATGTCCGCGATGCGCGCGCAGCGGAGCCAGTCGCAACCATTATCGTTTCCCGCTATTTTCTTCAGTCTGCTCATGCCGCTAGCTCTAGTGAGTACTAGATTGTATTGAGCTTAAGTCCGTATTCTACTTTTGCGTTCAGTGTTTGTACTTGAATACGATAGTTATTGATACAATGGATGTACCAAGGAAAGTTTTTATAGGTACAATAACTAGAAAAGATTTTGAGTGCTCTATTTTTGGTCACCCACGAGACTTGTTGCACAACAAGCTTCCTACTAATGAAAATGTCCTTCGCTGCTGCTTTCAACAGAGATTCAACCTAGCTTTGACAATAAACAACAAGAGTGTATCTTTTTCAAGAGTAGCCTCAACAGTAGCAAAGAAAATTATCGGTTTATATGGCAAAGCTTCGATCCCAACTGTTACGGAGTACAGAGTCATCTAGCTAATTAGTTCTTCCTACGAATCAGACAGTAAACTCAAAAAGTCGTTTCATCGTGACAAACATAAACCAGCATTCAAACTTAAACTTGACAATTTCAAGGAGAAGGGATGCTCTCTTTTTGATGTCGCGGCGTGTAAATGTGTAAGTACTTAATTCCAAAGGTGGAATTTTTTTTTCTTCTTTCACAAATGCAGTTCACACTTAGAGGACATGCACATGTATCTGGAGATTTCTTACATGAACAGTCATTAGCAACAATTACACATTTACACGCCGCGATACCAAAAAGAGACCATCCTTTCTTCTTGAAATTGTCAAGTTTAAGTTTGAATGCTGGTTTATCTTTGTCACGATGAAACGACTTTCTGTGTTTACTGTATGATTCGTAGTAAGAACTAATTAGCTAGATGACTCTGTACTCCGTAACAGTTGGGATCGAGGCTTTGTCATATAAACCGATAATTTTCTTTGCCACTGTTGAGGCCACTCTTGAAAAAGATACACTCTTGTTGTTTATTGTCACAGCTAGGTTGAATCTCTGTTGAAAGCAGCAGCGAAGGACATCTTCATGAGTAGGAAGCTTGTTGTGCAACAAGTCACGTAGGTGACCAAAAATAGGGCACTCAAAATCTTTTCTAGTTATTCTACCTATAGAAACTTTCTTTGGCACATCCATTGTATCAATAACTGTCGTATTCAAGTACAAACACTGAACGCAAAAGTAGACAGAAAAATAAGTCTTAAGTACAACACAATCTAGCACTAATTCGAGCTAGCGGCATGAGCAGACTGAAGGAAATAGCGGGAAAAGATAATGGCTGCGACTGGCTGCGCTGCGCGCGCATCGCTGGCATTCGTCACGTACGCCAAGCTTATCTTATAGCCACGTTTATCTTATATGCTTGGATTTTAAATATATTACTGTAATAGAATTAAACTATAGCATCTCTAAAGTTCGTATGATTAAAATGTACTAAACAGTCAAACTTTTAAATTTTTGCAAAAACTACTAAATTTACTCATTTTGTACTATGTTGCGCGACCGGAAGAAATGAAACAAATGTATAAGTGCATATATATTGATTTTACATATCTTTAGTAGTTAATTCATGAGATAGGAACGCAATTAAAACAATCTGGCGTGCACAAAAAAATTATGAAAAATTAAGGTTTTTCACAATTTTTTGCTAAATAATAATCTGGTGTTTCACTCACACGACTTTCTCTTACCCTGAAATTTAATATTATAAATAAAGGTTGCAGATTAAGAGGTAAGATAACGAGAACTGTCATGTAAACCTATGCTAAACAATTCAAATTAGGCTTCAGAAGAGTTTTATACGATAATTAGTTCTGTGTGAGGGGGACTACCGCCCCCCTCAACCCCCCGTTTCATTAATGCACCTACATTTATATAGAATTTAATTCGGTTATTAAAATATAATTCTGATTTTAAAAAATAATTTATTAAAATTATTATTTAAAAAAATTATTTTTTATGATAATGCAGACGATTTCCATATTAGAGAGGTAGTGTAACACTAAATATCCAAAAAAAGGCCATTTTACTCTCAATATTAAAAAAAAAAAAAAAAAAAAAAAAATCTTTTTTTTTTTTTTCGTTAAAATTAAAAAAAAAAAAATCTATAACTTTGTTTTAAATTATCACAGATTTATAGTTCAACCATTCGTTTAAAGGTATTCGCAAGCTCTTTTGAATGATACCCATCATGAAAATTTACTCCCTTCGAGGGGGGGACTTCCCCCCCAGGGGAGGAGGCGAGGCTCCTACATACACAAAAAATTTTTCCCAGTTAACTATCTCTATTACAAAAAATATATGTTCGTTTCATTTGGTTTAGTGCAGTCAATAGATGTTAAACTCTACTTACCTGCAATTTCCCCCATAGACGTAATGTATTAGAATTCTCTTGATTGTCCCTGTACACGAACCATTTGCTTGATCTTAACGAAAAGCTTACTGTAGCATCCCTATATGATACACATTTAGAATACCAAGTTTGAACTTTCTGCCATAATTGTTTTTGAGATATGCTGATAACAGACAGACACACACAGACCATTTGCTAAAAACATGATTTTCGTATTCAGGGGGCCTCAAAACGTCTAAATATAACAAAATCTCGCGTTCGAAAATTTGACCCAAAAACAATACTTTCTCTACCTTATGGGTAACAGAAAGTAAAAAAATAATAATTAGTGTTTTTTTTCACGTCAATACCAATGTCAACTTTTGTGCACTATAGCGATCTGAAATTTTAAAAAAAGTTTTTTTCGAACCACCCTATTCTACATGGAACAAAATAGAATTTAACTCAAATTTTCACTGACGTCTTTTGAAACAGAAAAATTGACTCAATAATACATTTAAAATTTTCATTTATATTTTAAATGTATTAGTAAATTAATAAAAACTGAAACATAAGACCTCTATTACGCATAACGAAATTTTTATTTAAATAATTTTGCAGCTGAATCGTTTTAATTTTCTATGATGAAATAGCACATATGTATGATTATATTTCTTTGACCTCTGTGGAGGATCAAAATTTTGATTACATATCCCCGGACCATCATTATGAGTGTGTCCCAGACCGTCGTCAATGGTCCATAGCTTAGCACTAGTGCGAAGTAAAACTCTCATTAATTACATTTTGGAAAAATGTAGTTTCTAATAAAACATTTTTTTTTTCTGGTTGTGTATTTCTGTTATCTTCTTCTTTACTTAGTTTTTCATGTATACGATAATTTTTTAAGCAATTGTATGTGGAAAAAAATATATATATTTAGTCTTCCAAACATTCTTGTTACTGCGCAAAATAAATTTAGGGTACTGGGCTCAATTGGAGATTTTATATAAAAGCTTATATTTTCACTTATTATACTGAGAAAAAAATATGCTGCCTTCCTCTAGAATGAATAAGTGGCCATTTTCTAAATCCCTTAACTAGAAATATAGATTTCCGAGCTATGCGCATAAGGCACGCAAATAAACTGAATAAACGAAATTATCGAGAATTTCTAGTGTACACATTTCTGGATGGTGAAACAATATTCTGAATACTCTAAATATTCTGAATCATTTGTATTGCGAGAAATTCTCGCTTGATTTTCTAGAATTTGGTAACAAACCAAGATTATAGTTGCTGAAACCCGCTTCTTGTCGTCTCATTTATTTGCAGAGATTTTTAAATAACTTTGTCCTCGAGAATATAAGCAAACTCTCCAGAATTCTAATGGGGGCTTCTAAAACTCGCTTTCCAAGGGGACTAGAATTTATAAGGATTACATGGGACTACTTTTTCTAGAGCCACAATTTAGATTATAGATGTCAGTTACAGAATCTTTTCTCAGTGTACTTATAAATTCAACTATATTCGATTTGCTCAGTAAATTATATATTTAGGCAACAATTTTTATGAATTTTTAAATAATTTTTACACATTTGAAACTTTTAAATTGCGTTTTCTGGGTTTACATTTTGAAATAAATTCATAACATTTAAAATGCTAAAACTTTTACATATATTTAATAAAAGTCTTCATATTTTATTTTTAGATATTTAATGCAGCCTATTTAAAAGAATTAAAGATGGATTTTAAAATTGAATCATTGCTTTTTTAGAAAAAAATTAAAACGTGCACGTCTATGTAAAAATTTGCAAACAAAACATGATTTTCTGAAATTTTTATTTTTAGTATTTTTTATTTTAAAAGATATTCCAAAATCCATCCCTAATTCTTTTGTGTTGGTTCAATTCAACATCCAAAAGAATATAAAGTCCTTTCTTAAATATCTCTAGTTTTATCTCTAGTTTTATCTCTAGTTTTAGCAATTTGAATATCCTGAATTCATGATACAATGTAAATTAATAAAAAGTAATTTAAATACTGCAAATCTGTTAAATATACATATATATATATATATATATATATATATATATCAAAAACTATAAAAATTGTTGGCTCAATATATATTTTATTGAACAAACCTAATATAGTTTAATTTATTATTAGTAAATTCAAATATAAAAGTTTTGATGAAACATACAATTGGGGCAAGTCAAAGTCCTCTTAAATTAACAAACAAACTCAAAAAAATACCGAATCAGAAAATTGTATTAAATTATTATTAATTTAAAAACAATTTAAGAAAAGCAGATCGGAAAGAGGTTTCTTAAGAATCTTCAAGTGTATCAATAATATTTTCCTTTGGGATATAAACAAACTTGCACTTTCGTAAATTTTAAAAATTGTTCTCAGTCCACAAAACTGTCAAATACTTAATCTTATCTTACTGTTCATTCCATTTATCAAACGTCAGAGAGAATTTGTCACTTTTCAACTTAACGTCAGCGCTTTCCTCTAGAGTGCAACAATATTTTCTAAATGAGTGTCAGCGAATTCAAATATTGCAAACTTTTCAGTACTACATGAAATATAAAGAGATATCTAGCAAAATAATCGCATATAATGATATTAAAAATAAACAGATTGAAAATTTATAATTTTGTTTTAATTACATCGTATTCGAAAGTAATTTGTCTTTGTAACACATAAAGTTTTAATGCTATATAATTTACTTAAATTATGAGGACAACTTGAAATAACCAAATTGTATTATTTTTAAATGTATTAATAAATGTTTATTAGTAAGTTAAATATAACTGAAATGCAATTTGGAATTTAGTTTTCATTTACGCAATAATTAATTTTAGTTTTCATTTACGCAATAATAAAGGATCGTACTTTGGAAAAACGTATATACACGCCATGCAGTTAAGTGGTTAAGCTGAAAACATAAGATAACCCTTTTTAAATGCACTATATGCATCAAATTTTATAGTTCTACATTATTAAAGTGCGAATAATAATTTCTAATTCAATGATTTACTCGAGAAATAGGAAAATAATAGTTTTTCTATCATAATCCTTCTTTAAACAATTGTTTCGTAAGCAAAGTTATTTACATGTTGATTTGAAATTATAGCTACCCTAACTAGGACGCTGAGAACTAGGTATATCGCCTAGAGGTCTATTGCACCCAACTTTACGTATTACTGTGGTATATGCAAAGTGGCATATCTTCTGCATTTTTTCATTATTACAGTCGAACCTCGTTAACGTGAATCTCAAGGGAGATAAAAAAATTGTTCATGCTATCAGTAACTAATTTTCCTATAACTAATCTTCATTTTGACGAGGATAGTGGAAATAATTCATGTTAAAAGTAATTCACGTTAACAGTGTTCACGTTAACAAGGTTCGATTGTATTACTAACTAGACATTTGACGTATGTTTAATGTTTTTTGACATTTCATGCGTTTAATGAATTAATGAAATTATAAAAGCCAGTTACATATTCTTATAAATGCAAATTTTTAAATGTTTAATAATATGGTCTAAACTTTCTATACTCTCTACAGTAACGCGATTACTCATACATTATTTATTAAGCAAGTTGTAAATTAATTTCACAAGGATGTCTCGTTAATTAAGGGAGTTTGTTACCGGTAACGATATTTTAGTTTATAATATCAAATTATAATATTAACATTATATTTAAAGTCTTTGTTTCAATTTAAAAAGTATAATATAATTTTTCGTCAGATGGTTTAGACCAATCCGAGGAAACATTATTTTTGCGCAATTATATCGTTCATGCTGTAATTAAATTTGTACAAGGATAATTTTGATTGTCATTATCAAAAATTGCTAGTCTCTTCTAAAACTTAGGAAAAAACTTTTGTAAATATACTGAAGAATTCCGATTTAATTTTGAATAAAATGTTTTGATATTTAACCAAATTTCGCATTTGAGCTATGTCGTCTACAGAATCTCTCCTTAAAAGTCAAATAAGACAGGATTTGAATGGAGTATTCTTTGTTGATCACGATGACATTTTGTGGCACTACTAGTGAACGCCTATAAAATTCTCATACATTAATATAAAATAATAAATTTAGCACAATAAATAAATTCGGTATACCTGTTTTAATCATACGAAAGCAAAGGTTACACGAAATTAATAAATGTAGACAGAGACAAAGCAAATAATATTTCACTATCTTGTACAAAATTAGAAGAAAAAACAGTAAAGTGACATTATATAATTTTTACTTCCATTACCCAAATATACCATAGGTAATGAAAATATTGTATTCGGTCCAAAAATTCGATATCGAGATTTACCTGATTTTCGCGTTTTAAGGTCTCCTGAGTCCAAAAAAAAGTATTTTTTGGCAATTGTTCAGTGTGTGTGTGTGTGTGTATGTATGTCGCTGTGCATTATTCATTTTTAATGCAGAAATATCTCTTTATTAATCAGCTTTACTTTACAGAGGTTTAAGATGCAATTACACATTTTGTTCTAAACCAAAATCAGCTCTGTGAGCCAATCAAGCAGTATTTAGATTTGTACTACGCAGTTCATTAGGTAAGTGGAACATTTTATTGTATGATTTATTGATATAAATGTTGATAATTGACAAAGTTTCATATTATTTAATATATAAAAAAATAATAATTGAGGAATAGAAAGATCTCATAGCTTCTCAGAACGTCTTTATTCTCAATAGCTTTTAGCGTTTAACATTTGTCTATATGTTTTATCATAATAAATTAAAAACAAATAATTTCAGGCAATTCAAATGTTCTATTTCGAAGTTAATATAAGGTTATTGCTTCAAAAATTTTATCAACATTGTTAAATTTCATGAAATCGTGCAGGTGAAAGTTGTTTGCATAATTTGTAATGAACCTCTGAATTTAATAACAGCTTCTGAATTCTGTTTAAATGTAAGAGCAATATTGAAACGGGAGTTGAGAGGGGTGGCAGCTCCCCTCATACAGAATTATTTGTCAAATGGAACTTTTCCGAAGTCTATTTTAAATTGATTTTAACGAAGGTTTATGCAACAGAAGGTGTATGTAACGAAGGTTTACGTATTCGTTACCTTATCCCTTATTGTCCAAACTGTCTTTATGGTATTAAATTTCAGGGTAAGAGAAAGTTGTGTGGGTGACAAACCAAATTATTTTCGAAAAAAACATGAAAGAATTTTTTATCATTCACACAGAGACAATGCGAGTTTTTCTTTTAATGATTTTTTACTTTCTTATCTATATACTATATATAACTTTTTCTCCTGTGTGAGTGATTGAGTTAGTGAGGGATTCCTTAGAGAAAACATTCCTTTTCGGGACGTAGTCACCCACTAAGAAGCGAATTCGGAAAATCCCCCCCCCCCCAAGAGGGGTAGGAAAGCAAAGCAGCGTGACGTAACAAAAACTTTTGTATTTCAAAGAAAATAACAGGTATTCATAACATTTTTACTCTAAACTATTTCTGGAGTTTTAGAAATTCGGCCCCCAAGGCAGGGGAGGGGGACAAAACGTGATTTCACATTTTCCTTTGTATCTCAAACAACAGGAAAAAAAAAAAAAAAAACAGATATATGTCAGAATTTTGTTCTAAAATATAGCTAACATAAATACCTAAAAATAAGTTTCTGGAATTTTAGAAATTCGGCCCGTAAAGAGGGAGGTGGGGGCGAAACGTGATTTCACATAATCCTTTATATCTCAAACAAACAAAGAAAAAATAATAATGCGAGATTTTGGCTCTAAAATGTAGCTAACACAAATACCTACAAACTAATTTCTGGAATTTTAGAAATTTAACCCCCAGAGAAGGGAGGGGGCAAAACAAAATTTTACATGCGCAACACGTGATTTCACTCAAAGTTTTATATTTCGAATGAAAAAAAAATAAATATATAAACATATATCCGTATGATTTTTAATTTAATACATAAGAAACACAAAATCCTAAAAACCAATTTTTCGAATTTCAGGTATACGGAAGAAAGGGTTAAAACGTATTTTCATATCGGCCAAAATATGATTTCACAGAAACTTTCATATCTCACAGAAAGAAACATATATCCGCATGATTTTTCCTTTTAAATATAACACAAATACCTAAAAAACATTATTTTTGAACTTCTAAAAATCAGCCCATGAAGGGAGGGGGGGGGGGGTAAAACGTTATTTCACATAAATTTACATCTATACATATAAACGATTGCATTCACCCCTGAATCAATACTGCTGTAGTGATTCTGTTTGGAAATGGGTAACAAATTTTGGTGTGAATGCTCGTTCTGGATGCCTATAGGGTGTGTACACTGAGACGAGGTTTTATAAAATCTCTCCCTTTCTCCTGCGGGTAGGACGACGAAAGCAAGCTTGAGAGCATAACTCAGCTCCAAATTTCTTCACGATGAAGAAATTGCGCAGGGGGAGACTAGGCAAAAAAAAAAAAAAAAACCTATCGGAGTAAGGAGGGATATATAAATTTTAGGGGGGCGGGGAAGGAGGGAAATTACAAAATCCGGACTTTTAAAAATGGAATCTTCCGCATTTTTGAAAAATGGCACATAGAAGTTGAAATTGGCTGCTCGTCTTCTGAAGTGTATTTCTTAAAACCAACTTTGGGTATTTTGCGATTTTTGATTTTTTTTTCAGGGGAGGGGGGTTACGATGGGGCAGATTCGAGAGCTGCCTTTTTACGTTAACTTTGTCCTGGAGAATCTATTGGGTTGCATTCACAATTTTTTTTTTTTTTTTGTGTGTGGGTTGGTTATTTGGATAAAATACCAACCATGATGGGATTTTGCGAAATTCTTCCTCTTTACACTTTTGGGAGTAGGGGCAAAGAACAGATTTTCAAGCGCTGCACTGTCTCAAATTATCTCTAGGGTAGAAATTTTGGTATCTGTGTGTCTTATTCTTATGTGTACCCATCACACATTATAAAGTGATTTTGTATATTGCCCCCCCCCCCTTTACCGCTTAGAGTTGAAGGGAGGGGGGTAAAGAGCACGTTACTAATTTGAACTTTCTTCTAATTTATCTCAGAAAGATGATTTCTTAGAGTATTGATTGATTATGTGTGCCTTAAATACTCTATAAATAGATTTTATAAAATTCCCCCCCCCCCGTTTCCAAGCGTAACTTCATTTAAAAATATCTCAGGGAAGCAATTTTTTGTATGTGGGTGTGCTGCGTCTATCCAACATGCACTATAAATTGATTTTACAATTATCCCCTCCACCCACCCCCCTTTTTTTGTGGGGCAAAAATCACGTTTCCAATAGTAACAGAATTCTAAATTATCTATGTAATTTTTTTATATGTAGGCTGATTATGTGTGCCCAA
The DNA here is from genome assembly GCA_963930645.1 of Salticus scenicus. NCBI lineage: Eukaryota > Metazoa > Arthropoda > Arachnida > Araneae > Salticidae > Salticus > Salticus scenicus. Next base: position 76,342,373 of record OZ005649.1, read on the forward strand.
CACACACTATAAGGGGATTTTATAAAATTCTTCCCCTTTGGCAGGCGGGAAGGGAAGCAAAAACACTGAAGTTTTTGAAGATTTCAATTAATCTTTTATTTATTTATTTATTTATTTATTTATTTTTTTTTTTTTTTGGTTTTATGAGATTTTTATATTAATAAGTTACATGTAATTTTAAGAATTACTTTAAATCTAGTGACCATAAAAAAGAAATATTGGATTTGTGATAATTTTCTCCTTCGCTTTTCGGTGGATTTAAACGTTTTGAGACGGCCTGAACAAAATTTGACTGCGTTTGTCTGTCATTATGTGTGTGAGAGACAAACATTTTGTGACTACTGTATTCTAGGATCTACTTTCCAGGGCTTCATTTTATTTCGCTGCCTATTGCACCTTGACCTAAATTAGTGCCTAACAACTATTGGTGTATATCGCTGAACACAAGATGCTGTAATTTAAATGAATGCTACATCTCGGGTACTATTGTATATAATCGAATAAAACATGACCCATGAGAAACTGATTATGAAACGTAATGTTGATTTATTTTGGGTACATATAGGCAGATAGTTGGCGCTTCTATGTAACAATTTTCCTCGTAAAGCTAAAGTCTCAGATTCTATTTCATATAACTGCACAAACATTTATATATATATTAGGACAATTATGCGACAATATGCATGATAAATTTTGGTACATATCAGCCATGACGTGGCGCTTAAGTGCGTATATTTTTCACGTGAATAGGTAGTCTAAATCTGTGACTTTTATGCACCAAACCTCATATGTAAGATAAGCATTGTGAAAAGATATATTGACTTAATTTGAGTGTATAATGCCCGATTGGCGACATTTCTGTTTTTCCCTGTGTGTGATTTTCCACATTGCTACACCTCAGCATTTGTTGATAAAATTGCTCAAAACTGCCTATTTAAAAGCTTTATTAAAAGAAACATGATTAAAAGTTTGTGCACCTTAAACATTTATATGATATGAAAGAAAAGAAAATTTTATTACGATCTCGACATAATAACTTGAGGTAAGGACCATTTTGATCTAAGTGCAATATTTTTTATAAGAAACAAGGACTATCCTTCATGTTATAGTATAATTGGTAACGTTTAAAAATAATTATAACTTTTCATAATATCCCATGCTGCAATGCATGATATTTATCTTGCGGTAACCAAATCCCTTTTGGTCAAAATGACTTTAACACAAAGAAAAAAATATTGTTTATTTTTAGAACCAAAAATGCTATAAATCTAAATTTAATACAATTTAATGATACTTAATAAATGGCGAAATTTAATATATTATTTTCCAAGAATCTAATATTTTGTATTAAATTCTAATTATATATATATATATATATCACACGAAAAACATAAATATTTTGAATTAATTAACAGCGTTTAAGTACTTATAAAATATTAATATATTTGAAATGTGTTGAAATTTTGCAACGTTTATTTTAGTCCCAGCCATTTTCTTAAAATACCATAGTACGTAATGGAAATTTCTGAAATGTAATTAATTCGTTCATACTAGATGATATCAGAAATACTTAAAGGATTATCAGGTTGTTTTGTAAACGGTCAATTAATAGTATATGAGTGATACGAACTAAAAGGATAAGCGGGAAACGTCTTTTAATCACATAAAAGGTTTTCCAAATTTAATTTTGAAATTATGTAATTGCGTAGTGCATATAACAGTCTGCCAAATGATATGTACGAAAATAAAATTCTAAGGTAATTAGCAATATAGCAAGTTTATAGTTAATCAATGTTCTAATAAACTTTAATTTTAAACAAAGCTTCATGTTTAATAATCATTTATTCATTTTGTATTAAAAAAAAAAAAATAGTTTGTTGTAACTATCACAAAACTTTCTTCTATATCATTCTATTAAATTGCTGCTGGTTAGTATGCACAAAAATTTTATCAACAATATTTCATATTATTGTTTTTTTTTTTTTTTTTTTTTTTTTTTTTTTTTTTTTATGTAAAATTTGTGCAATTTTAACGGGAAAATGTTCAAATATAGCCTTGTGGGAAATAAAAATAATCTGGTGTGTCACCCACACGACTTTCTCTTACCCTGAAATTTAATACTATAAATACAGGTTGCAGATTAAAAGGTAAGATAACGAGTACTGTTATGTAAACCTGCGTTAAACAATTCATATTAGGCTTCTGAAGCGTTTTATATGATAATTAGTTCTGTGTGAGGGGGGCTAGCGCCCCCCTCAACCCCCCGTTTCATTAATGCACCTACATTTATATAGAACTTAATTCGGTTATTAAAAAATAATTCTGTTTTAAAAAAATAATTTATTAATATTATAATTAAAAAATATATATCTTTTATGATAATGCAGACGATTTCCATATTAGAGAAGTAGTATAACACCAAATATCTAAAAAAAACCCATTTTATTCTCAATAAAAAAAAAAAAAAAAAAAAAATGCGATTTTTTCTTTTTAAGTTTTTTTTTTTTTTTTCGTTAAAAGTTAAAAAAAATCAATAACTTTGTTTTAAATTATCGCATATCGATGGTTCAACCATTTGTTTTAAAGGTATTGGCGAGCTCTTTTGAAAGATACCCATCATGAAAATTTACTCCCCTCGAGGGGGGACTTCCCCGAGGCTCCTACATACACAAAATTTTTTCCCCAGTTAACTATCTCTATTACAAAAAATATATATTCGTTTCATTTGGTTTAGTGCAGTTTTTAAACTCTACTTACCTGCAATTTCCCCCATAGACGTAATGTATTAGAATTCTCTTGAATGTCCCTGTACACGAACCATTTGCTTGATCTTAACGAAAAGTTTACTGTAGCATCCCTATATGATACACATTTAGAATACCAAGTTTGAACATTCTGCGATAATTTGTTTTTGAGATATGCTGATAACAGGCACACACAGACACAGACACACACACAAACACACAGACACACACACAGACACACGCACACAGAGACACACACACAGACATACACACAGACCATTTGCTAAAAACATGATTTTCGTATTCAGGGGACCTCAAAACGTGTAAATATAACAAAATCTTGAGTTCGAAAATTTGACCCAAAAACAATACTTTCTCTACCTTATGGGTAAGAGAAAGTAAAAATGTGAATAGTAGCAGTACCACCTCTCGAACGATATGCACTCAAATTAACTCAGCAGTGTTTTGTTTATAATAACCATTTCACCTATCAAATTTAGTTTATTTATGCACTAAAGAAGCCAGTTACACTCTTCCGTAAACGTGAAATACCGCAACATAGCAGGGTCACCTGTTAAGTGATATACATCATAAGCTGATAAAAATACATTTATGTCAAAATAAAACTAAATATCATTTTAAATAAAATTCTATACATTAGCTCGATATTTAGAGCTTATGTTCTAGAGCTGCCTTAAAATTTATATTACATAATGATAGACTGTGCTAAAAAGCATAATGATAGGTATCCATATAATATTCCAGACAGCACATCTTCTTCCTCAGGTTATCCTGATAATGAAAGTAAATACCATGGCATCCTTCGGATGCACTAGAGATAAGCTGAAATATGCCTTGGAAGATGATATTTAAAGTTTTTAATATTTAAAATTATATCTGAATAGCGAAAAATATGTAAATAGAACAAGTGTGGTGAAAAAAAAAAATAGATTTTTATTTTTTTTTACTCACTAAAACGGTGAAATATACATATTTATAAGAAATGTTTCATGTCAATTTCTTCTCTCTCTCTCTCTCTCTCTCTCTCTCTCTCTCTTTTTTTTTAACTTATTTCATATTTTTATTTTAGTGGAATGTGCCTTAAATCTGAGTCTGATATCCTATTATTGGTTCTAAAGACCATATCTAATAATTGCTTCTTTGCTAAAAAAAAAAAAAAAATAAATAAACCTAAAAGGTAAAATAATTGGAAGGGGGAGAGTATCAAATTGAAAAAGAAAAGTATTTGTAGGAGGAAAAATAATAACACGGTCTGTTACCTATAGCATAAATAAACTGGTTCTTTAATCATAAGAAAGAATAAATTTAACTTAATGTAATGTAATTAAAATTTTATTTTTCACAGCTGTTATGCACACACATACATACACACACACACACACATATATATATATATATATACACACATATATATATATATATACATATATACGTGTACATTAATTTCAAATCCCTATTATTTTGCAAAAACCCTATATAATACAGGAAATGAACGTTCCTTTTCTATTCAGCTCCAGATCTGTATAATAGTTCATGAAATAATATTTAATCATATAGTTTAATATTTAGTAATATAAATATTAATATAAATACATATATAGATATATATATATATGTATATATATATATATATATATATATATATATTTCACTGATTTGTACAAAAAACTTTTTATATAAAAAAATCTAGACTGAATGCCTTTAACTTACCTGAATTAATTAGCTTTTAGTCAGCAAAGCAAAAAAGTAATCAGTATAATTTCGTAAGTAAGCAAAAGTAAGGAATATAACAGTTTTTTTTTTTAAATATTTCTCCGAAATTTTGAATATTTGTATAATAGACCAAAATGTATCTGAATAACTTTATGTGTTCATGTAAAAGAACTGAAAGGTTTCACATTTAATTTCCAGTTAAGAACAAGATGCAGAGAAATTTAAAGAATATATCAGTTACAATCTTCAAATTATTTTAATGCAACCCAATCAATCCACCCCATTAGGCTCAAGATGCGTAAATTGTTTCACGCTTCTTGTAAAATAACTGAAAGCAACACACCCATCCCTTTCCCATAATAAACATGCTTTAGCAAAGCAATGTCTCTTTTCATTTTTAAACAATTTAACATAAAAAAACACACTTTAAACAAGTTAAGTCCATACATTACAATCATTATAATTATGCTTTTTATCAATGTTACACTTGTGAAAATATGTGTATTATTTTGACTGAAATCTGTAACACAAAACGCATGCATACAAATTTTTTTTTTAACGGGATAAAGTGTTTCGATGGTATATTATTTAATCATATGCACGTACATTTATATATAAAATTAAAAATAGCTAAAAATAAAAGAGTTCATGATACCTGAAGACGTATACAAGCATAAAATTTTCCTAGTTGGTGTTTTAATGATTACAATACTTTTCTTACATTATATATGTACGGAAAAAAAAAAAAAATTAAGATGAAATTACAGACTTTAAAGGCAAGAATTACATGAAAAAATGGTCAACCTGCTACAGATGTATCATGGAATTAATAGAAAACTAGTTGGCATAGGTGGACTCTGCTCAGTTCCCCATCATATTTATGTTCACATAAATTTCTAGTGTGAGATATATTATAATCATGTTAAGAGAAATGAATTTGACCAAAGCTTGATACAGTGACAGAATGAAATCCCCGCCTAATAGGCTATCCACCGTTCACTTCGATATATTTTACTTATTATAATCTATTAATTTATTTTATCAGGGTCAGTTCCGTTGTTTAGCTTTCATGCTACTATTTCCAATGCAATAATCCTCAAAATTCATATTTATATGAAAAATTTACAATTTCGCTATGTTGGTAAAATCGTAAATTACAAATAATTTACGAAATTTTCCTATTAGAATATTTGTATTCAATCATGTTCAAACAAATATCATAAATGTAATTTTGAAGTTGTCTAATGTATTTATGATCCTTAAAATGAAAGTTTATGCTCAATTTTGCCTTATTCTGACACGTTAAGTAAATCGTAAATTCCAAATAACTTACGAATTTTTTAAACTGGAGAAATCATAGTCTATGATATTCATGCCAGTATTCTAAATAATATTTCGAAAGTGGTTTGACATCTTTCTGACGAAAATATCCCTCAAGATTCACGTTTATGTGAAATTTTGCTCTCTTCTGCCATGTTAAGAAATTCGTAAATTTCCGATAAATTACGAAATTTTTATATTTGAAAATTCATAGTCATTAATATTCATGCCAGTGTCCTAAATAATATTTCAAAAGTAGTCTGACATCTTTACGATGAAAATATCTCACAAAATTGACGTTTATGTGAAATTTTGCCCTATACTGCCATGTTAAGAAATTCGTAAATTTCCAATAACTTGCGAAATTTTCAAAGTAGCATATGTATAGTTACTGATGTTCATTCCGGCATCAAAACGGATATTTTAAAACTGGTCTGACATTTTTACAGTAAAAAGTTTCCATTTAATTCACGTTTAAGTGAATTGTTATCCTATTCTCCCATGTTAAGAAAATCGTAAATTTCTAATAACTTACGAAGTTTTTAAATTCGAATGTTGCAAATGAATAGGGTTCTTGCTAGTGTCGAAAGTAATATTTTAAAACTGACCTGGCCTCTCTGCGACAACTTGTTCTTGAGATATCGTGTACACAGACTAACAAACTAACGGACTAACGGACTAACTCACTAACAGACACCCTACAGACAGACACCATACAAATTTTGTCATTTTCGGATTCCTCACACCTGAAAACGTGTAAAAAAGTCAAAAAACCGAGGGCGAAAATTTTCACGATTACCTAAGTTCCCCATACCTATAGTATGAAGGGGAACTAAAAAGTATACATACATTTAAAGAATATTTGTTTTTTGCCTAGTATGACTTCCTAAAAAGTTATAACATGATTTTTTTTATATTAGCGTTATACATTATTTAAATTTACTACGGTTTCAATTTTCATCAAATTGTAATAAATTTGGTATTTACAATAACTATAGTTACAAACTAAGTTAAATAAATTTATGAATTTAACATAAATTTGCTTATATTATTCATGTATCTTATCTTCACGACAATATAATACGGAAATGGTAAAACTATATTAGCATTTTAAAATTAATTTTCTGGTGTTTACTGTATTAATGCTTGTGGAAATGAAAGTTTACTCAGCGACTTTATTTATATTACATTCTTCATATTGAACAACGAAAGTAAGCAGTTAGTTACATGGGAAAACAAATCTATTTTCACACTTAATGAATTTTCATTCCACACTTTTTTGTTATTAGAATAACAAAACAATAAATAATATTTCGTAGTTTTAAAATTTGATTGCCAAACTGTAAGTGAATTCGATTATCATTCGTAATTACTTTCAGAAAAAAATGCATATCCATATTAACGTATTAGTTTTAAAACCTGCATTCATTTGCAATTTAACCATAATATCTAATTTTCAAACAGTTCATTGAAAGTTTATCATAATATTTTCATCTCTACATAATATCATTTTGCGAATATTATGGTAATATTCTTTATTCATTGTATGCAAAAGCTTTGTAGTCAGTTATGGATGATGTCAAATAGAAATAAAAATAAAAATTATAATTTGCATGATAATTTAACTCTGAAATCAGTAAACGAGTAAAAATTACTCACGGACTATAATAAAGATTTCGGGAACGCAAATAATCCTAAAAGGTAACTAATTATAATATATTTTGAGTAATAATGATATAATCGTATGCAGAATTTACAACAATGAACTTAAGTCTGCAAAAATCTATATATTATGTAATTTTTTGATCTTACAAAAGGACCATTCAAAATTATCAACCAAATCTGCTCGGTTTAATTAGGAGAATGCATACGTTAAATCTGATACGCTATTCATATATTCGAAAATTGCACAAAAGTATTTATGACTTTTGTTTGCTTCTGACATTTAGTTTGGGCAAATGTTTTAAAATACCTCTAATTTGAATACATTATTAAATATATCGATAAACCAAAACGATAATTAAATTCGAGTTATTCTACTTATTTCATTTTTGATTCTTTTTTCATTTATTTTCTATTTCATGAAATGGTTAAAGGATACATATATACACAAATATAGAATAAAATATTGTGCTCTGCTCAGATAAAAATGAGAATCATTTTGTTTAAATTCGAGTAGTTTTTGTTTTGGGCGAAAAAAAAAATACAATACATTAAAATTAAATTTAAGATCATTATTTTATTTGACAAAAATTATTCATCTGCACTATTTGTTCTCTATTTTGAATGAATTTAACTGGAAGATATCTTTGTGTATTGCTTATTAAAACTAAAAACTGCATGTTAAAATATGAAGTTTGACTTAATATGAGTGTCAATCTAAAATATTTTAAATACGATGACATGATAGAATTTAATTTTATAAAGTTTTGAGAGAGTTTTCAAGTGGATCCCCATTCAAATTGCGTAGGTAAAAATTCTTCAAACAATTCGTTTTGGACTCATATGAAAAATATGCTTTTTTGTCCCCAAATATTTTCTTGCGAATGAAAGTGATGAGTAGGTATATATTTCTTTAGGTTAAAAGAAAACCAAAATTCACACGTATGAATATCAGGGTAATAAATGAATGCTCTGTCACTTTGACGCGTTTATAATATTCTACTATCAATCTTTGTTAGTTAGATAATGCTTTATCATATGGAAACATTGATCCCTTAACATTTAAAATATAAGAAATTTTTTGAAGACTATTGGTTATGTACCGGTTAGTTGCCACTGTCGTCTGTTTATCAAGCTATAGAGCTTTACCAGTTCTGTACTTTAATAAAAATGACATACAATACTTTTACCATTTATCATTGACTATTCACGATCGTTGATTTGAGGTCATATTCAAAGTCACATACCTTATTTTTTTAAATATTAAAAGCTCAATAAACAATAAATGCGTTTCTTTAACAGTTATGACATTTATATAAGGCAATGTGCACAATCACTTAGTATTTTTCTGACACAAATACAGATTTGTAATTTTTAATTATTATTTATTAAGGTATTATATAATATTCGACTTATGTTTGAAACTAATGCCAAAAATATTTTATCTGATTAAAAATTACGTATATAAAATTATAATCTCATAATACTATTATAAACAATTTCAGATATGAAATACTTTTAAAAGAAAATTTTCTTTCGAAGATTACATTAATTAAAATAACATATATAATTATTATACGCCTTGAATTATAGTCCTTGTATAATATGCTGGTTCTTTTATTTTAATTCAATTGTAAATATGTTAGATAACTTCATATCAATCCTTAAATTATAATTCTGTATTGTAATAGTTTGATCCTGTTCAGATAAGTCAAGCCCTGACATTTACTTATTTATGAGGTTTAAAATATTTTTATATTGCATTTAAATATTTTAAATAACCTTTTACTCATATCCTTTTTTATTTTAGTGTACAATTGTATCTTATATATTAAAGTAAGTGCGCTTAAAAAAAAAAAAAAAAATCTAGATTAAGATTTTGTGTTTGTATAACATTAAAATTTGCTATTTGAGGATTCAAAAAGTAAATTAACAAAAGAAACTTAGAAAATGAAAATAATCCATACGCTCAGATTTTATTATATCATGATATATATATATATATATTAAGTAATAATTTCCATAAATGGTAATAAAAACTTTTTCATGTCAATAGGTAAACCAAATTATGTTAAAATAATTCAAGTTTTCAGAGAATTAAATAATTTTGAAATTTTATCAATAACTATTTTTTTGCAAAAATTGTCGGTATAAATTCCTACATTTCTTTCCGCCATTTACTAAAAAATAAACACATGGTAATTAAAAAAAAAGAAAATATCAAATTTTAAAAATTCAAGTAAATTTAAAATATAAAACATAATAAGTAAATTAAATTATGCATACAAGGAGCAGAGAGTGATAACACTTATACTTTCACACAAGTAGATTTTTGTAAAGCTAAACTTCATGAGCTTTTCGACTGATATGAATTAAAATGATACCGTAGATGACATAGTTCCTGGGAAAAAAAAAAAAAAAGAAGAAGAAAGAGAAAGAAGAAGAAAACAAAATTACACAAAACATGTTCTGAACCTTTTAACAGTCACTGCATGTTTTCTTTTGAAGAGTGCTAATAAACTTTTAGATGTTTTCAAAAAGTAAGTTATACTTGGTGAATATTGATCAAAATTCAATTTATTCAGAAGTGCGTTACAATATAATACGGCACACGTACTACACACTATTTTTCTACACAATTTCCGAGTCGCCGTAGGCAGTTCTCATAACGCTACGTAGTCGTTAGATGCACTGACGATAGAAACTCTACCCTTGGTTCTGAAGCCAGATTAGAATTGGTGATGGACATCGGATTGGTGACAGATGACAGTTTGGTGATGGATGACGGACTGGTGACGGGTGGTGGATTGTGCACCCCCAACAGATATTACCAACTCTTGATGTAGTGCGTACGGTACTCATACTTCAGTTACTGAGAGTACTACGTTTCACTCACTTCAACATATCTGATGTGTTTCACCATTGTTAAACTTGCTTGATTTTATGCATTGATTACGTCTGTGCCACCGTCTTCAAACTGCTGGCACCATTCTATAATGGATGAATGTGATATTACATAAAGCCTATACAATACGGAATTTTCACTTTGAATCTCCACACTCGTGCAACATTTTACACACAGAAAGCGTGATGTTCCGCGTACTTCAATGTTGAAGCAAGTTTCCTGTTGACGAGTGATTTTTTTTTTCTAGAACTACGCAGCAACGATCGCAACTATTTAAATGAAATTACGAGTAGGTAGTCTTGGAATTCAGTTATCATCTGCGCAAGCTCTTGTTACGCAGTGATGCCATATATAAGGCAACACATGCAACTTATTTTATTTTATTTTATTTTATGACCTATGCAATTTAAAAAAATAGTTATTAGGCTCATAGCTAATCATAAATATGCAAAAAGGAAAAAGAAAAAAAATAATTCAAAAATAATTTATTTGAAACTTATGCATGTTAACCTCATTAAATTCAAATAATAAATAATTTTCTAAGTAAATAACTTCATAAGTAAAAACTATAAATTGCTAAATCTAGCAATAGTTATTTCATATAAAAATAATGACTAAACTCTTCATCAAGTAAATAACTAGACGCGGGTGCACCATAAAAGTAGCAAGGTACGTTTCTGCCTACTCAGAATTTTAAAGTGATTTCTGCTTAAGGCTTACTCCGAAAAATCATCATTTATGAAATTTCGACTTCTCAAAAACATAAAATAAATAAATAAATATTGATTTTGTTTTTAAATTTATTTATTAATATCAATTAGAAAGGATTTAATAACTATTACATGTTCTGTTTATAGTAACATACGCAAATCTCTGTACTTTACTTAAAGTAATTTAATTTCCTTTTTCCTTCATTATAGCAGCTTTCAAGTTTCATCAAACAAGGCAGCTCTTTTCCTTATATCTCGTTGGAGGTAAACGTATTTCTTTTAAAAATGAGCAAACAGACAATAAATAGGTATTTGAATATTTTTGCATATTTCGCATAACTTATTATTAACCAGGTCCTTCTTCTTTTTTTTTTTTATGTTAAGGTAACTTTCTTAGTATTTTAGACATAATAATATGGAATGATTTTTTTTTCTCTCTATATATATAATGTAATTGAAGAATTAAAATGAAATCATTAATAATGAATAAAAGTGAATTGAATATTATTTATTCCAATTAAGGCAACATTGTTTATCGAATATATTTAACGCAGCTATGCCAGATGCGTATAAGAAACTCGAGATTATATCAAGAAATATAAATATTACTAAGTTCAACATCCATTTTCTTCTGGTAATTAAATTGTTTAGTATTAATTTACATACTACCATTAACATACATAATTTCCTTAATAATCATATTTTAGAAAAATCCTGAACAGTAAAAGGTAAATCAAGTAAAGGTAGCTTAAGAATGTGAGAGAGGAAGTATATTGTCATTTAAAATAGCTAATAAATGCTGATAAACATGTCTCTTAATAAGTGTGTAGTTAATGCCTTCTTATACTCGTAAAAACATATTCTGTAATCAAGATGATAAGAGCCTTAACAACAGAAATTTGTAAATGTACTTGTGTTCCTTTTGCGTGTCAAATTATACTCTAAATTAAGAACGTATCTAGTATTACTATAGTGCTTTCAGTTTCGTTTTGAAAGAGATATATTATGTAAGGTAAATTAATTGAGTAAATAAAAATTGAACAATGAACTATTGTTCGCGAAATGAATATAAATCTTTCGTTATTTCCATAAATATATTTGATATTTCAGATACTTTTTATTTAAAAGGCTATTCAATGAAATTAAAAATAAATATTTTACAGCTGTAGCATAAGACAAAAATGTATTTCATAATTCTCAATTGAAATTATTCAGTTTTTTAATGGCTGTTCATTTACAAGAAGCTTTTACAGACTTTGTTTTGATCAAATATTGTAAACCCGCTCATCACAAATTACCACATTTTAGAAAAAACATTTGTTTAGAAACAAGTTCGAGAATAATAACTAGACAACTTTAACTACAATAATAAATGTTTAATAATATAAATTTATGTGAAATTCGTCATACCAATTCAACTAAAATAATCTGAAAAAAAAAAAAAAAAAAATCTGGGAACGACCCCACTTGACTTTCCGAACATTGAGTAATTAACGGTTTTGTAGATAAAGTAAGGTAAGAGGAGTTGTTAAATAAACGAAAGAGAGAAAATTACAATATGATTTCAGTATCTTTCTCCATATATATGTTTGATTTAACGCTACTTGAAAATTTGAGCCCATATATCATTATGATAAAGGATTTTTCGTCGTGTCCCTGTAAATCACCAAAATGCTTATAGTTTGTGCAACAGTGACATATAATATTTATACAAATTTTAATCCGCGGATAAGTCATTTAGACGCTATCGCACTTTAAATTTTGAACCCATATGCCACAATGATAAAGAAATTTGCATTTTGTTCCTGAAAAAAGAATCATTAAGGCGTTTAGACCCTATCGCACTTTTTAAAATTTGATACCATAGGCCATAATGATAAAAAAAAAAAAAAAAAAAAAAATTCGTTGTGTCCCTTCAAAAAAAAAAAATGTATATACTGGATTCACCAAAATCTATAAAGTTCGTGACACTGTGACTACATGTGTATAATTGTTTTGCTCAGTCTAGTAAGATTTGGTCCCATAAGATTAGGTCTTTTAAGATTTTAGTCCCACAGGCCATAATGATAAAAAAAAAAAAAAAAAATTTTGGTGTCCCTGTAAAAAAAAAAAAAAAAAAAAAAAAAAAACTATAAGAGATAGAAAGAAATATATAATATAAAACTATAAGAGATAGAAAGAAAGAGCTGAAAGAAATACTTTCACCAAAATCAATAGGGTTCGTGCTCCGATGACTTAAACATACCTAGCAACTTTCAGCTCATTCGAGCGAAGCGTTCAGACGCTAGCGTGCTCACTCACACACATACACACATACATACAGACATACACACTTACACATACATACAAAATCGTAAAAATTGTAAAAATGGACTCAGGGAACCTCAAAACGTATAGAAACATCAAAATCTGAAATTCGGATTTTTGATATGATTGCAATACTTTCCTTGTTCGGAAAGTAAAAAGACATTTATTATATTAATATTGCTAGACCGACATATATATGTATATATTTTTATATATATATATTTTAATAAGATATATCTGTACTGATAAGTATAAAGGATTTAAGTCCATCTTCTTGATTTTTCAGGAGACGAAAATTAAAGTTAAACTAACTAAAAACTAATGAGCAGAATCGATTAGGAAAAAGGGATTATGTTGGTTTATACGCTTTATACCATTCAGTGATTGTCAATCTTCATTTAACAAAGGGAAAAAATTGAATTAAATATTGTATATCAAAGATTAATGCTAAATTTCTGACATGAATCTTTTTTTACCGATGAATTTTCTCAAAGACTAAATGACATGGATTGAAATCCTTTATACCAATCGATAGAGAATTTTTTCCTGAGTCTGACTATGTACTTAACTCAAAATCGACATTTTTGAACTTAAATCCTTTATAATTATCAGTACAGATATAAACTTAAAATTATTTATTAATTCTTTTTTATAAGACTATTAAGAAAACATATTGACATCACTAATTAAAATGAAAACATAAATTTTAATATGTCAAATTCTACATAAAAATTCGAAAATTATTATTTTATGATAGACGTCTAATTGAATCGTCTATAATTTTATAATGTATAAATTTGCACAAAATTAAAATTTGATTGTTAACTGTTTTTTAATAATTGCACATTGATATATTGTATATTTTAGAATATTACCCTTTTTATTTCTGGATTTTTAACTTTTTAATAATTTATATGAGTTAAAACAGTAGAGATAATAAAAAAGAATATAATATTAAATGTTTTAGCTCAAATTTTAAAATTTCTGTAGGAGCAATATTTTATACGTTATACTTTAACTCCTGTAAGAAATTTATGAATTATACTACAATATTTTTTAAAGGATACCAAATTAAATTTAAATACTTCAACTCAGATTTGAAAAATTCTGTCTATTTAAAATAATAGGATTATATATATATATATATAAATTTTATATCACTGAAAAATGTTCTAAATGAATCTGGATATAGGATTCAAGAAACGCATATGGAAAAATGAAATTATATGAAGAAGACTTAAATTGATAAGTACTGAAGGAAGATGATGATTATGCAAAATGTCAACTTTGTACCGGAAGATATGATTTCTGCTTAATCATTTATCTTCCTCAATTATTGTAAACTTCCAGCTCATAACTTATCATATTTTGAAAATCAGTTATCACCTAGAAACAAATAAGAAAGAAATGGTCGAAGATTTTATCAATAGTTTTAAAATATTGAATTATAAAAATAGGGACAAATTTGTAGTACAAGACTTTAGGCAATGTCTGATTTTTTCAAGGAATAAAAGATTAAATGAAAGTTTAACTGATGTTTTCTCATAAATCAGCATTTTAAAATACCTTAAATAACTTATATAAATAAATAATAATAATAAAAACAAATCAATTATTTATCAAGAAATTTAAGATATTAAATTATATTTTTTACTATGCACGTGCATAAATTATAAAAATGATAACAAAGTCCTTTTACAATTTTTTCGAAAATATTAGAATTGTGATAAGATAAAAGGTATTAAATTAAAAATAAAACTTTATAACACATGTAATTTTATTAAAAAACATTTCTATGTTAAAATTTTTAAATTTGAGCAGTTAAAAATATATATCTCACCTTGTCATTTCAAAACACAACATAATCTACTTAGATTCAAATAAAACCATTAAGATTTCACAGGCAGCAAAAGTTCACAAAAAAAAATAAATAAATAAACAGTTCTAATCGTAAAATTGCGCAATTAATAGGACTTGCATTTGCATATTTTTCTTTCGCATAGGTGCGAAAAATTCAAATATTTGTCCAACTATCGTCGACAAAACATTTAACTGTACTTTTTTCTGTTAACCAAAAAAAAAAAAAATAAAATAAAATAAAATAAATAAATAAATAAATAATAATAATAATAATAATAATAATAATAATAATAATAAAGGAAATTAAAGGGGACTAATGTGCAAGTTGTACCTGACGGGACGAAAGTGAAAGTTGTACCTCAAGGGACTAATGTGAAAGTTGTACCTCACGGGACTAATGTGCAAGTTGCACCGAACGAACAAACTATTTCTTTCAACGAAAATGCCTACTAACCCTGGACGATAGGTCTAATATATCGTATCATATTATATATCGTATTTATCGTAATATAACTCAATACTTATTTCGCTTCCTTCTTCGACTAGTTTTAATACGCATTTTTTATATGCATGAGCAGCCCCCGAAAAACAAAAACATTAAATCATTAAATTCATTTGTTTTACTTATTTTTATTTCATACTATTTCACGCGCACTTTTTATTTCCTAATTCAAAATTATTAAAAAAAACTTTTTCGATATCGCTTGTAACGATACTGATTATTATTAAATTTCTTTTCTTTTTCTTTCAATAATAATAATAATAATAATAATAATAATAAAAAAAATTGATGAAATTCTGGCAAAAGCAGAATTTAGTTTAGGACGGAGGACTATTAGTTTTTTCTTTCTTCCCAATTATAACATCGCTTTCAAATTATTCAATTATATTTTCGATAAATTTTAGATTTCGATAAATGTCCAACTATCGAAAAATGATTTCGACAAATGTCCAACTATCGAAAACGACAACGCAAAAATCCCAGATTGAGACTAATAGGCCCTCAGTCCTAAAAAAAAAAAACATACTCTAGTAACTTTATGGAAACATAAATCCCAAACTGTTCGATGTAATTAGTGGATCAATTAGTAGTGTAAAAAGGGGGGTTCACCGCCACGGTGGTGGCGTAGTGGCGTATTGTGGCGTAGGGTGGAGGCGCGCCTCCACCCTGACAACTCTACGCCACCACCCCGTCGGTCAACGCCCCCTTTTTACACTACTTAGTCATCATCTTGAACGAGGGGGTTGCCACCGGAAGAATAGAAACTGTGTGTTGCCACCGGAAGACTAGAAACTTTTAGATCGTCGGGAGGGGGGGAATGAGTCATCTTGGATGAGGTTTGGTGCTGCCATCTATAGGGAATTTTGAGGAGTTAGATTTATTTTCCTAAATTTCGGACTTAGTATTTTTTTTTTCACAATTTTGGGGACTTCAAAATTTTTTCGAAGTTTTGCGGGAACGTCACGATCTTTTGGGACTTAACCTGAAAAGAGATACATACAAAATTTACAATTAGAGAAATAAGTGAAAGGGAAATGTATAGAAAAAAGTTAGAAAGAGAATACAAATTTAAGAAAAAAGGTAAAAAGAATAAAATTAGAAAAAAGAGAAAGAAAGAGTTCACCTTGAGCGCCTGGGAGACTGCCCTCCCGAGGCCCTGCGGTGCCCCTTTTCACTCCGTAGAGCAAGGCGGGAGTTAGTTCCTTTAAAAAAAATAAAAATAAAAATAAATAAAAAATGTCAACCTGAAGAACTCATCACATAGTTTTCTGAGGTTCTCTTCAAAGCATGGGTTCAGACAATCTTCATAGGTGCAGGAACAATCTTCATGGTTGCAGAAACAATTTAAAATATATACAGGGTGCAGGAACAATCTTCATGGATGCAGAAACAATTGATATATACAGGGTGCAGGAACAATCTTCATAGGTGCAGAAACAATTGATATATACAGGGTGCAGGAACAATTTAAAATATATACAGGGTGCAGGAACAATCTTCATAGGTGCGAAACAATTTAAAATATATACAGGGTGCAGGAACAATCTTCATAGGTGCGAAACAATTTAAAATATATACAGGATGCAGGAACAATCTTCATAGGTGCAGAAACAATTTAAAATATATACAGGATGCAAGAACAATCTTCATAGGTGCGAAACAATTTAAAAATATACAGGATGCAGGAACAATCTTCATGGATGCAGAAACAATTGATATATACAGGGTGCAGGAACAATCTTCATAGGTGCAGAAACAATTGATATATACAGGGTGCAGGAACAATCTTCATAGGTGCGAAACAATTTAAAAATATATACAGGATGCAGGAACAATCTTAATATTTGCGTATTACCATTTGGAGATTATAAATTGATTACAGAATTAAATAGAAATTTTCCTATGTATTTCACGGAATTTGACAAAATGAAGCAAAGGTTGATGTGTATTATATAATTAAAAACATAGAATGTGAATGGTATAGACTTTGATATTAAAATTTGGGTGTTGCCATTGGAAGAGTATAAATAATTTCCGGTGGGACTTAACATTTTTGACTGAATGAAACAATGAATGACCGAAGTTAATTAACATCAGTAACAATTTATGAGTATTTTAGAAACTTAGCATTCTTAGAGATTAAAAATATATTGCATTAAGATAATAAATAAGGAATTTAAATAGGAGTTCATACTTTTAGTAATGTCATTGTAAATTTATGTTAGGAAATTTTTACAGAATTAAATAGAAATTTTCGTATTTTATGGATTAACACATAGATTTAAAAGCAAAACAAATAATAAATAATTTAACATTCATTAAAAATGTAAGACACTTAAAAATTCTAACTTTATTTTAACACTAAATAAGTTTCACTTTTTAAATTTATTTAGACTATCTTAGAAATAATATTATTACATTCGTTAAAAATTGAACCCACATGCACTTTAAAAAATTACTATCATATAAATTAAACTAAATATAATAAAAATTTTGTAAATTAAACTTTATATTCTCACTAAATAAGTTTAACATTTCATTAAACTCTATCTTACATTCGTTAAAAATTTAACAGAAGTTTTTAATCAGTTAATAAATTTTGTATACAGTTATGTTATATAAACTAAATATAATAAAAATTATATAAAACACATACTGTTATTTAAGCTCTAACTTTGAAATACTATTTTTACATTCTTTAAAAATTGAACACACATACACTTTAAAAAATGACTATCATATAAATGAAACTAAATATAATAAAAATTATATAAAACACGTACTGTTATTTATGCTATAACTAAACAAATACGGTAAACAAAAGTTTCAAAATCAGTAAATGATGATATATATGTTATAAATTAAACTGAATACAATAAAAATTATTTAAATTAAACTAAATATAATAAAAATTATATAAATTAAACTTTATATTCTCACTAAATAAGTTTAACATTTATTCGAGTTTAACGCTGTAATATAATTTAAACTATCTTAGTTGATTTAAATGAAACAGGTAAATACTTTTAAACTTGAACTAATAAAAGTAAGTTCTTTTTATAAAATAATTGATATAAACTATAATAATAAAAAGGATTAGTTATATTTAAAAACTGTCAGTTACTAAAAGTTATTTTATATTAAACATTTCGAAATAAATTGCATAAAAATTCAATGCATCATTTTAAATGAAAATAAACAGTTTCCTTAAAAAACAGATAATACGGAATATTCCATGAGTCAGCTATCACCTGCAACGGAAATCCCCTACAGCTGATGAATCATATGTTATATACGCTGGCGAGCCATGCCTATTAGTAATCCACACTATCTCATATAAAGATTAAGTTAAAATCATTAAAACAATACAGCGAATAATTTGGAAAATGCAATAATTTTTTCACAAAGCATATCATACAATGAGTTTAAACGATTATCACCTATCTATCACTTAAACGGATTTGAAATAAATAAATACATATAAAAGTAAGTTATAGTTAAAAAATAAAAATTTCGTTTGTGAAAGGAGTTTTATATATTGCAAAAATTAGTTTTACTCAAATAATTTCTAAACATACACAAGTTAAATGGAAACTTTTCTAGGTTTCATTTAAGCAATAATTTTCCATGTGTGAAAGTAGTTTTATTTATGCAAAATTTAGTTTTATATAAACAAAAAAATTTATAGTGTAACAATAAAAATAGTTTATAGTATAACAATAAAAAATTCCTTATAAGTAAATACCAATAAAAAATATTTTTAAAATTAATTTCTCTCTCTTCAATAAAACAATAAAAATTTCTTATATAACTTTCGTAAAGTTTTAATAAAATTTCTATTATAAACAAATTTTTTATGATATAAACAAATAATTTTATTAGAATATACATATTAAGTTTATTAAATTATCAAATAGTAATAATAAATTATGAAACTTACTTAAAATTGATGAAATTTCCCTTGGCGAAATGCAACCTTCATTCACACACAAATGCGAGAAACTGTTTATCGCCACACGTTGACTCATACAGATAAGAATGTTGATTCATGCTTATCTTAGTAGAATGTTGTTAGAGTTCTGTGTTTTCAGAGTAATATAAAATAGTTTATAGAGATCATTTATTTAATATCAGTTGTAAACTACATTTAAATAATGCAATAAGAGTTGAACTCTGCAATTAACCTATTAAAATATTGAATTTTTTTTAATTTTTTTATTTAATTTTACTTTTTTTAATTATGCTAAGAAAATAATGAGATCAAAACAGAATTATTTTACGATAAGACATCCTTTTTCATTC
Source organism: Salticus scenicus (assembly GCA_963930645.1). Taxonomy (NCBI): domain Eukaryota; kingdom Metazoa; phylum Arthropoda; class Arachnida; order Araneae; family Salticidae; genus Salticus; species Salticus scenicus. The sequence continues at coordinate 76,362,419 of OZ005649.1, forward strand.
AATAAAATGTAACTATAATTTTTAATGAAAGGTTTTAAAATCACTTAATAGGATAAAATTAAAAACAGAAATCTTATTATTTTTCTAGTTATAAAACTAAGTAATAAACTATCTATAAATAATCATATAGCAAGCGAGATTTTTGTATAATAACTATATATTATTTTAATATATACATTACATCGCAGGGTAAAATTTTCAACTTATTTATACGGATTGAAGTAATAAAACTTAATCATTTGCATAACCGCTAAATTTTATAAGTTGGATATATGATTTAAAATACTAAACAATAATCCTTGTGAGAGAATTGGGATAACACTTTCACAGAAAGAAATTGTCCTTTACAATAAGATTTGCTTAGAATGTTTAAGTGAAAATAACTTACCGTGAGGTCAGTGACTCATGCAGTTGTATTCGAATTTATTGTTTTTAGTTAATGAAACTTCTAATGAGAGAATTATTTGTTACTAACATATAAATGTACATTTTTATATTATTCCTGTATATATAAAATTTTAAATATTTTATTAAGTGTTAAACTTTGCATTTAATCGATTAAATAAAGTTTTCCTAAAATATAAGTGTAATTTTTTAATGAATCGTTTTGAAATCACTTTAACTTTATAAGAAAAACTAAAAAGAGGTTTTTAAATTACTTAATAGGATAAAATTAAAAATCTTATTGTTTTTAGCAATTATTTTATCTAGTTATAAACTATATATTATTTTAATATACGCCTTATAGTTAAGTCAGTTTTAGAGAAAACCAAGAAAAAATCCCAACGCGCAGGTTGATGAGTTGTAATATTCTATTATACTTAAAGAATCCAGGTACGGAAAAACCGAAATACAATACGCGGAAAAACAGGCGGGATTTTCGGTTAAAACTTCAAAGCAGTGGACGGTAAACATAACACACCGTGAAACAACCTACTCCCACGACAGCCAAACTAAGAATGAAGGGAAACGTTGAGTTGTAACACCTTATCTACTAGAGATAAGGGGGAATTCCCCATGACTCACCCCTCGTTCGTTCATGTACAACATCTTACGAGAAACTTCGTGAAGGATGACTCATCGGTGAGAGTTTGAATAATATGCATAACCGCTAAATGGTATAAATGAGAATCTTTTAATGTGAGTATTATAGTAATGATAAATTTATTTTATAATCGATAACTCATCAGCTTCATACCTTATATAAAACAATGGTATATTCAAAAGTTTTTACTACACAATAAACATTCACATATGGATATTCCTAAGGTTTAAGACTATGCGAGGATCCTATAAGCGAAATGCCTGTGAGTCTTTCTAAGGAATCCTAATCTGTATTTAAGCAGGTTTTAGAGAAAACCAAGAAATACTCCAGTCGACTAGGTTGATGAAATGGATTCGAATCCAACACTTCCCCTTTTACCATAGAATCGTTCACTAATCACAAGGTTAATGAGTCATGCAGTTGTATTAAAACTTATTGATTACATGTCTAAACTTATACCATTAAATATTTAACTGTTGGTTCTATAAGTGGATTGCTCTGTGTGTGAGTCTTTGTAACTTATAGTTAAGCGAGTTTTAGTGAAAACCAAGAAAAACTACAAACGGGTAGATTGTTAAGTGGAATTCGAACCTAACATTAAACATAGAATCGTTTGTTCTTCTAAAATCCTTGTAACAACATGTTTATGGACTTTATAAGATAAGAAAATGCTTAATATGGTTTGCATGCGTTAGCTATATTAAACACTCAATTTTTAACATACATTAAGGTTAGTGGATGAGTGACAGGTAATTCCTTTAAAACAAAAATATAATAACGGTCGATTGAAACAAAGGGTTTGCAGTTTTAGAGAAAACCAAGAAAAAATCCCAACGGTAGGTTGATGAGTTGGAATATTCTATTATACTTAAAGAATCCAGGTACGGAAAAACTGAAATACAATACGCGGAAAAACAGGCGAGATTTTCGGCTAAAACTTCAAAGCAGTGCACGGTAAACATAACACACCGTAAAACAACCTACTCACACGACGGCCAAACTAAGAATGAAGGGAAACGTTGAGTTGTAACACCTTATCTACTAGAGATAAGGGGGAATTCCCGGAAAAGCTGAGTCACCCCCCCGTGGATCTTACGAGAAAGTTCGTGAAGGATGACTCATCGGTGACGAGTTTGAATAATTTGCATAACCGCTAAATGGTATAAGCGAGAATCTTTTAATGTGAGTATTATAGTAATGATAAATTTATTTCATAATCGATAACTCATCAGGTTCACACCTTATATAAAACAATACTATATTTAAAAGTTTTACTGTACAATAAATATTCACATATGGATATTCATAAGGTTTAAGATCGATTAAATAAACGAGAATCCTATAATCGAAATGCACGAGAGTCTTTCTAAGAAATCCTATTGCATATTTAAGCAGGTTTTAGAGAAAACCAAGAAATACTCCAATCGACTAGGTTGATGAAATGGATTCGAACCCAACACTTCCCCTTTTACCATAGAATCGTTCACTAATCACAAGGTTAATGACTCATGCAGTTGTATTGAAACTTATTGATTACAAGTCTAAACTTATACCATTAAATATTTAACTGTTGGTTCTATAAGTGGATTGCTCTGTGTGCGAGTCTTTGTAACTTATAGTTAAGCGAGTTTTAGTGAAAACCAAGGAAAACTACAAACGGGTTGATTGTTAAGTTGAATTCAAACCTAGCATTAAACATAGAATCGTTTGATCTTCTAAAATATTTGTAACAACATGTTTATGAACTTTATAAGAAAATGCTTAATAGGGTTTTCATGCGTTAGCTATATTAAACACTTAATTTTTAACATACATTAAGGTTAGTGGATGAGTGTCAGGTAATTCATTTAAAACAAAACTATAATAAGGGTTGATTGAAACAAAGGGTTTGAAGGTTATAATTATAGGATAAAACGTTATGTGTTTCGAAAACCCTTCATCAAGATTGCAACAACCGTTTCGAATGATACTCTCCCTTCATCAGATAGACTTAAACTTTTATTTTATCAGAATGAAAGAAAACGATAGACGATTTACACTTATTGAAATCCCAACTTATAAATAATTCGACTTTCACTAAAAATGCAAGTCGCATATACACTTTGAAACAATCAATAAATTTTATATTATCACAATGCATTAAATAAGTTTCCCATTTAACATTCAAGATGAATTTATTTTTACATTAATTAAGAATTGAACACATATTAATTTTTAAAATGACTATTTTTTAAAAAGTTTTGAAACAGCTAATAAATTTTATAAGCTTTTATAATTAAATAAATTTAGCATATTATGAAAGTTTTACATCACTCGGTAAAATTTTATATAAGCAATAAAAGTGATACACATTATAATTATAAACTCATAAAATAAATTTCACACTTAACATTTAAACTCTAACCAATCAATCTTAAAGTAATTTTTTATCTTTTGTACATAATCATAAACCTTTCGTTTCTATTGTAAAGTGAAGTATGACTCATGCTTTAATTAAAATCTCTAATCAAAATTATAAGAAAGTAAAGTTTAGGAAATACCTATGTATTATAGGTAAATTAATACAGTATAAATATTCATGTTTTTCAGTTAAGTAAAAAAGTTATATAATTAATTTTACAGACTACTTAAATAATGTATAATTAAGTTTCAGAATTATTATTATTATTTTTTTTTTCTTCTATAGTATGTATATATAAATTTTTAGTTAGAAAGTTTTTATTAAAATACAATAATCAAAGTTTTGTACGATATTAATTTACATTGCATCGAAAACTTTAAATATATAGAAACAATTGTACATTTGGTTTTGTCTGAAGCATATATATAAATAATAAAATCTTATTCAGTTTAGTTTTTAAAACACTATAAAGATTTCAGACACACATATTTTTATCTTGTTTAAATAAAATTTTTAAAATGAAACAATATTAATGTTATAAAATAATACACTCAGCATGACTCACGGAGTGTGCTATTCCATCAAATTATTCCGCATACGTGTAATAACATGTCTGACTTAACTATATACTGAATTACCATTATTTCAGAAAAAGTTAGGACTTACCTTAAAACACATCCTACACCCTTGGCAGACTTGAAGAAAATGAATGATACGAGACATTCTTATCAGAGACGCCAGGTCACGAGGTTAGTGACGTCACGAATGATGTGATTGGCTACGCTCAGTCACGTGATCATGACGTCATCCTCTCATCAATGACGTCACCGATTGCTTATCTGCTACCACAACGCGCGGAAATGTCCAGTACGCAGTGAAAAATATTCAAAGTCTACGGGACATTACTCGAAACGATTCCATTGTCTTATACGGTAAATTGAAATATAACACGCGGAAAAAAGATCGACATATACCGGAGAAACTATGCATACTGCCCGATGAAACTAAGCCGCACAGCTAAGTAGATGCTACCAGGATGAGAGTCAAAATCCAACTGAATTCAAACAATATGACAAGGTCTATAAATCTCCCGTGTTGATTAGATGGTTTTGATGAATGGGTTTTCCCCCACACTTAAGCAGAATGGAGAAGTCATAGGTTTTTCCTCACCTATCTCTTAATTAAGTTTCTTAATTAAAATTATGCAAATTATATGTAAGTCTTTCAAATATCTCTTAATTACGTTTTCTAATTAAAATTATGTAAATTTTATGTAAATCTTTCATGTTTATCATATGCCCTCCTAGTTAAAGATTTAATAAACCTATCTTTTATGCAACATAAATAAATTTAATAAGTATAATCTGTTTAATGACTCATCAAACGATGACTCAATTTTAAATTTTATTGTATATGATTTTGTATTATTGCTTTTTATATTATTCAAACCAAAAGTTATTTTTATTATTATTGTTTACTTATGAGAAACTTAATTTTTCATCAAGTAGTGTTGTTTACTTAATTTCCAACAACGTATATTTTGTGATCAATATAGTAATTATCGCTTATTCAGTAAAATATTAGTGTTCAACTAGATTCATGTTCAGACATGTTTATGATGAGTCATCGTTTGATGAGTCATTAAACAGATTATACTTATTAAATTTATTTATGTTGTATAAAAGATAGGTTTATTAAATCTTTAACTAGGAGGGCATATGATAAACATGAAAGATTTACATAAAATTTACATAATTTTAATTAGAAAACGTAATTAAGAGATATTTGAAAGACTTACATATAATTTGCATAATTTTAATTAAGAAACTTAATTAAGAGATAGGTGAGGAAAAACCTATGACTTCTCCATTCTGCTTAAGTGTGGGGGAAAACCCATTCATCAAAACCATCTAATCAACACGGGAGATTTATAGACCTTGTCATATTGTTTGAATTCAGTTGGATTTTGACTCTCATCCTGGTAGCATCTACTTAGCTGTGCGGCTTAGTTTCATCGGGCAGTATGCATAGTTTCTCCGGTATATGTCGATCTTTTTTCCGCGTGTTATATTTCAATTTACCGTATAAGACAATGGAATCGTTTCGAGTAATGTCCCGTAGACTTTGAATATTTTTCACTGCGTACTGGACATTTCCGCGCGTTGTGGTAGCAGATAAGCAATCGGTGACGTCATTGATGAGAGGATGACGTCATGATCACGTGACTGAGCGTAGCCAATCACATCATTCGTGACGTCACTAACCTCGTGACCTGGCGTCTCTGATAAGAATGTCTCGTATCATTCATTTTCTTCAAGTCTGCCAAGGGTGTAGGATGTGTTTTAAGGTAAGTCCTAACTTTTTCTGAAATAATGGTAATTCAGTATATAGTTAAGTCAGACATGTTATTACACGTATGCGGAATAATTTGATGGAATAGCACACTCCGTGAGTCATGCTGAGTGTATTATTTTATAACATTAATATTGTTTCATTTTAAAAATTTTATTTAAACAAGATAAAAATATGTGTGTCTGAAATCTTTATAGTGTTTTAAAAACTAAACTGAATAAGATTTTATTATTTATATATATGCTTCAGACAAAACCAAATGTACAATTGTTTCTATATATTTAAAGTTTTCGATGCAATGTAAATTAATATCGTACAAAACTTTGATTATTGTATTTTAATAAAAACTTTCTAACTAAAAATTTATATATACATACTATAGAAGAAAAAAAAAAATAATAATAATAATTCTGAAACTTAATTATACATTATTTAAGTAGTCTGTAAAATTAATTATATAACTTTTTTACTTAACTGAAAAACATGAATATTTATACTGTATTAATTTACCTATAATACATAGGTATTTCCTAAACTTTACTTTCTTATAATTTTGATTAGAGATTTTAATTAAAGCATGAGTCATACTTCACTTTACAATAGAAACGAAAGGTTTATGATTATGTACAAAAGATAAAAAATTACTTTAAGATTGATTGGTTAGAGTTTAAATGTTAAGTGTGAAATTTATTTTATGAGTTTATAATTATAATGTGTATCACTTTTATTGCTTATATAAAATTTTACCGAGTGATGTAAAACTTTCATAATATGCTAAATTTATTTAATTATAAAAGCTTATAAAATTTATTAGCTGTTTCAAAACTTTTTAAAAAATAGTCATTTTAAAAATTAATATGTGTTCAATTCTTAATTAATGTAAAAATAAATTCATCTTGAATGTTAAATGGGAAACTTATTTAATGCATTGTGATAATATAAAATTTATTGATTGTTTCAAAGTGTATATGCGACTTGCATTTTTAGTGAAAGTCGAATTATTTATAAGTTGGGATTTCAATAAGTGTAAATCGTCTATCGTTTTCTTTCATTCTGATAAAATAAAAGTTTAAGTCTATCTGATGAAGGGAGAGTATCATTCGAAACGGTTGTTGCAATCTTGATGAAGGGTTTTCGAAACACATAACGTTTTATCCTATAATTATAACCTTCAAACCCTTTGTTTCAATCAACCCTTATTATAGTTTTGTTTTAAATGAATTACCTGACACTCATCCACTAACCTTAATGTATGTTAAAAATTAAGTGTTTAATATAGCTAACGCATGAAAACCCTATTAAGCATTTTCTTATAAAGTTCATAAACATGTTGTTACAAGTATTTTAGAAGATCAAACGATTCTATGTTTAATGCTAGGTTTGAATTCAACTTAACAATCAACCTGTTTGTAGTTTTCCTTGGTTTTCACTAAAACTCGCTTAACTATAAGTTACAAAGACTCGCACACAGAGCAATCCACTTATAGAACCAACAGTTAAATATTTAATGGTATAAGTTTAGACTTGTAATCAATAAGTTTCAATACAACTGCATGAGTCATTAACCTTGTGATTAGTGAACGATTCTATGGTAAAAGGGGAAGTGTTGGGTTCGAATCCATTTCATCAACCTAGTCGATTGGAGTATTTCTTGGTTTTCTCTAAAACCTGCTTAAATATGCAATAGGATTTCTTAGAAAGACTCTCGTGCATTTCGATTATAGGATTCTCGTTTATTTAATCGATCTTAAACCTTATGAATATCCATATGTGAATATTTATTGTACAGTAAAACTTTTAAATATAGTATTGTTTTATATAAGGTGTGAACCTGATGAGTTATCGATTATGAAATAAATTTATCATTACTATAATACTCACATTAAAAGATTCTCGCTTATACCATTTAGCGGTTATGCAAATTATTCAAACTCGTCACCGATGAGTCATCCTTCACGAACTTTCTCGTAAGATCCACGGGGGGGTGACTCAGCTTTTCCGGGAATTCCCCCTTATCTCTAGTAGATAAGGTGTTACAACTCAACGTTTCCCTTCATTCTTAGTTTGGCCGTCGTGTGAGTAGGTTGTTTTACGGTGTGTTATGTTTACCGTGCACTGCTTTGAAGTTTTAGCCGAAAATCTCGCCTGTTTTTCCGCGTATTGTATTTCAGTTTTTCCGTACCTGGATTCTTTAAGTATAATAGAATATTCCAACTCATCAACCTACCGTTGGGATTTTTTCTTGGTTTTCTCTAAAACTGCAAACCCTTTGTTTCAATCGACCGTTATTATATTTTTGTTTTAAAGGAATTACCTGTCACTCATCCACTAACCTTAATGTATGTTAAAAATTGAGTGTTTAATATAGCTAACGCATGCAAACCATATTAAGCATTTTCTTATCTTATAAAGTCCATAAACATGTTGTTACAAGGATTTTAGAAGAACAAACGATTCTATGTTTAATGTTAGGTTCGAATTCCACTTAACAATCTACCCGTTTGTAGTTTTTCTTGGTTTTCACTAAAACTCGCTTAACTATAAGTTACAAAGACTCACACACAGAGCAATCCACTTATAGAACCAACAGTTAAATATTTAATGGTATAAGTTTAGACATGTAATCAATAAGTTTTAATACAACTGCATGACTCATTAACCTTGTGATTAGTGAACGATTCTATGGTAAAAGGGGAAGTGTTGGATTCGAATCCATTTCATCAACCTAGTCGACTGGAGTATTTCTTGGTTTTCTCTAAAACCTGCTTAAATACAGATTAGGATTCCTTAGAAAGACTCACAGGCATTTCGCTTATAGGATCCTCGCATAGTCTTAAACCTTAGGAATATCCATATGTGAATGTTTATTGTGTAGTAAAAACTTTTGAATATACCATTGTTTTATATAAGGTATGAAGCTGATGAGTTATCGATTATAAAATAAATTTATCATTACTATAATACTCACATTAAAAGATTCTCATTTATACCATTTAGCGGTTATGCATATTATTCAAACTCTCACCGATGAGTCATCCTTCACGAAGTTTCTCGTAAGATGTTGTACATGAACGAACGAGGGGTGAGTCATGGGGAATTCCCCCTTATCTCTAGTAGATAAGGTGTTACAACTCAACGTTTCCCTTCATTCTTAGTTTGGCTGTCGTGGGAGTAGGTTGTTTCACGGTGTGTTATGTTTACCGTCCACTGCTTTGAAGTTTTAACCGAAAATCCCGCCTGTTTTTCCGCGTATTGTATTTCGGTTTTTCCGTACCTGGATTCTTTAAGTATAATAGAATATTACAACTCATCAACCTGCGCGTTGGGATTTTTTCTTGGTTTTCTCTAAAACTGACTTAACTATAAGGCGTATATTAAAATAATATATAGTTTATAACTAGATAAAATAATTGCTAAAAACAATAAGATTTTTAATTTTATCCTATTAAGTAATTTAAAAACCTCTTTTTAGTTTTTCTTATAAAGTTAAAGTGATTTCAAAACGATTCATTAAAAAATTACACTTATATTTTAGGAAAACTTTATTTAATCGATTAAATGCAAAGTTTAACACTTAATAAAATATTTAAAATTTTATATATACAGGAATAATATAAAAATGTACATTTATATGTTAGTAACAAATAATTCTCTCATTAGAAGTTTCATTAACTAAAAACAATAAATTCGAATACAACTGCATGAGTCACTGACCTCACGGTAAGTTATTTTCACTTAAACATTCTAAGCAAATCTTATTGTAAAGGACAATTTCTTTCTGTGAAAGTGTTATCCCAATTCTCTCACAAGGATTATTGTTTAGTATTTTAAATCATATATCCAACTTATAAAATTTAGCGGTTATGCAAATGATTAAGTTTTATTACTTCAATCCGTATAAATAAGTTGAAAATTTTACCCTGCGATGTAATGTATATATTAAAATAATATATAGTTATTATACAAAAATCTCGCTTGCTATATGATTATTTATAGATAGTTTATTACTTAGTTTTATAACTAGAAAAATAATAAGATTTCTGTTTTTAATTTTATCCTATTAAGTGATTTTAAAACCTTTCATTAAAAATTATAGTTACATTTTATTGAATGAAAAAGGATGTCTTATCGTAAAATAATTCTGTTTTGATCTCATTATTTTCTTAGCATAATTAAAAAAAGTAAAATTAAATAAAAAAATTAAAAAAAATTCAATATTTTAATAGGTTAATTGCAGAGTTCAACTCTTATTGCATTATTTAAATGTAGTTTACAACTGATATTAAATAAATGATCTCTATAAACTATTTTATATTACTCTGAAAACACAGAACTCTAACAACATTCTACTAAGATAAGCATGAATCAACATTCTTATCTGTATGAGTCAACGTGTGGCGATAAACAGTTTCTCGCATTTGTGTGTGAATGAAGGTTGCATTTCGCCAAGGGAAATTTCATCAATTTTAAGTAAGTTTCATAATTTATTATTACTATTTGATAATTTAATAAACTTAATATGTATATTCTAATAAAATTATTTGTTTATATCATAAAAAATTTGTTTATAATAGAAATTTTATTAAAACTTTACGAAAGTTATATAAGAAATTTTTATTGTTTTATTGAAGAGAGAGAAATTAATTTTAAAAATATTTTTTATTGGTATTTACTTATAAGGAATTTTTTATTGTTATACTATAAACTATTTTTATTGTTACACTATAAATTTTTTTGTTTATATAAAACTAAATTTTGCATAAATAAAACTACTTTCACACATGGAAAATTATTGCTTAAATGAAACCTAGAAAAGTTTCCATTTAACTTGTGTATGTTTAGAAATTATTTGAGTAAAACTAATTTTTGCAATATATAAAACTCCTTTCACAAACGAAATTTTTATTTTTTAACTATAACTTACTTTTATATGTATTTATTTATTTCAAATCCGTTTAAGTGATAGATAGGTGATAATCGTTTAAACTCATTGTATGATATGCTTTGTGAAAAAATTATTGCATTTTCCAAATTATTCGCTGTATTGTTTTAATGATTTTAACTTAATCTTTATATGAGATAGTGTGGATTACTAATAGGCATGGCTCGCCAGCGTATATAACATATGATTCATCAGCTGTAGGGGATTTCCGTTGCAGGTGATAGCTGACTCATGGAATATTCCGTATTATCTGTTTTTTAAGGAAACTGTTTATTTTCATTTAAAATGATGCATTGAATTTTTATGCAATTTATTTCGAAATGTTTAATATAAAATAACTTTTAGTAACTGACAGTTTTTAAATATAACTAATCCTTTTTATTATTATAGTTTATATCAATTATTTTATAAAAAGAACTTACTTTTATTAGTTCAAGTTTAAAAGTATTTACCTGTTTCATTTAAATCAACTAAGATAGTTTAAATTATATTACAGCGTTAAACTCGAATAAATGTTAAACTTATTTAGTGAGAATATAAAGTTTAATTTATATAATTTTTATTATATTTAGTTTAATTTAAATAATTTTTATTGTATTCAGTTTAATTTATAACATATATATCATCATTTACTGATTTTGAAACTTTTGTTTACCGTATTTGTTTAGTTATAGCATAAATAACAGTACGTGTTTTATATAATTTTTATTATATTTAGTTTCATTTATATGATAGTCATTTTTTAAAGTGTATGTGTGTTCAATTTTTAAAGAATGTAAAAATAGTATTTCAAAGTTAGAGCTTAAATAACAGTATGTGTTTTATATAATTTTTATTATATTTAGTTTATATAACATAACTGTATACAAAATTTATTAACTGATTAAAAACTTCTGTTAAATTTTTAACGAATGTAAGATAGAGTTTAATGAAATGTTAAACTTATTTAGTGAGAATATAAAGTTTAATTTACAAAATTTTTATTATATTTAGTTTAATTTATATGATAGTAATTTTTTAAAGTGCATGTGGGTTCAATTTTTAACGAATGTAATAATATTATTTCTAAGATAGTCTAAATAAATTTAAAAAGTGAAACTTATTTAGTGTTAAAATAAAGTTAGAATTTTTAAGTGTCTTACATTTTTAATGAATGTTAAATTATTTATTATTTGTTTTGCTTTTAAATCTATGTGTTAATCCATAAAATACGAAAATTTCTATTTAATTCTGTAAAAATTTCCTAACATAAATTTACAATGACATTACTAAAAGTATGAACTCCTATTTAAATTCCTTATTTATTATCTTAATGCAATATATTTTTAATCTCTAAGAATGCTAAGTTTCTAAAATACTCATAAATTGTTACTGATGTTAATTAACTTCGGTCATTCATTGTTTCATTCAGTCAAAAATGTTAAGTCCCACCGGAAATTATTTATACTCTTCCAATGGCAACACCCAAATTTTAATATCAAAGTCTATACCATTCACATTCTATGTTTTTAATTATATAATACACATCAACCTTTGCTTCATTTTGTCAAATTCCGTGAAATACATAGGAAAATTTCTATTTAATTCTGTAATCAATTTATAATCTCCAAATGGTAATACGCAAATATTAAGATTGTTCCTGCATCCTGTATATATTTTTAAATTGTTTCGCACCTATGAAGATTGTTCCTGCACCCTGTATATATCAATTGTTTCTGCACCTATGAAGATTGTTCCTGCACCCTGTATATATCAATTGTTTCTGCATCCATGAAGATTGTTCCTGCATCCTGTATATTTTTAAATTGTTTCGCACCTATGAAGATTGTTCTTGCATCCTGTATATATTTTAAATTGTTTCTGCACCTATGAAGATTGTTCCTGCATCCTGTATATATTTTAAATTGTTTCGCACCTATGAAGATTGTTCCTGCACCCTGTATATATTTTAAATTGTTTCGCACCTATGAAGATTGTTCCTGCACCCTGTATATATTTTAAATTGTTCCTGCACCCTGTATATATCAATTGTTTCTGCACCTATGAAGATTGTTCCTGCACCCTGTATATATCAATTGTTTCTGCATCCATGAAGATTGTTCCTGCACCCTGTATATATTTTAAATTGTTTCTGCAACCATGAAGATTGTTCCTGCACCTATGAAGATTGTCTGAACCCATGCTTTGAAGAGAACCTCAGAAAACTATGTGATGAGTTCTTCAGGTTGACATTTTTTATTTATTTTTATTTTTATTTTTTTTAAAGGAACTAACTCCCGCCTTGCTCTACGGAGTGAAAAGGGGCACCGCAGGGCCTCGGGAGGGCAGTCTCCCAGGCGCTCAAGGTGAACTCTTTCTTTCTCTTTTTTCTAATTTTATTCTTTTTACCTTTTTTCTTAAATTTGTATTCTCTTTCTAACTTTTTTCTATACATTTCCCTTTCACTTATTTCTCTAATTGTAAATTTTGTATGTATCTCTTTTCAGGTTAAGTCCCAAAAGATCGTGACGTTCCCGCAAAACTTCGAAAAAATTTTGAAGTCCCCAAAATTGTGAAAAAAAAAAATACTAAGTCCGAAATTTAGGAAAATAAATCTAACTCCTCAAAATTCCCTATAGATGGCAGCACCAAACCTCATCCAAGATGACTCATTCCCCCCCTCCCGACGATCTAAAAGTTTCTAGTCTTCCGGTGGCAACACACAGTTTCTATTCTTCCGGTGGCAACCCCCTCGTTCAAGATGATGACTAAGTAGTGTAAAAAGGGGGCGTTGACCGACGGGGTGGTGGCGTAGAGTTGTCAGGGTGGAGGCGCGCCTCCACCCTACGCCACAATACGCCACTACGCCACCACCGTGGCGGTGAACCCCCCTTTTTACACTACTGTTAGAGTTTTGTGGAAAAAACGTCGCGTGAATTAAAGGCACTTCATCTTTCTCTACTGGCTTTCTTTCGGCTATCCCTCCACACTAAACAGCGGCGGATAAAGATCGACACGCGAGTGCTAGCGTTATAAAAAATGACGCGACTACTCTCGGGTTAAATTAACTAATTTCGTTTTTATTTGAATAAAAATACTAGCACAATTTTACACATACTTGACGAATAAATTATACAAAATTTTAAACTACCCACTAATGTATACCCATCAATTGTTTGATCCAATAAAATTAATTGTTCGCGAAAAATATATCCACATAAGCAACATTATTTCAAAGCAAATAAAGTTTAACTTCTGAATAAATAATAACTTCTACAATTAAATAAATTAAGTTTAAAAGAAGCATTAACTGTACAAATTTACAAAAGTGTGGCTATTTCAAACGTCTAATTAACTTGTACAACTATAATGAGCATTTTTAAAAAGGCAATAATATGGAAATGAAATATTCCTTTTAAAGTTCCGTGAAGAAGTAAATGTAGTTACAATACATTAATATTCTTATTTTACATTACTTAGAGTGTGAAAGGTATTCTAGCGTAATAAGTTAAAAGCTCTGAAAGACTTTTGAATAAATTAGAAATTTTATAGCACATTACGTACAAACTAATTGTGTTTGGTAAATATACATAAAATTGTATTTTGAAATTTTACTTTTATAAAGAAAACAGCTTGTACTTAATGGCGAATTTTTTTAAAGTTTGTAGAAATAAGTTAGATAAAAATGTTAACGAGGAGAATCAATGCAATGTTAATTTATAAGCATATTTAAGAATTAAATTGAAATAGGTTTGAGAGATAATTTCCTTCAAAGCATTGAGTTTTATTTATAAGGATATAATACTCAAAAATTCGGGAAAATTAAACATTTAGTTTCTTTATTATGTATATTCAAAGTTGCATTTAGATTAAAGATATTTTTTATTAATGCTAACTGAAATTCTCCTTGATTATTATAATTTTTGTGTTTCGAAAGACTCCATATAACCCAGTTTCACAGTTAATTTAAACATTAATTTGTTCTGGTGAAATTTGAAAATCCAATGTGTATTTTTACATTATGGGAAAAAAAAAAAGAAATCTAAGATTAGATATTATTTTGTATTCCAGATGAAAATACCCTCAAAATTATAATAATTTGTGTGTTTCAAAATATTTCATATAACCTAGTATGCCAGTTAATTTAATTATTAATTGTTTGGGATAGAATTTTAACAATCCAAGTATATTTTTACGTAGCTATATATAAAAATATAAACTTAATAATATCAATAGTATTTCTTTTGAAAAAAGAAAAATAAAGAGACATTTTAAAATTCAATGGTAAGCTTTTAACATGAATTTAAATAAATAAATAAATAATTAATTATAATAAAACAAAGATTTGTACCAGATGATGTTGGTAATAACAAGAAAAAAAAATAGTTTGATGTCTTTAGAATTTGATCTTTCCTTTAGCTTAATTTTGGATATATACAAAATGAAAAAAATGCCATTCTGATTACCTGCAAATCACTATGATTCAATTTGAACCAAAGTTTTAGAATTGGCTTATATTGGAGGAATTCATTGGCTAATTTTACTTATCATCTTTCATTAAGATGGCTGAAATCTGACGGTTTTAATCTCATAAACCCTAACAGCACAGTTAGGCTTAACTTATCCACAGTACATCTTAAGGACGTTTCTGGGATGCCTTTTCATCCAGAAGACATCTTGAAGATATCCTGGGGAAGCGATGTGCTGTCTGGGAAAATGTATTTGGGAATTATTTTCCTTAAAACTCCGTATGTACATAAGTCATACCGAAATCTCAACCAAATTTATTAATGGACGTCTTTGGCCATCGTGTTTCAAAATAGCAATTTTTAAAGTTTTCAAGTTTGCATAGAAATTTACATTGGAACCAGTTTGCATGAAACTCGGATTGTAAACAGATGATGTCAGGTTCTGAACTAAATTTGCTAAATAATTCTATCCACCATCTCGTTTCAAAATGGTGCTTACATCAAAAGAACATAAAATTCGACCTATTTATCATGCTGAGTAGGAAGATATTGGTTCCATGTCATTTTAAAAGGCGCTTTTCTTGTTCAGAAAATGGAATTTATTTCCTATATTTATAGTTATGCAATGAACTAGCTGGTATCAACCCAGTTCTCATTAGAACATCTTAAATCAAGCAGAGATCATTTTAGCAACTCTATTCGTATTAGATGTCTCATGACCTGACTGCGTAGGAACATAAGGTGTGACGATTTTTGCTTCTAGATATCGTCGGTAAAGATCTTTACATAATAGGAGACGAAAAAAAGAGAAATGAATGATAGCGTGCATGCGCGAAGCATAAATTGTTTTCCAATATTGATATCCGGTATAAAGTACTGATAGAATATACGAAAAAAATGGGTGAATGTCATGTCAGTATGTATTTAAATCGTATAATCTACTTAACAAAAAAATAATCTGAATCACTCTTCTAGATTCCGTGCTGTACTGATTTTGATGTTAAAACGATACGAAATGTACAGTCACTTAAAAGTAGTTTGATATGAAGCCTTTGAAAATATACAATTTTTTTTGTCTTGTCTTATTATACAACACATACATTTTAGGCTACAAATGACTAAAAATACACTATGAATTTTATTTTGTTCAAATAAATCAATTTATTAAAGTTCTCTCCGAGACACTATAGTATATAAATTCAATATCTCAATTACATTTAAAAAAATAAAAAATTTACATTGGCATAAAATATTAAATTTTACTTAAAAATTGTTATTCTCGAGATTCGAGATTCTAAAGCATGACAAGAATATTTCTTTATAATTGTCTTTAAATTTTCCTTTCTAAGCAAATTTCGACAATATTTTAACTGATTGACACTCATTAAGGAAATTTTGCTCCGTCTTCAGAAATGCGCTCAAGTTAACTTGAAAACTTTTAGGTTTTTAGTTTACTTTGAGTTATTGAAAAGGGCGTAAGTTATTATTAACTATGTAATAATTTTATTTAGCCAAAACTATTTTTTTAAATATTTGAAGAAATTTTTTAAAAATGTCTCAAATGATAAAATACATATGTGCCTAAATATTCGATAAAGATTATTTTAATAACATCATTTTTACACTGTTAGTACACATATATTATTATGAAATTATATTTTATCCTCATTTATAAACTGCTTAATGAGATGGGGTAGCCCGGTCGGTAGAGCGCCGAGCTCGTAATTGGAAGATTGCGGGTTCGATACTCGAGCCAGTCTAAGATCATTGTGTAGACGAATGGTGGCTGGTGCACGTAAAATTCGCTGTGATCGCAATGTCCTTCTTTTTACCACCCAAATTATATGACTGGGGTCACATACGCAGGGAAACCATCACCTCTGTGGCGGATCAACTTTGTGATGGCAAGTCTCCATCCCATCTTTAAAGGTGTGTCCCAGACTGTCGTCAATTGCAGAAAGCGCAGAAATGGTGCGGCGTTAAACCCAAGGAGCCAACCAAATTGCGTAAAATAATAATAATAATAATAGAACAAAATATTTTCAAAGAATAAATATGTGTATATTTTTTAAATAATCAGGATCATGAATATAAGTTCCACGTTTTTTGTATTATTTAAATAAAAGGAAAATTATACAATGCCTTTAGAATACTAAAAACTTTCTAACGGTGTGAAATATTCTTGAAAAAAAAAATGCATTTCTATAAAAATAATTTATTTTGAAATGATACAAAATGCGATTATAAAACCTATATCACACCATAAGATTTATTGCATACAATTCTTAGAATTTATCTTTATATTAATTATTAGGTGATGTGGATTAAGTGCAACCACGGGTATGTGTAACACCACATTATCACCCAACTAATACGTTGATTTGAGACCTAACTTTCATCATATCTCCTTGTTTTGCGTTCATCTCTTTGTTTTTTTTATTTTTTATTTTTTTGTTGTTTTTGATTTATTTAATTATATAATATATATATATATATTTTTTTTTTTATAAGATTGTATAGCATGTTCTGCGAATTAAAGTTTCAATTCACAACATTTACTGCATTAGAATTCTATACAGATAACGTTTGTAAAAAATAATTACTTTTAATTGTCTTTTTTAGATTATCTTGTACAGAATTCCTTTTCTATTCGTTAAATAATTACTTACAATTCACTCTCATAAATGTTGAATATAGTTTTAGATTACTACATAAAGCAGCATGTAAATAAAATTTAACGTACATAAACGGAAAATATTTTTAATAAAGATTGGTAATTTAAAATAACTAATTTCGTTTTTATTTGAATAAATATGGTAACACAATTTTACATACATTTGACGAATAAATTATACAAAATTTTAAACTACTTACTAATGTATACACATCAATTGTTTGATCCAATAAACATAATTGTTTACGAAAAATATATCCTCATAAGCACCATTATTTCAAGGCAAAAACATATAATTTCTGAATAAATAATAACTTCTACATTTAAATAAATTATGTTGTAAAGAAGCATTAACTGTACAAATTTACAAAAGTGTGGCTATTTCGAAAGCCTAATTAACTTGCATGACTATAATGAGCATTTTTAAAAAGGCAATAATATGGAAATGAAATATTCCTTTTAAAGTTCCGTGAAGAAGTAAATGTAGTTACAACACATTAATATTCTTATTTTACATTCATTGGAGTGTGAAAGGTAGTCTAGTGTAATAAGTTTAAAGCTTTGAAAGATTTTTGAATAAATTAGAAATTTTTAAGCATATTACGTTCAAACTAATCGTGTTTGGTAAATATACATAAAATGTTGCTTTTATTTAGAAAACAGCTTGTACCTAATGACGAAACTTTTTAAGTGTGTAGAATTAAGTTAGTTAAAAATGCTAACGAGAAAAATCAATTCAATGTTAATTTATAAGCATACTTAAGAATTATATTGAAATAGATTTGAGAGATATTTTCTTTCAAATTTCGGACTTAAAGCATTGAGTTTTATTTATAAGAATATAATACTCAAATATTCGGAAAAAATAAACATTTAGTTTCTTTATTATATATCTGTACTGATAAGTATAAAGGATTTAAGTCCATATTCTTGATTTTTCAGGAGACGAAAAATAAAGTTAAGCTAACTAAAAACTAATCAGAAGAATCGATTAGGAAAAAGGGATTATGTTGATTTATACCCTTTATACCGTTCAGCGATTGTCAACCTTCATTTAATAAAGGGAAAAAATTGAATTAAATATTTTATACAAAGATTAATGCTAAATTTCTGACTTGAATCTTTTTTTACCAATGGATTTTCTCAGAAACTAAATGACATGGATTTAAATCCTTTATACCAATCGATAGATAATTTTGTTCTGGGTCTGACTGTGTACTTAACTCAAAATCAACATTTTTGAACTTAAATCCTTTATACCTATCAGTACAGATATATTCAAAGTGTTATTTAGATTAACGATATTTTTCTAAATGTTTGCTAAAAATCCCTTTAATTATCATAATTTGTGCGTCTCGAAATTTTCCATATAACACAGTTTCCCAGTTAATTTAAACATTAATTTGTTCTGGTGCAATTTGAAAATCCATTGTATATTTTTACATTGATATGAAAAAAAAAAAAAATAATAATCAAAGATTAGACTAATCGTATTCTTTATATTCCAGATGAAAATACCGCCAAAATTATAATAATTTGTGTGTTTCAAAATATTTCATATATCCTAGTATGCCAGTTATTTTAAATATTAATTGTTTGTGATGGAAATTTTTACAGTCAATTTCATAATTGTGCATAGCTATGATTAAAAAGATAAAATTAATAATATGAATAATATTTAAAAAGAAATAAAATAAAATAAAATAAAATAACCAAAAAGAAGTATACATTTTAAAATTTAATGGTTAGCTTTTAGCATTTATTTAAAATAAATAAATAAATAAATATAATAAAACAAATATTTTCAACGGATGATATTTTTAATTACAAAATAATAATAATAAATAAAATATTTTGATTTCTTTACAATTCGATCTTTCCTCTAGTTTAATTTTGGATATATATATAATGAATAAATTGTCATTATGGTTACCTCCACTATATCACTATAATTCAATCCACTTATCACTATAATTCAATTCGAACCAAAGTTTTATATTTAGCTTATCTTGATGGAATTCAACGTGAAATTTGACACATCATCTTTCATTATAATGGCTGATATCTTGTGATTTCAATCTAAAAAAAAAAAAATATTTTGGAATTGATTATCTTAAAACTCTGTATATACGTAAGATATATCGAGTTCTCAGCCACATTTATTAATCAGTTTCATTCGCCATCGTGTTTCAAAATTGTAATCTTAAAAATTTTCAAACTGGCATAGAAATGTACTGAGAAAACCATTTGCGTGAAACTCGGGTTGTAAGTAGTTGATATCAAGTTTTAAATTTATTTATTTATTAATTCTATCCACCCTCTTGTTAAAAATTAGCGCTTATTTCAAAAGAACATAAAAATCGATCGATCCTTCAATATGTGTCGGATTGTCTAGGTTCTATATTATTTTTAAAAAGTGCTTTTTCTGTTTAGAAATTAAAATTAATTTCCTATATTTGTAGGCATGCAATGAACTAGATAGTTCATCCCAGTTTCCATTAGCACATCCAAAATCAGGTAGCATTAACCTTTAAATGCATGAATTTTTATTTTTAATAAATAGCATTTGAAATCAACCTGAAAATGGATGTGCAGTCGGTAACGAAAGTGTCCGAACACTAGCAAAAATTCTTATATGAAAAAAGCACACTTAATACTGTTTTGTTAAATAAATCCTTGTCGAATCCTATTCTTAGTCTAAGAACAGGATTCGACAAGGATTTATTTAGCAAAACTGTATTAAGCGTACTGTTTTTATATAGGAATTTTTGCTAGTGTTCGGATACTTTTGTTGCCGACTGTAATTAATGAGAAACGTACAAAACAAAATCTACATATGTATTAAAAAAATATATATGTATTGATATATTTCTACATCATCAAATAATAGCTACATTTTGCTTCCATAAATTTAATATGCAATATGCAATAATATAAATATTATTCGTTACTTTTACCTTGTTTCTATTCTAAAACAATTTTTCCTGCATGTTCTTATTACTTTTTACGTAATCAATCGTAAGTCCTAACACCCGCACCAAAATGAAAATTTACTCAGATAGCGCGCCAGAATGAAAATTGTCACAGATAAAGAAATAAACTGTCAAAGATTCTAGATGCGTTCGGAAACGATAAAAAAATGTTGGTACAATAATAATAATAATAAATAAAATAAATAAATATAAAATAAATATAAACAATATTATGCAAATGTTACTGCATAAAGCGGTATGAGGTTTTAAACATACGATGAAGATCTACATCGCTTTGCATTTAAGAGTTAGATTTTGGTAAGTATTCGTGTTGATGTCTCATGACCCGACAGCGTATAGGGACCGAATGTGTGACAATATTTGTTCATTCTTAATTTGTGTTTTATCGAGAATGTTTGACTCCTTACAGATATCGTTGGTAAAGAGCTTTATATAATAGTAAACGTTAAGAAGAGAAATCAATGTTACAGTGCATGCGAGAAGCATATATTGTTTTCCAAAATTCGTATTTCGTATAGTACTGATAGCATATGTGAAAAAAAAGAGTGAATGTCATGTTAGTTTGCATTTAAATCGCATAATCTACTAAACTAAAAATTAGTCACAATCACTCTTCTAGAATTCGTGCTGTATTGATTTTGCCGTTAAAATGATAGGAAATGCCCTGTTATTTAGAAGTAGTTTGATATGAATTGTTAGATAATATGAAATTTCTTTGTCTAGTCTTATTAATAAGCACATACTTTTTAGACTACAATTGACTAAAAATAAACTTTTTTTTTTCAAAAAACTAAAAAAATAAATTAAAATTCTTTCCGGGACACTATATTATATAAATAAAATATCTCAATTACATTTTTAAATAACCTGATGTGTCACTCACACGACTTTCTCTTACCCTGAAATTTAATACAGGTTGGAGATTAAGAGGTAAGATAACGATGTTATGTAAACCTATGTTAAACAATTCAAATTAGGCTTCGGAAGAGTTTTATATGATAAATAATTCTGTGTGAGAAGGCTACCGCCCCGCTCAACAGACCCGTTTCATTAATGCACCTAGATTTATATAAAATTTAATTCGGTTATTAAAAAATAATTCTGTTTTTAAAAAATAATTTATCAAAATTATTTTTTAAAAAAATTATCTTTTATGATAATGCAGACGATTTCCATATTAGAGAAGTAGTATAAGACTAAATATCCAAAAAAAGTCCATTTTATTCTCAATAAAAAAAAAAAAAAAAAAAAAAAAAAAAAAAAAAAAAAAAACGATTTTTTTTTCTAAGGTTTTTTTTTTTTTTTTTTTTCGTTAAAAGTAAAAAAAAAAATCGATAAATTTGTTTTAAATTGTCACAGATCGATGGTTCAACCATTCGTTTTAAAGGTATTGGCGAGCTCATTTGAAAGATATCCATCATGAAAATTTACTCCCCTCGAGGGGGGACTTCCCCCTCCCCCCAGGGGGAGGCGAGGCTCCTACATACACAATTTTTTTTTCCCATTTTACTATCTCTATTACAAAATATATATATTCGTTTCATTTGGTTTAGTGCAGTCTATAGACGTTAAACTCTACTTACCTGCAATTTCCCCCATAGACGTTATGTATAAGAATTCTCTTGATTGTCCCTGTACACGAACCATTTGCTTGATCTTAACGAAAAGCTTACTGTAGCATCTTCAGGGATGCAGAAAATGTTCAAACCTCGGAAATGTCCCCCAAACACCGTATAAATTTCCCTCAATAATGCAAAAATCTACTTTGCCATACAAAGTCATTTGTTCTATGTAATAAATCTTTAAGAGAATAAATATACAGTCTATCATAAAAATATCGCTGTTAGTGTATAAGCACTTCAAAGTAGCAAATTGTTATTTTTGATTTACATTTTTATTTTCTCTTAAAAAAAATATTCAAAATTTCCCCCGAACCTCGTTCGGGCGTTCGGGCATATTCTGCACCCCTGGCATCTATATATGATACCCATTTAGAATACCAAGTTTGGAATGTCTGCTACTATTTGTTCTTGAGATATGCTGATAACAGACAGACACACTCACAGACACACAGACATACACACAGACCATTTGCTAAAAACATTATTTTCGTATTCAGGGGACCTCAAAACTTGTAAATATAACAAAATATCGCGTCGAAAATTTGACCCAAAAACAATACTTTCTCTAACTTATGGTAAGAGAAAGTAAAAATGTATAATTTACACTGGCATAAAATATTAAATTTTATTTAAAAATTCTTATTCTCAAAGTTGTAAAGTATGACAAGAATATTTCTTTATAATTATTTTTAATTTTTCCTTTCTACATAAAATTTGACAATATTTTAACTGATTGACTCACATTAAGAAAATTTTATTCTATTCTTCAGAAATGCGCTGACGTTAAATTGAAAACTTTCAGATTTTCAGTTAACTTTGCATTGTTTTGAAAGGGGCGCAAGTTATTATTAACTAAATATGTGACAGTTTTATACAGTCAAAACTATTTTTAAAAATATTGGAAGAAAATTTTTAACGATGTCTCAAATGACAAAATAAATGCTTAAGTATTTCATAAGGATTATTTTAAGAATATTGATATTTACATTGTTAGAAAATGCATATTATTATTAAATTTAAATTTATCCCCATTTGAAAACTGCTGAAAGAGCCGCGGTAGTCAGGTCGGTAGAGCGCTTGAGCTCATAATTAGAAGATAGAGGTTCAACGCTCAAGCCGGCTAAAGACAGTCGTGTATTTTAGTGGTGGCTGGTGCACGGGAATCCGCCATAGTCTCAATGTCCTCCATGTCCCAATCAATATTATACCTCTGGAAGTTACCGACGAGGGGAAGCCATCCCCTCCGAGGAGGATCAAAATTGTGACGGCATATCTCCAGACTGTCCTTAGGGGAGGGTCTCATATCGTCGCCAATTGCACAAAGCGCAGCATTAAGCGAAGCTAAACCCAACCAACGAACCTAACTGCT
The DNA here is from genome assembly GCA_963930645.1 of Salticus scenicus. Lineage (NCBI taxonomy): Eukaryota > Metazoa > Arthropoda > Arachnida > Araneae > Salticidae > Salticus > Salticus scenicus. Next base: position 76,386,265 of record OZ005649.1, read on the forward strand.
TAAAAAATAAAATAAATGATTTTGAAAAATTAAGTATGTGTATATTTTTAAATAATAAGAATTACATAATTAAGTTCCTCTTTTTTTTTAAGGAACATTACTCAAAATTTATAAAATACTAAAAACTGCCTAACAGTGTGAGATAAAGTTCTAAAAGAAAGACAATTCTATAAAAATATTTAATTTCAAAGTGATATAAAATGCGATTATAAAACATATACCTTTTAGCGTTACTTTTAGCCTTAGGAAATCATATCAAATATAAAACAATGAGAGCTTTAGAAATTTGAAAATCTACTAGAATTTTATTCTCCAAAAAATTCCCGATATGGAACAAAATATAAAATTTCGCGAGTGGTATACTTATGAAGTAATTTTCAGAATTTTTGGTAAGGAAAAAAAAATTGCATGTGTAGATTTTGAATGTAGCTTCCGATTTGTTTTATATTTGCCACCAGTGATAAGCTTACTCCAGGATATTCATACGCAATGCAAGTATAACCACAATCATTACATTTATCATAATTTACCTCAAGTACATAATTTGCCTCATTTATATAACTTTACTTTTTTATCTTGAACAGCAAGTCCGCGTTTAAATACGTTTTTGTGAATCGTTATATTATTTAATAAAAATAACTTCACATATTCGTGTGTTAATAATTTAAATCTTATTCTCAGAAAAAAGATGCAATTAAGTTCACTGATAAATGTATACAAATAAGAAACTAAAGGTGTTAAAAAAGAATGCTTTTTTTATAATAATGTATTGTTTTCGATGCAAGTCTAAAAGCAGGGCTCATTTATATATATATATATACAGTCGGCTGTAAAATTATTCGAGCACTAGCAATAATCCTTGCTAAAAAAAAGTATATTTAATACAGCTTTGTTAAATAAATCCTTGTCGAGTCATGTTCTTAATCAGTCTAAGAACATGATTCGACAAGGATTTACTTAGCAAAACAGTCTTAAGTGTACTTTTTAAATATATGAATTATTGGCTAGTACTCGAATAATTTTGCAGCCGACTGTATATATATATATATATATATATATGTGTGTGTGTGTGTTTGAGTGTCATTTTTAGTTATCCAGTTATCCGCAAAGAATCTAATTTTGAGTTTACAAATTCCATATTCATTGAAAGTATTTCAAACAAGAATTATTTTATTGTCAATTGTATTTGTGCTTATGTTGTAATAAAAAATCTGGATATCCCAAAACATATCAATAAAAAAGCAATTCCGCTGGACACATTGATTTCAAAAATTCCGTGCATTCAAATGACCTATCATATAAATTTTCATATAACCCCCTGGAGCCCCTCGTGACACAAGCACGAGATTTTCAGTAGGAAATCATACTTTTTCTTCACAGGCGGAAAACAAACGGTATAAAATTATTCATTGATCTTTATTTCTTTCATTGAGAAGGGAACCGGGACCCTGAACGTTCTGCTGCAAAAAAAATCTGGAAATCCTAACATATCTCATTAAAAAATAAATTTCGTTGAGCAAAATGCTTACAATAGCATTGTGCATTTAAATGATATACCAGATGATGTATCGTAGGTGGAACTTCGAGGTCACCAGGAGGCCCATATGTTGCAAACTCAGTTTTTTTCAAACAGATACCATATACTTTCTTCACAGAATCATGTTAAGCGGAAAAAAATCTATTTTAATTCATATACTACGCTTTTTAATTTTTAGAGTAGGGGCCCCGGGACTTTGAATCTTATGTTGCAAGAAAGAAAATGGAAAACTGAAAGTATCTTAACGAAAAAGCATATTCTGAACACAATAATTGAAATGATCTGTTAGAAGAAGTAACATATGTGGAACACCACGGCCCCTAGAATCCCACATGACACAAGCTCCACTTTTTCAAATAGAAAATGTGCTTTAAATTACCCATCATACTATAGGTATGGGGAATTTAGGTAATCGTGAAAATTTTCGACCTCGTTTCTTTTACTTTTTTTTACATGTTTTCAGATGTAAGGAATTCGAAAATGGCAAAATTTATATTGTGTCTGTCAGTAGGGTGTCTGTTAGTTTGTTAGTGTGTTAGTCCTTTACTTAGTTTGTCAGTCTGTGTAACAAGTAGTTGCAGAGAAATCAGATCAGTTTTAAAATATTACTTTCGATACTGGCAAGAACCCTATTCTATTGCAATATTCGATTTAAAAAACTTCGTAAGTTATTAGAAATTTGCGATTTTTTTTAACGTGGAAGAATAGGGCAAAGTTTTACTTAAACGTGCATTAAATGGAAAAGTTTTACTGTAAAAGTGTCAACGTTTTTAAAATATCAGTTTTGATGCCGGAATGAACATATCATTAACTGTAAACATGCTTCTTTGAAAATTTCGCTAATTATTGGAAATTTACGAATTTCTTAACGGGGCAGAATAGGACGAAATCTCACATAAACGTCGATTTTGGGGGATATTTTCATCGTAAAGATATCAGACCACTTTTTAAATGTTATTTAGAATTCTGTCATGAATAGCATAGACTATGAATTTTTCAATTAAAAAAATTCGTAAGTTATTTGGAATATACTATTTACTTAACGTGGCAGAATAGGGTAAAATTGAGCATAAACATTCATTTTAAGAATCATAAATATATCAGACAACTTCAAAATAACATTTATGATACTTGTTCGAACATGATTGACTACAAATATTCTAATAGGAATGTTTCGTAAGTTATTCGGGATTTAAGATTTTATCAGCATAGCAAAATTGAAATTTTCCCATGTAAATATGCATTTTGAAGATTGTTGCATTGGAAATAGCATGAACACTAAACTACGAAATTTACCCCAATAAAATAAATTAATAGATTAGAGTAAGATAAATGTATCGAACTGAATGCTGGGTAGCCTATTAGGCGGAGATTTCGTTCTCTCACGATGTCAAATATTTGGTCAAATTCATTTTTTTAATATGATTATAATATGTCTTGCACTAGAAATTTATGAGAACATATATATCATGGGGAACTGAGCAGAATTCACCTAAGCCAACTAGTTTCGTCACAGAAGAGAGCAAGAAAAAGTATAGTTTCCATAAATGTTATGATATGTCGGAAAAAAAAAAGTATCGTTTCCATTTTTTAAAAAATGGAGATTTTTTGACGTAGGTCATCTTGCGGCCCGCCTATTGTACCTCATCTGACAGATCATTTGGATGAACGATACTTTAGTAATCATTGGGTTAAAGCGAAATTGCTTTTTTATTGAGATATTTTGGATTATCGGATTTTTATTATAACATAAGAATCGGAATAGAGGCTCCCCCTATTCTGCAATATATATATATATAAAAGCAATACATGATTTAAAACAGATTTTTTTCCGATTAACACAATTCTGTGAAACATGGTTTCTATTTGAAATAATTAAATTTGTGTCACATGTCGCCGCCAGGGGACCCGATGAATTACAAATGACACAGATCATGGAATATATCATTCGAATGTACGAAACATTTGAAAACAATGTGTTCAATGGAATTGCTTTTTTATTGAGATATTTTGGGATTTCCGGATTATGTGCATGCGTACTTAGATGGAGTAGGACAATTCACTCTTGAAGGATTTTCGAAACATCTATTTATTTATTTATTTTTATTTTATGATAATTTAAATGAATTTAACATTCACTTTCTCTATTTTGAACACAAAATGGCTGCTAAAAATCATAAGCAAGCCAATAATAAAGATAGCAATTAAGAGTAGATAAAAGTAGATAAATAAGTCAGTTCGATAACTATAATTAGTAGTAAATGCTGCAACGTTTAAAATAGAATCTTTAAACTTTTATTAATATCTACATTTATTTTTGAAAAAAATGAAATATATTACAATACAACAGAAGTTTTTTTTTTTTTTTTTTTTTTTTTTTTTTTTAGATTTCTGCATAAGATACATTATTTAAAATTCACAATTTCGTTTGATTAAATTTTTACTTTTAAATACGTGTGTACCTTATAATATAAAAGATGCCACAAGTTACCGCACTTGAAATGATTACATTTCAAAATTACAAACTCCCATTATTCATATTTATTAAAATATAGGAAAGTATATTTTTAATTTCATTCGAAAAAAGGCTTAAAATTGAAAGACCAATCAATTATATATTATTAAGAAAAATTTTGCAATTTCATATTAATGTTTTGTTTAAAATATAAATTGTACTTTCCCTCTTTGAAACATGCATGGGCCGTGGTAGCCCAGTCGGTAGAGCGCTGGCCTCGTAGTCGGAAGATTGCGGTTTCGGTACTCGATCCGGCCAAAGACTGTCGTGTACTCTAATGGTTGTTGGTGCTCGTAAAACCTGTCGTGGCCGCTATGTTCTCCATGTTCCCATAAAAAGTTATACCTCTAAGGGTCACTGAAGTGGAAGAGCTATCCCTTTAGTGGAGGATCAAAATTGCTATGGCATTTTTCCGGACTACTTTTGGGGTGAGTCCCAGACCGTCGCAAATTACCCATTTGCGCAGCACTATTACGACGTAAAAAACCTCAACCCAATAAAAGCATACATTTTATGTTTTAGATAGAAACATTTCTTTTCATGGTTGTGGTATTTCTCTACATGGTAAGCTGCCACAATATTGTTGTGTAATTTGACACAAAATATTTTATAGTGTAACCCTGTCAGGGTCAATAAAATTACAGTGATTTAAAATCAAAGGCCACCAGAATTTTAGGATAATTTCAGAAGAAAAGAAATGTTATTTCGGCAAAAGTAAATTAGTAAAATTTTGTTAAAAATTTCAGACGGAATTTTTGCAATTAAGAATCAAGAATAGGTGGTATGAAATATATACCGCTGCCCTTCAGCGTGTTAAGAGTAATTATCATCTAAGTTAATTTTAATTATATATTAGATAAAATTACAAAGAAATGTGGTGTGTAAAAAATACAATCGAAGGCTGATATTAAAAATTATATGAAATAAAAAACAATGTCGGCATATCGTAACATAAACAAGCATCATGTGGTTAATTCGAAGCATAATTTAACTATCATTAGAAGACAGATAAACACAATAATATGAAACAACACTTGATAAAATAAAACAACATGTTCGAGTTCATTAAAAACAGAAGTAAAATTTAGTAATGAAGATGAATGTTAGAGATAACATAAATTTCTTGATAGATGATGATAAATTTCTTGATAGATTAAATATAATTGTACTTTTTAAGATTATTATATTATATTAAGATTATCATTACTAAGATTATTGTATATATATATTTCAATTACAATTAACTATTAAGCATAGACAAATAAAAATACAATCCTTACACAAACACATACAGAAATACACAACAGTACCGACAGTAATACATGCAATCACATGTTTCCTCAAAATAGACAAATCGTGTTCAGAACATATGGAAACAATTAAAAGTCCATTGATAACCAGATGTCTAAAAAAGTAAGAATTCATTATTTTCTTCTCTTCTTGTATGTAAAATAAAGTAATGAGTGTTATTCTAGTAGTGATTTAAAAAAAATCTGTAGTATTTGTTTTAGGTGTATTTCAGAAAAAGAATCTCGTGTTAATTTTAATAATTGAAGCAACCTATAAACAATCGTATTTGATCTTTAAAACTGAGAAAATTATTATTATTATTATTATTAGACTTTACATTGCTTATTCTTTGAAAAAGATCTATTTTTCGCATTGTTTTTACTTTCTCTTAACCATAAATATGGTAGAGAAAGTATTGTTTATAGGTCAGTCTTTCGAAATAAAGTTTTTATTATAATTACATGTGTTAAGGTTTCCTGAATTCGAAAATGTGTTTTTAGTGGCTGGTCTCTCTCTTTCGCTGTAAAATAAAAAAGCAGTACCTGTTTAAACAGATTTTTTTCGCTCAAAATGATTCTGCGAAGAAAAAGTATGGTTTATATTTTAAAAATGGAGTTTGTGTCACGTGTTACCCTCCAGGGGCTAGGGGAGCCACTTGTGATACCTAAAGTGATAAATTATTCAAGTCCAAGAAACTTTTTAAATCGATGTGTTCAGCGAAATTGCTTTCCTTTCGAAATATCTTGGTGTACTCAGACATATGAAACCCTTGTATATATATATATATATACACACATATACACATACCGAATTACGTGTCAAAAATTTTTTCGATAGTGTAACTCTGGGTAACATGTAGCAATGAAAAAAATATTAATTATAAATAAGGAAAATTTTATAAGTTCTGTGAAAGTCACTTAACTCCACTTAATTAAAAAAATAAAACTGTTTTATAGATAGTTATTATTCTCAGAAAGTTTAGTGATTTTCAATATAAATTCGTATGTAGAATTAGCTTTATCGATTGAATTAAAATGGCATTTCCAGTTAATATAATTACCATTAGATTATTTAAATCTAATGATGCTAATTTACATTAAAATCGTTAAATAGATTGTATTTGAAGTTCAAAATACGAGGAAATACTTTTAGTAAACCCTGTTTATTTTAACCAAAGCAATAATTCAATTATATATAAAATAATCTGGTGTGTCACTCACACGATATTCTCTTAACCTGAAATTTAATACTATAAATACAGGTTGCAGATTAAGAAGTAAGATAACGAGCACTGTTATGTAAACCTGTGTTAAACAATTCGAATTAGGCTTCGTAAGAGTTTTATATGATAATTAGTTCTGTGTGAGGGGTCTACCGCAACCTTACACCACTCGTTTCTATATAAATGCACCTGCATTTATATAGAATTTAATTCGGTTATAAAAAAAATTATTATGTTTGTAAAAGATAATTTATTAAAATTATTATTTAAAAAAATTATCTTTTATGATAATCCAGACGATTTCCATATTAGAGAAGTAATATAACACTAAATATATAAAAATAAAAAGTTGAATTCATTCTCAATATTTCATTAAAAAAAAAAAAAAAAAAAAAAAAAAAAAATCGATAACTTTATTTTAAATCATCGCAGATAAATGGTTCAACCATTTGTTTTAAAGGTATTGGCGAGCTCTTTTGAAAGATACCCATCATGAAAATTTACTTCCCTCGAGGGAGGACTTCTCCCCAGGGGGGAAACGAGACTCCTACATACACAATTTATTCCCAGTTGACTATCTCTATTACAAAAAATATATATTCGTTTCATTTGGTTTACTTTAGTCTATAGATGTTAAACTCCACTTACCTGCAATTTCCTCCATAGGCGTAATGTATTTGAATACTTTTGAGTGTCCCTGTACACGAACCATTTGCGTCATCTTAACGAAAATTTACTGTAGCATCCTTATATGATACACATTTAGAATACCGAGTTTGGAATTTCTGCTACTATTTGCTCTTGAGATATGCTGATAATAGACACACACACATCCATCCACACAGACATCCGACTGTAGTCATTCATTTGGAACACTTTCAAACGGCATTGCAACCGGAAATGTTTCATTTGTATGTTCCCCTTAATCTCCAAATTTCGCGAATTTCACTTTCTTTCAATTCTGTACCTCGTGGCATGTTTGTAAATGCGTGAAGTCGGTTATCATCTGCTTTAGTTAACTGCTGACGTCATTGCAGCGTGCAGAAAATTTGCAAATTGCACTTTATTTTCGAATGGTTGGATGGTTGGGTTTTACGTCGTACTAGTGCTGCGCAGTTGGGCAATTGGCAACAGTCTAGGACACATCCCTAGAGGTGGTCCGGAGACATGACATCACAATTTTGATCCTCCACGGAAGGGATGACTCTTCCGCTTCGGTGACCCCCCAGAGGTATAATTTTTGATGGGAACATCCCATTATTTTCGAAAGAAAAAAAAAAAGGTGTTCTAATAAATATGTTAGGGTGTCTTATAATTTCGCCCATGCTATTTTTCATTTTTTTTTTTTTTTTTATCTCTATAAAAATATCATTTCTGTAAAACAATTACGTGTGATAACAGAATAAATTTATGTTTTTGACTTATTTGATAAAACATTTTTAAGGTCTGAATCTTTTCTTTCACTATTTGTCATATTAGATAGGAGTTTTATAATTATGTCCACCACTGTATATCTTCTTTTTAACACTTTCCAACAATATTGAAAAGTGTTTATGAATTCGTTTTGTCTGACTGTCCGTCTGTCTGTCTGTCCGCAGTCTAAATCCCGTACATATTTATAGAATTTCTTGAAGCTAATATATGTTATTGAAGTTCACTGTCAGTTGTTCTTTATTGTAAAACGAGTGCATATCTGTACTGCTTTCTGCAAAGGACATCAGAAAGTATTCTAAAGCGTTGTGTTCTACGAGAGGTATTTTTTATGAATTATTTTTATAAATCCCTTTATTTTACACAAATTTCAATGAAATTGAAATATGTTATTCAAGTTCCCTGTTGAATGTTTGCTATAGAAAATGTAGTAAATACCATCATTAGTTTGTGTACAGGGACACCCGAAAGTATTCTAAAGCATTGTGTTCTACGAGAGGTATTTTTATGAATTCCTCTATTTTGCACAAATTTCAATGAAATTGAAGCATGTTATTCAAATTCACTGTCGGATGTTTGCTATAGAAAATGTAGTAAATAACACCATTATTTGTGTGCAAGGAAACCCAAAAGTATTCTAAGGCATTGCGTTCTATGAGAGGTACTTCTGTAAACCAAATTTCAATATCTTTACTTTGCACAAATCTTAATGAAATTAAAATATGGTATTCATATGCACAAAAGAATGCTTTCTATAGAATATAGTATGATTAGCATTAATTTTTAAAGGGCTACATAAAAATATTCAGTAACATTAAGAGATATTATTGGAAATTTGCTGGAATTGCACTTTGGTTTACATTAAGCATTTTTAACACTTTCTAACAATTTTTAAGTGTGATTATGATTTTAATTTGTTTATATGTCTATCCGACTGTCTGTCCGTCTGTATGCCAGTCAGAGTTCTAACTCCCGTAAATATTCATAGAATTTCTTGAAACTGATATATGTTATTCAAGTTCACTGTCGAATGTTTTCTATTAAACATGCAGTACATATCTCTACTGGTTGGTGTGCAGGGACTCCCGAAAGTATTAAAAAGCTTTGTTTTCTATTAGAGGTAGTTCTATAAACTATATTGTCATACCCTCTATTTACAGAAATCACAATGAAACTGATATATGTTATTCAAGTTCTATATGGAATGTATTCTGTAGAAAATTAAGTAAATAATACCACAGGTTTGTGCACATGGATACTGGAAAATATTCATAAGCATTGCGTCCTATGAGAGGTATTTCTATAAACCAAATTTTAATTACTTTACATAAATCTGAATGAAATTTAAATATTTTATTCATATGCACAAAAGAATGCTTTCTATAGTGTATAGTACGATTAGCATTAGAGTTAAAGGGCACACAAAAACATTCGGTTATGTTAAGAGTTATTATTGGTTGGTTGGAATTAAGTTTGTTGGAATTGCATTTTCGTTTACATTAAGCGTTTTTAATAATTTATAACAATTTTTAACAGTGTATATAATTTCAATTTGCGTATTTTTCAGTCTGACTGTCCACCTGTCCGTCTGCCCACCCCCAGCGCCCGTATTTTCAGAATTTTTAAAAAATGATATGCTATTTAGTTTCACATTAGAATGTTTCATTTTTAAAATTGCATTAATAGGTTTGTACAACCGGTTCGTGTACAGGAAAACTCAAAAAATGCCAATGAATTGTGTTTTAGAGCAGATATTTAAGTAAATCGGATTTAAGTAATTTTCTACTGCGAAATTCACAAAATTCACGTACAGACATTTATTGTTATATATGCTAAAATAATGTCTTGTATAGAATAAGATATAGATAATCTACCAATTTACAGAGTTGCACTAAAATATACAAATATTTTAATTGCTGCAAACAGAGTCTAAGGGCTGCATTTTTTTTTTTTCGTTAAACATTTTTAACACCTTCCAACGGTATTCAAGAGTGATTATGAATTCAGTCAGTCTGTCTGTATGCTTTTCAGTCTGTCCATTGTGTAATAACGTTGGAAGACCATTGGAAGTTATACGATAAAACAAGTACTTACATTTGGGTAGTATTAATAATCAATGCGCATCGCATGATTTTTCGTTTTTGTTTACATATTCAAAGTATTGAATTCATAAAAATTTTCGGCTATCAAAACCAAAGAAAACTCTGAACTACTAGGTCGACACGTATGACCTGGGAAAGAACCTGGCGGTTTCCATCTACTAGCTTTGAGAACAGAACCTCTCGGCCTCTGATGAGGCCTCCCTATTCTAAATGAAATATATTTTTATGCGTTTAAATAAAATATGTTAAATTCATTATGTTTTAGATAGAATAAAAATGTTAAATACGCTTTTAAAAATATTGATTATAAACCGTTATATATTTGATTTATTTTATTAATACTTGTACTCAAAATGTAGTGCTATATATATATATATATATATATATATATATATATATATATATATATATATATATATATATATATATATATCATCTAAGGATGAATAAATCTCACAAAAAGTATGTTTATAACTAATTTTTTAACGAAAAATACATAAAAAAATTTATTTTTTGAACCCTTGTGAATAAGTTATATATATATATATATATATATATAAGAGCAGAGTCTGTCTGTCTGTCTGTGTGAGTGTCCGCTATAGTAAGCTAGGCCGTTTCACCGACCGGGACCAAATTTGGCACGGTTAATGTTTACGACCCGAGAAAGACAACGCCGCAAGCGATTTTACAAAATTCGCCCCCCAAGGGGGGAAGGGGGGCAAAACGTAATTTCACAAAATCCTTCATTTCTCAAACAAAAAAACAGATATCCGTAAAATTTTTGCTTTAAAATATAGGTAATAGAAATGTCTAAAAATCAGTTTCTGGAATTTTTGAAATTCGGTTCCCAAGGGGGGCGGGGGGGGGGCAAAACGTGATTTCGCAGAATCCTATATATCTCAAACAAAAAAAAAAAAAAAAATAGATATACGTGAAATTTTTGCTCTAAAATATAGCTAATGCAACTATCTAAAAACCAATTTCTGGAATTTTAGAAATTCAGCCCCCAGGTGGGGCAGCAAGGGTGGGGGACTATGGAGCAAAAACAAATAGAAGTACAGTTAGGCCGTTCAAAATTGGTACAGATAGGTTTTAAAGGCCTGCAAGTCGAATGGGAATATTTTCGATTGTGTAAAGTTATTAGGAGGGGCAAGAAGGGGGGGAGGGGAGGGGGGCAAAAAAATAAAAATAGTGTCAGATCGTTCAAAATTGGTACGTAGAGGTTTTCGATACTTACAAATCGATTGCGGACATTTTTGAATTTGTAAAATTATTAGGAAGGGCGGGTAGGGGGTGGGGCGGTAAAGGGGGGCTATGGGGCAAAAACAAATAGAAATACAGTTAGCCCGTTCAAAATTGGTACAGATAGGTTCAAGAGGCCTGCAAGTCGAATGGGGATATTTTCGATTGTGTAAAGTTATTAGGAGGGGCAAGAAGGGGGGGAGGGAAGGGGGGAAAAATAAAAATAGTGTCAGATCGTTCAAAATTGGTACATAGAGGTTTTCGATACTTACAAATCGATTGCGGATATTTTTGAATTTGTAAAATTACTAGGAGGGGCGGGTAGGGGGGGCAATGGGACAAAAACAAATAGAAATACAGTTAGGCCGTTCAAAATTGGTACAGATAGGTTAAAGAGGCCTGCAAGTCGAATGGGGATATTTTCGAAAGTGTAAAGTTATTAGAAGGGACGAGAAGGGGGAGAGGAGAGGGGGGGGGGGCAAAAAAAATTAAAATAGAGTCAGATCGTTTAAAATTGGTATATAGAGGTTTTCGATACTTACAAATTGATTGCGGATATTTTCGAATTTGTAAAATTATTAAGAGGGGCGGTAAGGGGGGCTATGGGCAAAAACAAATAGAAATACAGTTAGGCCGTTCAAAATTGGTACAGATAGGTTTTAGAGGCCTGCAAGTCGAATGGGGATATTTTCGAAAGTGTAAAGTTATTAGGAAGGGCGAGAAGGGGAGGGGAGAGGGGGGGGCAAAAAAATAAAAATAGAGTCAGATCGTTCAAAATTGGTATATGGAGGTTTCCGATACTTACAAATCGATTGGGGATATTTTCGAATTTGTAAAATTATTAGGAGGGTCGGGAAGGGGGTGGGGCGGTAAGGGGGGGCTATGGGCAAAAACAAATAGAAATACAGTTAGGCCGTTCAAAATTGGTACAGATAGGTTTTAGAGGCCTGCAAGTCGTCGAATGGGGATATTTTCGAAAGTGTAAAGTTATTAGAAGGGCCGGGAAGGGAGGGCGGAGGGGCAAAAAAAAATAAAATAGAGTTAGATCGTTCAAAATTGGTACATCGAGGTTTTCGATACCTACAAATCGATTGCAGATATTTTTGAATTTTTAAAATTGTTGGGAGGGGCGGAAAGGGGGGAGGGAGCGGAGGGGCAAAAAAATAAAAGTAGAGATAGATCGTTCAAAACTGATGAATAGAGGTTTTTGATACTTACAAATCGATTGCAGATATTTTCGAATTTGTAAAATTATTAGGGTGCTGATATATATGCATTCGCGCGTGCGCATCGTGCACGGGTCTGCGCTGCCGAAGGCAGTGGGGACCTGGTGCGACATTTTTCCCGATCAGTTTTTTTTTCGTTTTTTTTCACATGATAAAAATTAATGCAATTTTGAGAATTCGTTAATTATAATGATTCATTTAAAAATAGTGACCAGCGAAGCGGGCGTAGCCTGATAGTATATATATATATATATATATATATATATATATATAGAGAGAGAGAGAGAGAGAGAGAGAGACTACTCCTACATAGATTTAAAAATGTAATTCTTAGAACGCAATTGAAATTTCTTTCTAATTCGCTTACTTAAAAACGAACGCAGTACGTTTAGCCATAATTTCTGTGGAATTTCTCGAAATAAGTATTCTAAATAGTTGAATCAGTTCTTTGAAATTTTAATCAAAATGAATGTTCAACTCAAATGAATCAACTCAAATCAACAAATTTCATTCCTTTTCTATTTGCTGGAACCAAAAATGCATAATTTATGCGGCGATATGTACCGAAAATATTTTGAATAAAATATGAAATATTATTTAATTTAATTCATGCTGTATGAATTGTTTTAAAAAATGCTGTTTGATGATTAGAAAAATGACATGCCAAAATACAAAAGAATTTTGATAAATATAATAAATGTTCTAGATACAACTTATAATACAGCAGATTATGTAGCATATTTTACAACATAAACGTTAAAAATGAAAAATGAAAATTAAGTAGTGCAAGACTTTTCAAAAATAATTTTTTAAAGAAGCACATAAAATGTAAAGAATAAGAATAATGCATCTGTTTAATGTACAATTTTATTCAATTCTAAACTTCTTATTCAATAAAATACGAAATTTTATTTAATATAATATAATTTATGCTTTATACATTGTTTTAAAAAATGCTGTTTGACGATTAGAAAAAACAAAATGCCAAAATATAAAAATATTTTGATAAATATAACAAATAATTTATATACAATTTATAATGTAACAGATTATATAACAAATTTCCCAACATAAGCGTTAGGAATAAAAAAATAAAATTAAGTAGTGCAAGACTTTTCTAAAATAATTTTTTTAAAGAAGCTCGTAAAATGTCAAGAATAGGATTAATGCATTTATTTAATGTACAAACTTATTCAATTCTAAAAGTTATCTTTCATGTTTATTTTATTCATTAAAACTAATTTATGAAAACACACGTAAAAGTTTAAATAGTTATTTATTTATTTATTTATTTATTTATATAATGAAAATTAACACCAGGAAAGTATATATTACTAGACAAACCACTTACATTCTGATTTTGGAACTCATAATTATTCAAGAAATTATGCAGATTTGAGGGAAGAAAGTAGTTATATCTCTCAACGGGTTAACTTATATGGAATTTATTGCATACTAATAAAATCTTTACTTGTTAAAGGAGATCTGCTTTCATGAATATTTCATAATTTTAAATCAATACGTATATTGTAAGAAAGTTAATTGTGTTCCTACAATTTCATTTTTTGTAAAAACAAGTAAAAATTGTTAAAAGTTGAAAGTATTTCCTAAATATGATTATTATTATTTAAGAATTAGAAAGATTATTTAACACCATTGATTGTGAAACCGAGGCATAGTGTTAGTGCATTCATATCCCGCGGGAAAGAACTTGGATTTGATCCTCAGGGAGGTAAAATGTATTTTGGGACATCAAAAAGATTCACTCAAATTTGGTTCAATTTTACTCAAAAATAGATTGTTCAAAATATCTCAAATCGGAACTGTTCACAGAGCTCAATTATTTGAGCATATTTCACTGAGCATGAAAAGTTAGCATGAGAAAATGGCTCAAGTTGATTTAAATTTTATTTTCTGTTTTATAGGGGTAAAAAGATTAATAGTATTAATGGGGATTTTTATTAAATAATAATAATAAAAAAATAGAATAAAAAGCATAACAAAAACATATAAATACAAATTCTGCTGATGCATACATACTATATTTTTATAATTTTTTATATAAAAGTGTCAAATAATGACCAAAATAATTTACTTTAGACAATTTATACAAAAAATCTATAGCTCTAAATGATTCCTGAGTTTTATTCATTTAAATCCATTTCACTTCATACCTATTTTACAATATCATGTCGAGGTGACATCCATCCATTCTTGTCACGATTTTATTATAAATGAGCCTATTTATTTGCTGAATTGTATTCCCTGCTCTACTTTCTAAACTTTAACTTTCTCAAATGGCCTAAGGTATAAAAGTGTAATCGAATAGCGTATTTTTCAAATGGAACTTACATTATTCTGAGAGATAAATGTATATATGTCTGAAATGTCAAAAGAATCCCGGTTCTAACATCTAATGTAAGAAATGAAATGTACTCGATTCATAAAAAATATGGATTTTAAAAATAGTTTAATATTGCTAACACATTTTCTCGTAAAAGAATAATATAGAACAATTCATAAAAAAAAAAAAAAAAAAAAAAAAAAGATATATACATACATATATACATATATATATATATATATATATATATATATATATATATATATATATATATATATATATATATATATGTATACATAAGAAAGTTATTTTACGATGTTTTTGCATATTTAAAATGACGGTTCATTACTTAGAAACAAACACAATGTCAGCAACTCTACCTGTAACATTACCCCGACCGCTCCCTCTCTCCTCCCCCAAGTCAAAAAACATAATGCGTATATCTAGTAAAAAGATATATATCATAATGTATATCTCTTTACTAGATTCCTGTGTAATGTATAAAGCAATATTAAATTATCATGAAAATATCTATAATTCTTTGAAATGCTTTTTTTTTTTTTTTTTTTTTTTTTTGATAGTTTTTTAAAAATTTTCATTCCTATTTTTACAACAACATTTAACCTAAAATAATAAAATAAAAAAATAATATCTTAAAGTTAAAATATATAACTTTCTAGAAGAAAAATGCCTTTTAAGCTCCGAATATGACACCCATTTTGCCCAATCACCCACCGTTTTCTAGATACACCACCCCCTCACTCAATTTCTTTCCCTGTTCGATAATTTTATGACCATGAGTTTGATTTGAAGAATGAAAAATAATTAATTTAACACCTAAAGACAATATATATATATATATATAAAGTTTAAAAAATAACATTAATAACTGATTAAAAAAATATAAGATAAGTAAAGCATAATTTCAGTTGCAAATTCCCCCCCTCTCATCCCCTCCGCACACACATTTTTTTTCCTTGTCATAAATGTCCATGTTTTAGAATTTTCCAACTCTGTAGCCCCTTAGAAGATATTTAAAGCTTAAAATAATCCTCCCTCTTCCTAAAAATCAAATTTATAGACATAAAATCACCGGAAAATGATAAAAATAGAGGGGGGGGGGGCTAAAAAACAGTGGATGATGGGGTGAAACGGGCATCATATTCGGATTCAGGAGGTCATGTTACATAAGAATATGCTGAAATGGTGTCAGAGGCAATTTTCACGCCGAGCAGTGTAATTCAAGCTATTATAATTAAAGAAGAATTTCGCAAGAAGTAACTAATTTAAATCCTAAAATTAGAGAAATTTAAGTAAGTCTGCACGATATTCTTTGTTTATTGTTTAGTCTATGTTCTTTTACCGAAATAATGGGCGATTTATTGATATTCTTAAATATTATATGACTCTTAGACGACTTTTACCGCTAATTTTTATAAGATATTTTTATCTACATTTTTATATTTTAATGTTAAAGGGTTTATACGCCTTAATTTAAGCGTAACCTTTTAGGAAAGGATGACAAGACGGGATTTACTGTTAAAAATATTAATATGTTCCAAAGTGACTTATTATTTTTTTCCTTAAATATTACACATCTTTTCAAAGTTTTTTTTACGCAAATTTTAAGTTTTAAACTTGAAGATCATATTTTTGTATTTGAATAATATAGGGTTTGTACACTTCAAATTATTTAAATTTAAATGAATAAAATAATGAACAATCATACTACATTTTTATCATTATTAAAATAATAATAATAATAATAATAATAATAATAAAATATAAAAAAAAAAACTTTGGAAAAAAATTTCATTTGTAAACTGCATTTAAAACGACAAAGAAAAATGGAAAACTCATACGTTACATGGGATTTTATTTTTAGATTTCTCTTAAACTAATAGTAGTTTATTTAAAAACATTTTCATCTAGGAAAGTTTTTCTATTGAATCAAAAGTTGCAATTCTGGTGTAAGTTAAAGTTATTTAACGTAAAAATTCTATTATCGGAAGAAAAGGGTAATATCATTTATTTACAATTAAGCATGAACAATAACTGTGCAAGGTCGTAGCCAACATTTTTTTCGAAAGAGATTCAAAGTTTAATACTTACTGTTGAGTCTAAAAAAAAAAAAAAAAAGTAAAAAATGAAATATACATAACTCAAAAATTTTTTACAAGTTTGCAAGTCTGTATTCCGAACCCCAATCCTTCCCATTGCCTTCGGCCTTGTCACTGTGTAACAGTCACATCTTTACTGAAATAATATTAAACAAAGTAAAAAGGCATAATGTTTTGAAGATATAGGCAGTTATTTTACACTTTGCATACATTTTAATTGAAATAATTATTTAAGTAAGTTTAGATAACGGCTACACACGACAAAAAAAATCATGAGGAGTGTGAGTGAATCAAAAAACTATGATAGCTCATTGTTTTTGTGAAAAGGAGAAATTGGATGAACAGCAGTAAAAACTGTGAGTTCTAAGATTTTAAGATTAAAGGATGAGGAATATAGCAGTGTAAATAAAGTACAAGTAATCGGTTTTTATCGAGTTCTACGTGAACTTAATTGCTATATAAGAAAAGCATTGTATGATCAATGTGTTTAACAAGCCATTATATTATTTGTGAGAAATGTCAACAAATGTTACATAAAATTAGAGCCAAAGTAATTCTATGCATATATGTATAATTATATAATTATATAATAAATATATATAATTAAAATAAAGACTGATCGGAATACGTGACAGAAATGAGAATTTGGAGCTTCCGCTCTCTCTCTCTCTATATATATATATATACACTGAAATAATTTAAAATCTATATATACACATTTGACTACTTTTATTTGCAGAGAAATATTTTCTAGTTTCAAAAATGATGTAAGTTTAAGTCATATCAAATAACGATTTGTCTTTTCTGTTCTACATATTTTCTGATTCTATAAGTTAGATTTGAAACAATTTCGGCTTCTTTATATAATGAAAATTTAATTGTATTCTGTCAAGGTAGATTCCGTAACTTTTCTAACAAAATTCGTAATGATTTGTGGCAAGGATTAACTAAGATTTATGAGTTCAGTGATTTCTTTTTTCACACTTTTTCTGTTGTCAAGCATTCTACTTTAGGGTGGTTCGAAAAAAACATTTTTTTTAAATTTCAGATCGCTATAGTTCACAAAAGTTGCCATTGGTATAGACATGAAAAAAACACTAATTATTATTTTTTAATAAATTTGTCTTCCGGTCGCGCAATGCCTTCGAAGTTAGCAAAAAAATGTGAAAACCCTTAATTTTTCATAATTTTTTAAGCACTACAGATGGTTTTAATTGCGTTCCTATACCATGAATTAACTGATAAAAGTATGTAAAATCAATATATATGCACTCTTTATACATTTGTTTCGTATCTTCCGCTCGCGCAACATAGTACAAAATGAGTAAAATTAGTAGTTTTTGCAAAATCTTAAAGTTTGACTGTTTAGTACATTTTAATCATACGACTTTTAGAGATGCTATAGTTTAATTCTATTACAATAATATATTTAAAATCCAAGCACATAATGTAAACGTGGCTATAAGATAGGCGTGGCGTACGAGACGAATGCCAGCGATGCGCGCGCAGCGGAGCCAGTCGCAACCATTATCGTTTCCCGCTATTTTCTTCAGTCTGCTCATGCCGCTAGCTCTAGTGAGTACTAGATTGTATTGAGCTTAAGTCCGTATTCTACTTTTGCGTTCAGTGTTTGTACTTGAATACGATAGTTATTGATACAATGGATGTACCAAGGAAAGTTTTTATAGGTACAATAACTAGAAAAGATTTTGAGTGCTCTATTTTTGGTCACCCACGAGACTTGTTGCACAACAAGCTTCCTACTAATGAAAATGTCCTTCGCTGCTGCTTTCAACAGAGATTCAACCTAGCTTTGACAATAAACAACAAGAGTGTATCTTTTTCAAGAGTAGCCTCAACAGTAGCAAAGAAAATTATTGGTTTATATGGCAAAGCTTCGATCCCAACTGTTACGGAGTACAGAGTCATCTAGCTAATTAGTTCTTCCTACGAATCAGACAGTAAACTCAAAAAGTCGTTTCATCGTGACAAACATAAACCAGCATTCAAACTTAAACTTGACAATTTCAAGGAGAAGGGATGCTCTCTTTTTGATGTCGCGGCGTGTAAATGTGTAAGTACTTAATTCCAAAGGTGGAATTTTTTTTTCTTCTTTCACAAATGCAGTTCACACTTAGAGGACATGCACATGTATCTGGAGATTTCTTACATGAACAGTCATTAGCAACAATTACACATTTACACGCCGCGATATCAAAAAGAGACCATCCTTTCTTCTTGAAATTGTCAAGTTTAAGTTTGAATGCTGGTTTATCTTTGTCACGATGAAACGACTTTCTGAGTTTACTGTATGATTCGTAGTAAGAACTAATTAGCTAGATGACTCTGTACTCCGTAACAGTTGGGATCGAGGCTTTGTCATATAAACCGATAATTTTCTTTGCCACTGTTGAGGCCACTCTTGAAAAAGATACACTCTTGTTGTTTATTGTCACAGCTAGGTTGAATCTCTGTTGAAAGCAGCAGCGAAGGACATCTTCATGAGTAGGAAGGTTGTTGTGCAACAAGTCACGTAGGTGACCAAAAATAGGGCACTCAAAATCTTTTCTAGTTATTCTACCTATAGAAACTTTCTTTGGCACATCCATTGTATCAATAACTGTCGTATTCAAGTACAAACACTGAACGCAAAAGTAGACAGAAAAATAAGTCTTAAGTACAACACAATCTAGCACTAATTCGAGCTAGCGGCATGAGCAGACTGAAGGAAATAGCGGGAAAAGATAATGGCTGCGACTGGCTGCGCTGCGCGCGCATCGCTGGCATTCGTCACGTACGCCAAGATTATCTTATAGCCACGTTTATCTTATATGCTTGGATTTTAAATATATTACTGTAATAGAATTAAACTATAGCATCTCTAAAGTTCGTATGATTAAAATGTACTAAACAGTCAAACTTTCAAATTTTTGCAAAAAATTCTAAATTTACTCATTTTGTACTATGTTGCGCGACCGGAAGAAATGAAACAAATGTATAATAAGTGCATATATATTGATTTTACATATCTTTAGTAGTTAATTCATGAGATAGGAACGCAATTAAAACAATCTGGCGTGCACAAAAAAATTATGAAAAATTAAGGTTTTTCACAATTTTTTGCTAAATAATAATCTGGTGTTTCACTCACACGACTTTCTCTTACCCTGAAATTTAATACTATAAATAAAGGTTGCAGATTAAGAGGTAAGATAACGAGAACTGTCATGTAAACCTATGCTAAACAATTCAAATTAGGCTTCAGAAGAGTTTTACACGATAATTAGTTCTGTGTGAGGGGGACTACCGCCCCCCTCAACCCCCCGTTTCATTAATGCACCTACATTTATATAGAATTTAATTCGGTTATTAAAATATAATTCTGTTTTTAAAAAATAATTTATTAAAATTATTATTTAAAAAAATTATTTTTTATGATAATGCAGACGATTTCCATATTAGAGAGGTAGTGTAACACTAAATATCCAAAAAAAGGCCATTTTACTCTCAATATAAAAAAAAAAAAAAAAAAAAAAAAAAAAAAAAAAAAAAATCTTTTTTTTTTTTTCGTTAAAATTAAAAAAAAAAAATCTATAACTTTGTTTTAAATTATCACAGATTTATAGTTCAACCATTCGTTTAAAGGTATTCGCAAGCTCTTTTGAATGATACCCATCATGAAAATTTACTCCCTTCGAGGGGGGGGACTTCCCCCCCAGGGGAGGAGGCGAGGCTCCTACATACACAAAAAAATTTTCCCAGTTAACTATCTCTATTACAAAAAATATATGTTCGTTTCATTTGGTTTAGTGCAGTCAATAGATGTTAAACTCTACTTACCTGCAATTTCCCCCATAGACGTAATGTATTAGAATTCTCTTGATTGTCCCTGTACACGAACCATTTGCTTGATCTTAACGAAAAGCTTACTGTAGCATCCCTATATGATACACATTTAGAATACCAAGTTTGAACTTTCTGCCATAATTTGTTTTTGAGATATGCTGATAACAGACAGACACAGACACAGACCATTTGCTAAAAACATGATTTTCGTATTCAGGGGGCCTCAAAACGTCTAAATATAACAAAATCTCGCGTTCGAAAATTTGACCCAAAAACAATACTTTCTCTACCTTATGGGTAACAGAAAGTAAAAAAATAATAATTAGTGTTTTTTTCCACGTCAATACCAATGTCAACTTTTGTGCACTATAGCGATCTGAAATTTAAAAAAAAAGTTTTTTTCGAACCACCCTATTCTACATGGAACAAAATAGAATTTAACTCAAATTTTCACTGACGTCTTTTGAAACAGAAAAATTGACTCAATAATACATTTAAAATTTTCATTTATATTTTAAATGTATTAGTAAATTAATAAACACTGAAACATAAGACCTCTATTACGCATAACGAAATTTTTATTTAAATAATTTTGCAGCTGAATCGTTTTAATTTTCTATGATGAAATAGCACATATGTATGATTATATTTCTTTGACCTCTGTGGAGGATCAAAATTTTGATTACATATCCCCGGACCATCATTATGAGTGTGTCCCAGACCGTCGTCAATGGTCCATAGCTTAGCACTAGTGCGAAGTAAAACTCTCTTTAATTACATTTTGGAAAAATGTAGTTTCTAATAAAACATTTTTTTTTCTGGTTGTGTATTTCTGTTATCTTCTTCTTTACTTAGTTTTTCATGTATACGATAATTTTTTAAGCAATTGTATGTGGAAAAAAAAATATATATTTAGTCTTCCAAACATTCTTGTTACTGCGCAAAATAAATTTAGGGTACTGGGCTCAATTGGAGATTTTATATAAAAGCTTATATTTTCACTTATTATACTGAGAAAAAAATATGCTGCCTTCCTCTAGAATGAATAAGTGGCCATTTTCTAAATCCCTTAACTAGAAATATAGATTTCCGAGCTATGCGCATAAGGCACGCAAATAAACTGAATAAACGAAATTATCGAGAATTTCTAGTGTACACATTTCTGGATGGTGAAACAATATTCTGAATACTCTAAATATTCTGAATCATTTGTATTGCGAGAAATTCTCGCTTGATTTTCTAGAATTTGGTAACAAACCAAGATTATAGTTGCTGAAACCCGCTTCTTGTAGTCGCATTTATTTGCAGAGATTTTTAAATAACTTTGTCCTCGAGAATATAAGCAAACTCTCCAGAATTCTAATGGGGGCTTCTAAAACTCGCTTTCCAAGGGGACTAGAATTTATAAGGATTACATGGGACTATTTTTTCTAGAGCCACAATTTAGATTCTAGATGTCAGTTACAGAATTTTTTCTCAGTGTACCTATAAATTCAACTATATTCGATTTGCTCAGTAAATTATACATTTAGGCAATAATTTTTATGAATTTTTAAATAATTTTTACACATTTGAAACTTTTAAATTGCGTTTTCTGGGTTTTCATTTTGAAATGAATTCATAACTTTTAAAATGCTAAAACTTCTACATATATTTAATAAAAGTCTTCATATTTTATTTTTAGATATTTAATGCAGCCTATTTAAAAGAATTAAAAATGGATTTTAAAATTGAATCATTACTTTTTGAGAAAAAAATTAAAACGTGTACGTCTATGTAGAAATTTGCAAACAAAACATGATTTTCTGAAATTTTTATTTTTAGTATTTTTTTATTTTAAAAGATATTCCAAAATCCATCCCTAATTCTTTTATGTTGGTTCAATTCAACATCCAAAAGAATATGAAGTCCTTTCTTAAATACCTCTAGAAGTTTTAGCAATTTGAATATCCTGAATTCATGATAAAATGTAAATTAGGAAAAAGTAATTTAAATGCTGCAAATCTGTTAATATATATATATATATATATATCAAAAACTATAAAAATTGTTGTCTGAATATATATTTTATTGAACAAACCTAATATAGTTAAATTTATTATTAGTAAATTCAAATATAAAAGTTTTGATGAAACATACAATTGGGGCAAATCAAAGTCCTCTTAAATTAACAAAGAAACTCAAACAAATACCGAATCAGAAAATTGTATTAAATTATTATTAATTTAAAAACAATTTAAGAAAAGCAGATCGGAAAGAGGTTTCTTAAGAATCTTCAAGTGTATCAATAATATTTTCCTTTGGGATATAAACAAACTTACACTTTCGTAAATTTTAAAAATTGTTCTCAGTCCACAAAACTGTCAAATACTTAATCTTATCTTACTGTTCATTCCATTTATCAAACGTCAGAGAGAATTTGTCACTTTTCAACTTAACGTCAGCGCTTTCCTCTAGAGTGCAACAACATTTTCTAAATGAGTGTCAGCGAATTCAAATATTGCAAACTTTTCAGTACTACATGAAATATAAAGAGACATCTAGCAAAATAATCGCATATAATGATATTAAAAATAAACAGATTGAAATTTTATAATTTTGTTTTAGTTACATCGTATTCGAAAGTAATTTTTCTTTATAACGCATAAAGTTTTAATGCTATATAATTTACTTAAATTATGAGACAACTTGAAATAACTAAATTGTATTATTACTTTCTTCTATATGTAATATAGAGAAAGTATTGGATTCGCGAAAATTTTCGAAGTCCACTTTTTGATGGATTTACATGTTTTGGGATGTGGAGAACACGAATTAATAGTTTTTAGAAAATGTCTGTCTGTCTGTCTGTCTGTCTGTATCATTTTTTTGTGGACGCTGTATCTCACGAACCAATGAATGAAATTTAACTAAACTTGGTATTTAGTTGCACCCTGACAGAAACTGGTGCTGATTAGATTTTGGGATCAATCGCTCAATAGGTGGCGTTGTGATCGCATTTTATGCAAATTTTTAACATGGCAGCATAGGACAAAATTCCGTATAAATGGGCATACAGAGAGTTATTTTACTGTTGTGATTGTAAAATTAATATAAATTATTGATAATAGTAGTAGTTAGCTAGGAAAAAATTTTTGTGCATGTGGAGGTCCCCCCCCCCCCCCCAAAGTTATCGATTTGTTTTACTTTTAACAAAACAAAACAGAAAAAAATCGCAATTTTTTTTTTTTTTTTTTTTTTTTTTTTTTAACGAAATTTAACCAAACTTGGTATTTAGTTGGTCCCCGACATAAACTGGTGCTTATTATGTTTGGGGATCAATAGCTCAACAGGTGGCGCTGTGATAGCATTTTATCTAAATTTTTAACATGGCAGCATAGGACAAAAATTCGTATAAATGTGCATAATAAGAGTTGTTTTAAACTTGTGATTGTAAAATTAATATGAATTATTGATAATAGTAGTATGTAACTAGGAAAAAAATTTTCTGCATGGGGGGGGCATCGCTTCCCCCCCTGTGGGGGAAGTACCCCCCCTGGGGGGGGATAAATTTTCAAGATGGGTATCTTTCGAAAGGTCTCGTCAATACCTTTAAAACGAATGGTTGAACTATAAATCTGTGATAATTTAAAACAAAGTTATCAATTTTTTTTTACTTTTAACAAAAAAACAAAAAAAAAAAACTTAGAAAAAAAATCGTACTTTTTTTTTTTTTTTTTTTTTTTAAATATTGTTACTGATTGAATATGTATAGGTAAATATAGAAGAAAGTCTTGTGGTGGCCACAACATACTAGTTTTTAAATGTATTAATAAATATTTATTAGTAAGTTAAATATAATTAAGTAAGTTAAATACAATTTGGAATTTAGTTTTCATTTACGCAATAATTTTACAACACTTTATACGCAAAAATTTTACAATAATTAATACGCAATAATTTTACAACACTTTATACACAATCATTTTACAATAATTAATAACGCAATAATTTTACAATACAATAAAGTAATAAGAATATTAAATTTCTTTTGCTTATTTATTTCAGATCTAGAAAGAAAAGGAAAATTTGGGTGAGTTAGAAGTAAATATTTAACCCCTTACCTGCCTACAAAAACTTATGATATTCACTTTCCAGTGCTACTATTCTCTCTCATTTCCGAAATGAGTAAATTCTTCGAAAAAACTGTCAAGGTAACTTTCTAGTTCGTTTTATTGCATTGGCAAGCCCTGTCAGTAGTTTCACTGGTAGAACTACAATACAAAGGATCGTACTTCGGAAAAACGTATATACACGCCATGCAGTTAAGTGTTTAAGCTGAAAACATAAGATAACCCTTTTTAAATGCACTATATGCATCAAATTTTATAGTTCTACATAATTAAAGTGCGAATAATAATTTCTAATTCAATGATTTACTCGAGAAATAGGAAAATAATAGTTTTTCTATCATAATCCTTCTTTAAACAATTGTTTCGTAAGCAAAGTTATTTACATGTTGATTTAAAATTAGGGCTACACTATGTAGAATGCTGAGAACTAGGTATTTCGCCTAGAGGTCTATTGCACCCAAATTTACGTATTACTGTGGTATATGTAAAGTGGCATATCTTCTGCATTTTTTTATTATTACAGTCGAACCCAGTTAACGTGAATCTCAAGGGACATACAAAAATTGTTTATGCTATCAGTAACTAATTTTCCTATAATTAAACTAATCTTCATTTTGACGAGGATAGTGGAAATAATTCATGTTAAAAGTAATTCACGTTAACAGTGTTCACGTTAACAAGGTTCGACTGTATTACTGACTAGACATTTAACGTATGTTTAATGTTTTTTGACATTTCATGTTTTTAATGAATTAATGAAAACATAAAAGCCAGTTACATATTCTTATATATGCAAATTTTTAAATATTTAATAATATGGTCTAAACTTTCTATACTCTCTACAGTAACGCGATTACTCATACATTATTTATTAAGCAAGTTGTAAATTAATTTCACAAGGATGTCTCGTTAATTAAGGGAGTTTGTTACCGGTAACGATATTTTAGTTTATAATATCAAATTATAATATTAACATTATATTTAAAGTCTTTGTTTCAATTTAAAAAATATAATATAATTTTTCGTCAGATGGTTTAGACCAATCCGAGGAAACATTATTTTTGCGCAATTATATCGTTCATGCTGTAATTAAATTTGTACAAGGATAATTTTGATTGTCATTATCAAAAATTGCTAGTCTCTTCTAAAACTTAGGAAAAAACTTTTGTAAATATACTGAAGAATTCCGATTTAATTTTGAATAAAATGTTTTGATATTTAACCAAATTTCGAATTTGAGCTATGTCGTCTACAGAATCTCTCCTTAAAAGTCAAATAAGACAGGATTGAATGGACTATTCTTTATCGATCACGATGACATTTTGTGGCACTACTAGTGAACGCCTATAAAATTCTTATACATTAATATAAAATAATAAATTTAGCACAATAAATAAATTTGGTATACCTGTTTTAATCATACGAAAACAAAGGTTACACGAAATTAATAAATGTAGACAGAGACAAAGCAAATAATATTTCACTATCTTGTACAAAATTAGAAGAAAAAACAGTAAAGTGACATTATATAATTTTTACTTCCATTACCCAAATATACCATAGGTAATGAAAATATTGTATTCGGTCCAAAAATTCGATATCGAGATTTACCTGATTTTCGCGTTTTAAGGTCTCCTGAGTCCAAAAAAAAGTATTTTTTGGCAATTGTTCAGTGTGTGTGTGTGTGTGTGTGTATGTATGTCGCTGTGCATTATTCATTTTTAATGCAGAAATATCTCTTTATTAATCAGTTTTACTTTACAGAGGTTTAAGATGCAATTACACATTTTGTTCTAAACCAAAATCAGCTCTGTGAGCCAATCAAGCAGTATTTAGATTTGTACTACGCAGTTCATTAGGCAAGTGGAACATTTTATTGTATGATTTATTGATATAAATGTTGATAATTGACAATAAAAGTTTCATATTATTTAATATATAAAAAAATAATAATTGAGGAATAGAACGATCTCATAGCTTCTCAGAACGTCTTTATTCTCAATAGCTTTTAGCGTTTAACATTTGTCTATATGTTTTATCATAATAAATTAAAAACAAATAATTTCAGGCAATTCAAATGTTCTATTTCGAAGTTAATATAAGGTTATTGCTTCAAAAATTTTATCAACATTGTTAAATTTCATGAAATCGTGCAGGTGAAAGTTGTTTGCATGATTTGTAATGAACCTCTGAATTTAATAATAGCTTCTGAATTCTGTTTAAATGTAAGAGCAATATTGAAACGGGAGTTGAGAGGGGTGGCAGCTCCCCTCATACAGAATTATTTGTCAAATGGAACTTTTCCGAAGTCTATTTTAAATTGATTTTAACGAAGGTTTATGCAAAAGAAGGTGTATGTAACGAAGGTTTACGTATTCGTTACCTTATCCCTTATTGTCCAAACTGTCTTTATGGTATTAAATTTCAGGGTAAGAGAAAGTTGTGTGGGTGACAAACCAAATTATTTTCGAAAAAAACATGAAAGAATTTTTTATCATTCACACAGAGACAATGCGAGTTTTTCTTTTAATGATTTTTTACTTTCTTATCTATATACTATATATAACTTTTTCTCCTGTGTGAGTGATTGAGTTAGTGAGGGATTCCTTAGAGAAAACATTCCTTTTCGGGACGTAGTCACCCACTAAGAAGCGAATTCGGAAAATCCCCCCCCCCCAAGAGGGGTAGGAAAGCAAAGCAGCGTGACGTAACAAAAACTTTTGTATTTCAAAGAAAATAACAGGTATTCATAACATTTTTACTCTAAACTATTTCTGGAGTTTTAGAAATTCGGCCCCCAAGGCAGGGGAGGGGGACAAAACGTGATTTCACATTTTCCTTTGTATCTCAAACAACAGGAAAAAAAAAAAAAACAGATATATGTCAGAATTTTGTTCTAAAATATAGCTAACATAAATACCTAAAAATAAGTTTTTAGAAATTCGGCCCGTAAAGAGGGAGGTGGGGGCGAAACGTGATTTCACATAATCCTTTATATCTCAAACAAACAAAGAGAAAATAATAATGCGAGATTTTGGCTCTAAAATGTAGCTAACACAAATACCTACAAACTAATTTCTGGAATTTTAGAAATTTAACCCCCAGAGAAGAGAGGGGGCAAAACAAAATTTTACATGCGCAACACGTGATTTCACTCAAAGTTTTATATTTCGAATGAAAAAAAAATAAATATATAAACATATATCCGTATGATTTTTACTTTAATACATAAGAAACTCAAAATCCTAAAAACCAATTTTTCGAATTTCAGGTATACGGGAGAAAGGGTTAAAACGTATTTTCATATCGGCCAAAATATGATTTCACAGAAACTTTCATATCTCACAGAAAGAAACATATATCCGCATGATTTTTCCTTTTAAATATAACACAAATACCTAAAAAACATTTTTTTTTTGAACTTCTAAAATTCAGCCCATGAAGGGAGGGGGGGGTAAAACGTTATTTCACATAAATTTACATCTATACATATAAACGATTGCATTCACCCCTGAATCAATACTGCTGTAGTGATTCTGTTTGGAAATAGGTAACAAATTTTGGTGTGAATGCTCGTTCTGGATGCCTATAGGGTGTGTACACTGAGACGAGGTTTTATAAAATCTCTCCCTTTCTCCTGCGGGTAGGACGACGAAAGCAAGTTTGAGAGCATAACTCAGCTCCAAATTTCTTCACGATGAAGAAATTGCGCAGGGGGAGACTAGGCAAAAAAAAAAAACAGAAAAAACCTATCGGAGTAAGGAGGGATATATAAATTTTAGGGGGGCGGGGAAGGAGGGAAATTACAAAATCCGGACTTTTAAAAATGGAATCTTCCGCATTTTTGAAAAATGGCACATAGAAGTTGAAATTGGCTGCTCGTCTTCTGAAGTGTATTTCTTAAAACCAACTTTGGGTATTTTGCGATTTTTGATTTTTTTTTCAGGGGAGGGGGGTTACGATGGGGCAGATTCGAGAGCTGCCTTTTTACGTTAACTTTGTCCTGGAGAATCTATTGGGTTGCATTCACAATTTTTTTTTTTGTGTGTGGGTTGGTTATTTGGATAAAATACCAACCATGATGGGATTTTGCGAAATTCTTCCTCTTTACACTTTTGGGAGTAGGGGCAAAGAACAGATTTTCAAGCGCAGCACTGTCTCAAATTATCTCTAGGGTAGAAATTTTGGTATCTGTGTGTCTTATTCTTATGTGTACCCATCACACATTATAAAGTGATTTTGTATATTGCCCCCCCCCCTTTACCGCTTAGAGTTGAAGGGAGGGGGGGGGGTAAAGAGCACGTTACTAATTTGAACTTTCTTCTAATTTATCTCAGAAAGATGATTTCTTAGAGTATTGATTGATTATGTGTGCCTAAAATACTCTATAAATAGATTTTATAAAATCCCCCCCCCCCGTTTCCAAGCGTAACTTCATTTAAAAATATCTCAGGGAAGCAATTTTTTGTATGTGGGTGTGCTGCGTCTATCCAACATGCACTATAAATTGATTTTACAATTATCCCCTCCACCCACCCCCCTTTTTTTGTGGGGCAAAAATCACGTTTCCAATAGTAACAGTATTCTAAATTATCTATGTAATTTTTTTATATGTAGGCTGATTATGTGTGCCCAACACACACTATAAGGGGATTTTATAAAATTCTTCCCCTTTGGCAGGCGGGAAGGGAAGCAAAAACACTGAAGTTTTTGAAGATTTCAATTAATCTTTTATTTATTTATTTATTTATTTATTTTTTGGTTTTATGAGATTTTTATATTAATAAGTTACATGTAATTTTAAGAATTACTTTAAATCTAGTGACCATAAAAAAGAAATATTGGATTTGTGATAATTTTCTCCTTCGCTTTTCGGTGGATTTAAACGTTTTGAGACGGCCTGAACAAAATTTGACTGCGTTTGTCTGTCATTATGTGTGTGAGAGACAAACATTTTGTGACTACTGTATTCTAGGATCTACTTTCCAGGGCTTCATTTTATTTCGCTGCCTATTGCACCTTGACCTAAATTAGTGCCTAACAAATATTGGTGTATATCGCTGAACACAAGATGCTGTAATTTAAATGAATGCTACATCTCGGGTACTATTGTATATAATCGAATAAAACATGACCCATGAGAAACTGATTATGAAACGTAATGTTGATTTATTTTGGGTACATATAGGCAGATAGTTGGCGCTTCTATGTAACAATTTTCCTCGTAAAGCTAAAGTCTCAGATTCTATTTCATATAACTGCACAAACATTTATATATATATTAGGACAATTATGCGACAATATGCATGATAAATTTTGGTACATATCAGCCATGACGTGGCGCTTAAGTGCGTATATTTTTCACGTGAATAGGTAGTCTAAATCTGTGACTTTTATGCACCAAACCTCATATGTAAGATAAGCATTGTGAAAAGATATATTGACTTAATTTGAGTGTATAATGCCCGATTGGCGACATTTCTGTTTTTCCCTGTGTGTGATTTTCCACATTGCTACACCTCAGCATTTGTTGATAAAATTGCTCAAAACTGCCTATTTAAAAGCTTTATTAAAAGAAACATGATTAAAAGTTTGTGCATCTTAAACATTTATATGATATGAAAGAAAAGAAAATTTTATTACGATCTCGACATAATAACTTGAGGTAAGGACCATTTTGATCTAAGTGCAATATTTTTTATAAGAAACAAGGACTATCCTTCATGTTATAGTATAATTGGTAACTTTTAAAAATAATTATAACTTTTCATAATATCCCATGCTGCAATGCATGATATTTATCTTGCGGTAACCAAATCCCTTTTGGTCAAAATGACTTTAACACAAAGAAAAAATTATTGTTTATTTTTAGAACCAAAAATGCTATAAATCTAAATTTAATACAATTTAATGATACTTAATAAATGGCGAAATTTAGTATATTATTTTCCAAGAATCTAATATTTTGTATTAAATTCTAATTATATATATATATATCACACGAAAAACATAAATATTTTGAAGTAATTAACAGCGTTTAAGTACTTATAAAATATTAATATATTTGAAATGTGTTGAAATTTTGCAACGTTTATTTTAGTCCCAGCCATTTTCTTAAAATACCATAGTACGTAATGGAAATTTCTGAAATGTAATTAATTCGTTCATACTAGATGATATCAGAAATACTTAAAGGATTATCAGGTTGTTTTGTAAACGGTCAATTAATAGTATATGAGTGATACGAACTAAAAGGATAAGCGGGAAACGTCTTTTAATCACATAAAAGGTTTTCCAAATTTAATTTTGAAATTATGTAATTGCGTAGTACATATAACAGTCTGCCAAATGATATGTACGAAAATAAAATTCTAAGGTAATTAGCAATATAGCAAGTTTATAGTTAATCAATGTTCTAATAAACTTTAATTTTAAACAAAGCTTCATGTTTAATAATCATTTATTCATTTTGTATTAAAAAAAAAAAAAAAAATAGTTTGTTGTAACTATCACAAAACTTTCTTCTATATCATTCTATTAAATAGCTGCTGGTTAGTATGCACAAAAATTTTATCAACAATACTTCATATTATTGTTTTTTTTTTTTTTTTTAATGTAAATTTTGTGCAATTTTAACGGGAAAATGTTCAAATATAGCCTTGTGGGAAATAAAAATAATCTGGTGTGTCACCCACACGACTTTCTCTTACCCTGAAATTTAATATTGTAAATACAGGTTGCAGATTAAAAGGTAAGATAACGAGTACTGTTATGTAAACCTGCGTTAAACAATTCATATTAGGCTTCTGAAGCGTTTTATATGATAATTAGTTCTGTGTGAGGGGGGCTACCGCCCCCCTCAACCCCCCGTTTCATTAATGCACCTACATTTATATAGAACTTAATTCGGTTATTAAAAAATAATTCTGTTTTAAAAAAATAATTTATTAATATTATAATTAAAAAATATATATCTTTTATGATAATGCAGACGATTTCCATATTAGAGAAGTAGTATAACACCAAATATCTAAAAAAAAAAAACCCATTTTATTCTCAATAAAAAAAAAAAAAAAAAAAAAAAAAAAAAAAAATGCGATTTTTTCTTTTCTAAGTTTTTTTTTTTTTTTTCGTTAAAAGTTAAAAAAAATCAATAACTTTGTTTTAAATTATCGCATATCGATGGTTCAACCATTTGTTTTAAAGGTATTGGCGAGCTCTTTTGAAAGATACCCATCATGAAAATTTACTCCCCTCGAGGGGGGACTTCCCCGAGGCTCCTACATACACAACATTTTTTCCCCAGTTAACTATCTCTATTACAAAAAATATATATTCGTTTCATTTGGTTTAGTGCAGTTTTTAAACTCTACTTACCTGCAATTTCCCCCATAGACGTAATGTATTAGAATTCTCTTGAATGTCCCTGTACACGAACCATTTGCTTGATCTTAACGAAAAGTTTACTGTAGCATCCCTATATGATACACATTTAGAATACCAAGTTTGAACATTCTGCGATAATTTGTTTTTGAGATATGCTGATAACAGGCACACACAGACACAGACACACACACACACACACACAGACACACACACAGACACACGCACACAGAGACACACACACAGACATACACACAGACCATTTGCTAAAAACATGATTTTCGTATTCAGGGGACCTCAAAACGTGTAAATATAACAAAATATTGAGTTCGAAAATTTGACCCAAAAACAATACTTTCTCTACCTTATGGGTAAGAGAAAGTAAAAATGTGAATAGTAGCAGTACCACCTCTCGAACGATATGCACTCAAATTAACTCAGCAGTGTTTTGTTTATAATAACCATTTCACCTATCAAATTTAGTTTATTTATGCACTAAAGAAGCCAGTTACACTCTTCCGTAAACGTGAAATACCGCAACATAGCAGGGTCACCTGTTAAGTGATATACATCATAAGCTGATAAAAATACATTTATGTCAAAATAAAACTAAATATCATTTTAAATAAAATTCTATACATTAGCTCGATATTTAGAGCTTATGTTCTAGAACTGCCTTAAAATTTATATTACATAATGATAGACTGTGCTAAAAAGCATAATGATAGGTATCCATATAATATTCCAGACAGCACATCTTCTTCCTCAGGTTATCCTGATAATGAAAGTAAATACCATGGCATCCTTCGGATGCACTAGAGATAAGCTGAAATATGCCTTGGAAGATGATATTTAAAGTTTTTAATATTTAAAATTATATCTGAATAGCGAAAAATATGTAAATAGAACAAGTGTGGTGAAAAAAAAAATAGATTTTTATTTTTTTTTACTCACTAAAACGGTGAAATATACATATTTATAAGAAATGTTTCATGTCAATTTCTTCTCTCTTTCTCTCTCTTTTTTTTTTTTTTAACTTATCTCATATTTTTATTTTAGTGGAATGTGCCTTAAATCTGAGTCTGATATCCTATTATTGGTTCTAAAGACCATATCTAATAATTGCTTCTTTGTTAAAAAAAAAAAAAAAATAAATAAACCTAAAAGGTAAAATAATTGGAAGGGGGAGAGTATCAAATTGAAAAAGAAAAGTATTTGTAGGAGGAAAAATAATAACACGGTCTGTTACCTATAGCATAAATAAACTGGTTCTTTAATCATAAGAAAGAATAAATTTAACTTAATGCAATGTAATTAAAATTTTATTTTTCACAGCTGTTATGCACACACATACATACACACACACACACACATATATATATATATATATACATATATATATATATATATATATATATATATATATATATATATATATATACATATATACGTGTACATTAATTTCAAATCCCTATTATTTTGCAAAAACCCTATATAATACAGGAAATGAACGTTCCTTTTCTATTCAGCTCCAGATCTGTATAATAGTTCATGAAATAATATAGAATCATATAGTTTAATATTTAGTAATATAAATATTAATATAAATACATATATAGATATATATATATATATGTATATATTTCACTGATTTGTACAAAAAACTTTTTATATAAAAAAATCTAGACTGAATGCCTGTAACTTACCTGAATTAATTAGCTTTTAGTCAGCAAAGCAAAAAAGTAATCAGTATAATTTCGTAAGTAAGCAAAAGTAAGGAATATAACAGTTTTTACTTTCCGAACACTATAGTGAGGAAAGTATTGTAATCATGTCAAAAATCCGAATTTGAGATTTTGATGTTTCTATACGTTTTGAGGTCCCCTGAGTCCGTTTTCACTATTTTTACGATGATGTATGTATGTGTGTGTGTATGTGTGTATGTGTGTATGTGTGTATGTCTGTGAACACGCTAGCGTCTAAAGGCTTTGTTCGATTAACCTGAAAGTTGGTACGTATATTGTAAGTCACCATAGTACGAACCCTATAGATTTTGGTGAATCTAGCACTTATAGTTTTTTTACAGGGACACAAAGAAAAATTCTTTATCATTATGGCCTATGGGACCAAAATCTTAAAAGTGCGATAGCATCTAAACGCCTTATTCAATTGAGCAAAAATTTTATACCCATATTATAGGTCACAGATACTCAATCTGTATAGATTTTGGAGAATCTAGCGCTTATAGTTTTTTTACAGGGACACAAAGAAAAATTCTTTATCATTAAGGCCAATGGGGCCAAATTTTTAAAAGTGTGATAGCGTCTAAACGCCTTATTAATCTGAGCAAAAAAATTGTACACATGTTATAGGTCGCATTTGCACCAACTGTATAGATTTTGGGGAATCTAGCACTACAGTTTTTTTACAGGGACACAAAGAAAAATTCTTTATCATTATGGCCTATGAGACCAAATTTTTAAAAGTGCGATAGCATCTAAACGCCTTATTCAATTGAGCTGAAAATTTGTATGAATATTATAAATCACTGTTGCACTAACTATAAGCATTTTGGTGAATCTAGCATCTATAGATTTTTACAGGGACAAAACGAAAAATTCTTTATCATTATGATCAAAGGGCTCAAAGTTCAGTAGCGTTAAATAAAACCTCGTGTGATATATGGAGAAAAAAACACTCTATTATGGTTTTCTCTCTTTTGTTTGTTTAGCAATTCCTCTTTCTTTATTTTATCTACAAAACTGTTAGTTACTCAATGTTCGGAAAGTCGAGTGGAGTCACTCCAGATTTTTCTTTTTAAATATTTCTCCGAAATTTTGAATATTTGTATAATAGACCAAAATGTATCTGAATAACTTTATGTGTTCATGTAAAAGAACTGAAAGGTTTCACATTTAATTTCCAGTTAAGAACAAGATGCAGAGAAATTTGAAGAATATATCAGTTACAATCTTCAAATTATTTTAATGCAACCCAATCAATCCACCCCATTAGGCTCAAGATGCGTAAATTGTTTCACGCTTCTTGTAAAATAACTGAAAGCAACACACCCATCCCTTTCCCATAATAAACATGCTTTAGCAAAGCAATGTCTCTTTTCATTTTTAAACAATTTAACATAAAAAACACACTTTAAACATGTTAAGTCCATACATTACAATCATTATAATTATGCTTTTTATCAATGTTACACTTGTGAAAATATGTGTATTATTTTGACTGAAATCTGTAACACAAAACGCATGCATACAAAATTTTTTTTTAACGGGATAAAGTGTTTCGATGGTATATTATTTAATCATATGCACGTACATTTATATATAAAATTAAAAATAGCTAAAAATAAAAGAGTTCATGATACCTGAAGACGTATACAAGCATAAAATTTTCCTAGTTGGTGTTTTAATGATTACAATACTTTTCTTACATTATATATGTACGTAAAAAAAAAAAAAAAAAAATTAAGATGAAATTACAGACTTTAAAGGCAAGAATTACATGAAAAAATGGTCAACCTGCTACAGATGTATCATGGAATTAATAGAAAACTAGTTGGCATAGGTGGACTCTGCTCAGTTCCCCATCATATTTATGTTCACATAAATTTCTAGTGTGAGATATATTATAATCATGTTAAGAGAAATGAATTTGACCAAAGCTTGATACAGTGACAGAATGAAATCCCCGCCTAATAGGCTATCCACCGTTCACTTCGATATATTTTACTTATTATAATCTATTAATTTATTTTATCAGGGTCAGTTCCGTTGTTTAGCTTTCATGCTACTATTTCCAATGCAATAATCCTCAAAATTCATATTTATATGAAAAATTTACAATTTCGCTATGTTGGTAAAATCGTAAATTACGAATAATTTACGAAATTTTCCTATTAGAATATTTGTATTCAATCATGTTCAAACAAATATCATAAATGTAATTTTGAAGTTGTCTAATGTATTTATGATCCTTAAAATGAAAGTTTATGCTCAATTTTGCCTTATTCTGACATGTTAAGTAAATCGTAAATTCCAAATAACTTACGAATTTTTTAAACTGGAGAAATCATAGTCTATGATATTCATGCCAGTATTCTAAATAATATTTCGAAAGTGGTTTGACATCTTTCTGACGAAAATATCCCTCAAGATTCACGTTTATGTGAAATTTTGCTCTCTTCTGCCATGTTAAGAAATTCGTAAATTTCCGATAAATTACGAAATTTTTATATTGGAAAATTCATAGTCATTAATATTCATGCCAGTGTCCTAAATAATATTTCAAAAGTAGTCTGACATCTTTACGATGAAAATATCTCACAAAATTGACGTTTATGTGAAATTTTGCCCTATACTGCCATGTTAAGAAATTCGTAAATTTCCAATAACTTGCGAAATTTTCAAAGTAGCATATGTATAGTTACTGATGTTCATTCCGGCATCAAAACGGATATTTTAAAACTGGTCTGACATTTTTACAGTAAAAAATTTCCATTTAATTCACGTTTAAGTGAATTGTTATCCTATTCTCCCATGTTAAGAAAATCGTAAATTTCTAATAACTTACGAAGTTTTTAAATTCGAATGTTGCAAATGAATAGGGTTCTTGCTAGTGTCGAAAGTAATATTTTAAAACTGACCTGGCCTCTCTGCGACAACTTGTTCTTGAGATATCGTGTACACAGACTAAATAACTAACGGACTAACGGACTAACACACTAACAGACACCCTACAGACAGACACCATACAAATTTTGTCATTTTCGGATTCCTCACACCTGAAAACGTGTAAAAAAGTCAAAAAACCGAGGGCGAAAATTTTCACGATTACCTAAGTTCCCCATACCTATAGTATGAAGGGGAACTAAAAAGTATACATACATTTAAAGAATATTTGTTTTTTGCCTAGTATGACTTCCTAAAAAGTTATAACATGATTTTTTTTTATATTAGCGTTATACATTATTTAAATTTACTACGGTTTCAATTTTCATCAAATTGTAATAAATTTGGTATTTACAATAACTATAGTTACAAACTAAGTTAAATAAATTTATGAATTTAACATAAATTTGCTTATATTATTCATGTATCTTATCTTCACGACAATATAATACGGAAATGGTAAAACTATATTAGCATTTTAAAATTAATTTTCTGGTGTTTACTGTATTAATGCTTGTGGAAATGAAAGTTTACTCAGCGACTTTATTTATATTACATTCTTCATATTGAACAACGAAAGTAAGCAGTTAGTTACATGGGAAAACAAATCTATTTTCACACTTAATGAATTTTCATTCCACACTTTTTTGTTATTAGAATAACAAAACAATAAATAATATTTCGTAGTTTTAAAATTTGATTGCCAAACTGTAAGTGAATTCGATTATCATTCGTAATTACTTTCAGAAAAAAATGCATATCCATATTAACGTATTAGTTTTAAAACCTGCATTCATTTGCAATTTAACCATAATATCTAATTTTCAAACAGTTCATTGAAAGTTTATCATAATATTTTCATCTCTACATAATATCATTTTGCGAATATTATGGTAATATTCTTTATTCATTGTATGCAAAAGCTTTGTAGTCAGTTATGGATGATGTCAAATAGAAATAAAAATAAAAATTATAATTTGCATGATAATTTAACTCTGAAATCAGTAAACGAGTAAAAATTACTCACGGACTATAATAAAGATTTCGGGAACGCAAATAATCCTAAAAGGTAACTAATTATAATATATTTTGAGTAATAATGATATAATCGTATGCAGAATTTACAACAATGAACTTAAGTCTGCAAAAATCTATATATTATGTAATTTTTTGATCTTACAAAAGGACCATTCAAAATTATCAACCAAATCTGCTCGGTTTAATTAGGAGAATGCATACGTTAAATCTGATACGCTATTCATATATTCGAAAATTGCACAAAAGGATTTATGACTTTTGTTTGCTTCTGACATTTAGTTTGGGCAAATGTTTTAAAATACCTCTAATTTGAATACATTATTAAATATATCGATAAACCAAAACGATAATTAAATTCGAGTTATTCTACTTATTTCATTTTTGATTCTTTTTTCATTTATTTTCTATTTCATGAAATGGTTAAAGGATACATATATACACAAATATAGAATAAAATATTGTGCTCTGCTCAGATAAAAATGAGAATCATTTTGTTTAAATTCGAGTAGTTTTTGTTTTGGGCGAAAAAAGAAATACAATACATTAAAATGAAATTTAAGATCATTATTTTATTTGACAAAAATTATTCATCTGCACTATTTGTTCTCTATTTTGAATGAATTTAACTGGAAGATATCTTTGTGTATTGCTTATTAAAACTAAAAACTGCATGTTAAAATATGAAGTTTGACTTAATATGAGTGTCAATCTAAAATATTTTAAATACGATGACATGATAGAATTTAATTTTATAAAGTTTTGAGAGAGTTTTCAAGTGGAGCCCCATTCAAATTGCGTAGGTAAAAATTCTTCAAACAATTCGTTTTGGACTCATATGAAAAATATGCTTTTTTGTCCCCAAATATTTTCTTGCGAATGAAAGTGATGAGTAGGTATATATTTCTTTAGGTTAAAAGAAAACCAAAATTCACACGTATGAATATCAGGGTAATAAATGAATGCTCTGTCACTTTGACGCGTTTATAATATTCTACTATCAATCTTTGTTAGTTAGATAATGCTTTATCATATGGAAACATTGATCCCTTAACATTTAAAATATAAGAAATTTTTTGAAGACTATTGGTTATGTACCGGTTAGTTGCCACTGTCGTCTGTTTATCAAGCTATAGAGCTTTACCAGTTCTGTACTTTAATAAAAATGACATACAATACTTTTACCATTTATCATTGACTATTCACCATCGTTGATTTGAGGTCATATTCAAAGTCACATACCTTATTTTTTTAAATATTAAAAGCTCAATAAACAATAAATGCGTTTCTTTAACAGTTATGACATTTATATAAGGCAATGTGCACAATCACTTAGTATTTTTCTGACACAAATACAGATTTGTAATTTTTAATTATTATTTATTAAGGTATTATATAATATTCGACTTATGTTTGAAACTAATGCCAAAAATATTTTATCTGATTAAAAATTATGTATATAAAATTATAATCTCATAATACTATTATAAACAATTTCAGATATGAAATACTTTTAAAAGAAAATTTTCTTTCGAAGATTACATTAATTGAAATAACATATATATTTATTATACGCCTTGAATTATAGTCCTTGTATAATATGCTGGTTCTTTTATTTTAATTCAATTGTAAATATGTTAGATAACTTCATATCAATCCTTAAATTATAATTCTGTATTGTAATATTTTGATCCTGTTCAGATAAGTCAAGCCCTGACATTTACTTATTTATGAGGTTTAAAATATTTTTATATTGCATTTAAATATTTTAAATAACCTTTTACTCATATCCTTTTTTATTTTAGTGTACAATTGTATCTTATATATTAAAGTAAGTGCGCTTAAAAAAAAAAAAAAAAAAAAAAATCTAGATTAAGATTTTGTGTTTGTATAACATTAAAATTTGCTATTTGAGGATTCAAAAAGTAAATTAACAAAAGAAACTTAGAAAATGAAAATAATCCATACGCTCAGATTTTATTATATCATGATATATATATATATATATATATTAAGTAATAATTTCCATAAATGGTAATAAAAACTTTTTCATGTCAATAGGTAAACCAAATTATGTTAAAATAATTCAAGTTTTCAGAGAATTAAATAATTTTGAAATTTTATCAATAACTATTTTTTTGCAAAAATTGTCGGTATAAATTCCTACATTTCTTTCCGCCATTTACTAAAAAATAAACACATGGTAATTAAAAAAAAAGAAAATATCAAATTTTAAAAATTCAAGTAAATTTAAAATATAAAACATAATAAGTAAATTAAATTATGCATACAAGGAGCAGAGAGTGATAACACTTATACTTTCACACAAGTAGATTTTTGTAAAGCTAAACTTCATGAGCTTTTCGACTGATATGAATTAAAATGATACCGTAGATGACATAGTTCCTGGGAAAAAAAAAAAAAAAGAAGAAGAAAGAGAAAGAAGAAGAAAACAAAATTACACAAAACATGTTCTGAACCTTTTAACAGTCACTGCATGTTTTCTTTTGAAGAGTGCTAATAAACTTTTAGATGTTTTCAAAAAGTAAGTTATACTTGGTGAATATTGATCAAAATTCAATTTATTCAGAAGTGCGTTACAATATAATACGGCACACGTACTACACACTATTTTTCTACACAATTTCCGAGTCGCCGTAGGCAGTTCTCATAACGCTACGTAGTCGTTAGATGCACTGACGATAGAAACTCTACCCTTGGTTCTGAAGCCAGATTAGAATTGGTGATGGACATCGGATTGGTGACAGATGACAGTTTGGTGATGGATGACGGACTGGTGACGGGTGGTGGATTGTGCACCCCCAACAGATATTACCAACTCTTGATGTAGTGCGTACGGTAC
Organism: Salticus scenicus; assembly: GCA_963930645.1. NCBI lineage: Eukaryota > Metazoa > Arthropoda > Arachnida > Araneae > Salticidae > Salticus > Salticus scenicus. The sequence goes on from OZ005649.1 coordinate 76,427,218, forward strand.
TCATACTTCAGTTACTGAGAGTACTACGTTTCACTCACTTCAACATATCTGATGTGTTTCACCATTGTTAAACTTGCTTGATTTTATGCATTGATTACGTCTGTGCCACCGTCTTCAAACTGCTGGCACCATTCTATAATGGATGAATGTGATATTACATAAAGCCTATACAATACGGAATTTTCACTTTGAATCTCCACACTCGTGCAACATTTTACACACAGAAAGCGTGATGTTCCGCGTACTTCAATGTTGAAGCAAGTTTCCTGTTGACGAGTGATTTTTTTTTTCTAGAACTACGCAGCAACGATCGCAACTATTTAAATGAAATTACGAGTAGGTAGTCTTGGAATTCAGTTATCATCTGCGCAAGCTCTTGTTACGCAGTGATGCCATATATAAGGCAACACATGCAACTTATTTTATTTTATTTTATTTTATGACCTATGCAATTTAAAAAAATAGTTATTAGGCTCATAGCTAATCATAAATATGCAAAAAGGAAAAAGAAAAAAAATAATTCAAAAATAATTTATTTGAAACTTATGCATGTTAACCTCATTAAATTCAAATAATAAATAATTTTCTAAGTAAATAACTTCATAAGTAAAAACTATAAATTGCTAAATCTAGCAATAGTTATTTCATATAAAAATAATGACTAAACTCTTCATCAAGTAAATAACTAGACGCGGGTGCACCATAAAAGTAGCAAGGTACGTTTCTGCCTACTCAGAATTTTAAAGTGATTTCTGCTTAAGGCTTACTCCGAAAAATCATCATTTATGAAATTTCGACTTCTCAAAAACATAAAATAAATAAATAAATATTGATTTTGTTTTTAAATTTATTTATTAATATCAATTAGAAAGGATTTAATAACTATTACATGTTCTGTTTATAGTAACATACGCAAATCTCTGTACTTTACTTAAAGTAATTTAATTTCCTTTTTCCTTCATTATAGCAGCTTTCAAGTTTCATCAAACAAGGCAGCTCTTTTCCTTATATCTCGTTGGAGGTAAACGTATTTCTTTTAAAAATGAGCAAACAGACAATAAATAGGTATTTGAATATTTTTGCATATTTCGCATAACTTATTATTAACCAGGTCCTTCTTCTTTTTTTTTTTTATGTTAAGGTAACTTTCTTAGTATTTTAGACATAATAATATGGAATGATTTTTTTTTCTCTCTATATATATAATGTAATTGAAGAATTAAAATGAAATCATTAATAATGAATAAAAGTGAATTGAATATTATTTATTCCAATTAAGGCAACATTGTTTATCGAATATATTTAACGCAGCTATGCCAGATGCGTATAAGAAACTCGAGATTATATCAAGAAATATAAATATTACTAAGTTCAACATCCATTTTCTTCTGGTAATTAAATTGTTTAGTATTAATTTACATACTACCATTAACATACATAATTTCCTTAATAATCATATTTTAGAAAAATCCTGAACAGTAAAAGGTAAATCAAGTAAAGGTAGCTTAAGAATGTGAGAGAGGAAGTATATTGTCATTTAAAATAGCTAATAAATGCTGATAAACATGTCTCTTAATAAGTGTGTAGTTAATGCCTTCTTATACTCGTAAAAACATATTCTGTAATCAAGATGATAAGAGCCTTAACAACAGAAATTTGTAAATGTACTTGTGTTCCTTTTGCGTGTCAAATTATACTCTAAATTAAGAACGTATCTAGTATTACTATAGTGCTTTCAGTTTCGTTTTGAAAGAGATATATTATGTAAGGTAAATTAATTGAGTAAATAAAAATTGAACAATGAACTATTGTTCGCGAAATGAATATAAATCTTTCGTTATTTCCATAAATATATTTGATATTTCAGATACTTTTTATTTAAAAGGCTATTCAATGAAATTAAAAATAAATATTTTACAGCTGTAGCATAAGACAAAAATGTATTTCATAATTCTCAATTGAAATTATTCAGTTTTTTAATGGCTGTTCATTTACAAGAAGCTTTTACAGACTTTGTTTTGATCAAATATTGTAAACCCGCTCATCACAAATTACCACATTTTAGAAAAAACATTTGTTTAGAAACAAGTTCGAGAATAATAACTAGACAACTTTAACTACAATAATAAATGTTTAATAATATAAATTTATGTGAAATTCGTCATACCAATTCAACTAAAATAATCTGAAAAAAAAAAAAAAAAAAAATCTGGGAACGACCCCACTTGACTTTCCGAACATTGAGTAATTAACGGTTTTGTAGATAAAGTAAGGTAAGAGGAGTTGTTAAATAAACGAAAGAGAGAAAATTACAATATGATTTCAGTATCTTTCTCCATATATATGTTTGATTTAACGCTACTTGAAAATTTGAGCCCATATATCATTATGATAAAGGATTTTTCGTCGTGTCCCTGTAAATCACCAAAATGCTTATAGTTTGTGCAACAGTGACATATAATATTTATACAAATTTTAATCCGCGGATAAGTCATTTAGACGCTATCGCACTTTAAATTTTGAACCCATATGCCACAATGATAAAGAAATTTGCATTTTGTTCCTGAAAAAAGAATCATTAAGGCGTTTAGACCCTATCGCACTTTTTAAAATTTGATACCATAGGCCATAATGATAAAAAAAAAAAAAAAAAAAAAAAATTCGTTGTGTCCCTTCAAAAAAAAAAAATGTATATACTGGATTCACCAAAATCTATAAAGTTCGTGACACTGTGACTACATGTGTATAATTGTTTTGCTCAGTCTAGTAAGATTTGGTCCCATAAGATTAGGTCTTTTAAGATTTTAGTCCCACAGGCCATAATGATAAAAAAAAAAAAAAAAAATTTTGGTGTCCCTGTAAAAAAAAAAAAAAAAAAAAAAACTATAAGAGATAGAAAGAAATATATAATATAAAACTATAAGAGATAGAAAGAAAGAGCTGAAAGAAATACTTTCACCAAAATCAATAGGGTTCGTGCTCCGATGACTTAAACATACCTAGCAACTTTCAGCTCATTCGAGCGAAGCGTTCAGACGCTAGCGTGCTCACTCACACACATACACACATACATACAGACATACACACTTACACATACATACAAAATCGTAAAAATTGTAAAAATGGACTCAGGGAACCTCAAAACGTATAGAAACATCAAAATCTGAAATTCGGATTTTTGATATGATTGCAATACTTTCCTTGTTCGGAAAGTAAAAAGACATTTATTATATTAATATTGCTAGACCGACATATATATGTATATATTTTTATATATATATATTTTAATAAGATATATCTGTACTGATAAGTATAAAGGATTTAAGTCCATCTTCTTGATTTTTCAGGAGACGAAAATTAAAGTTAAACTAACTAAAAACTAATGAGCAGAATCGATTAGGAAAAAGGGATTATGTTGGTTTATACGCTTTATACCATTCAGTGATTGTCAATCTTCATTTAACAAAGGGAAAAAATTGAATTAAATATTGTATATCAAAGATTAATGCTAAATTTCTGACATGAATCTTTTTTTACCGATGAATTTTCTCAAAGACTAAATGACATGGATTGAAATCCTTTATACCAATCGATAGAGAATTTTTTCCTGAGTCTGACTATGTACTTAACTCAAAATCGACATTTTTGAACTTAAATCCTTTATAATTATCAGTACAGATATAAACTTAAAATTATTTATTAATTCTTTTTTATAAGACTATTAAGAAAACATATTGACATCACTAATTAAAATGAAAACATAAATTTTAATATGTCAAATTCTACATAAAAATTCGAAAATTATTATTTTATGATAGACGTCTAATTGAATCGTCTATAATTTTATAATGTATAAATTTGCACAAAATTAAAATTTGATTGTTAACTGTTTTTTAATAATTGCACATTGATATATTGTATATTTTAGAATATTACCCTTTTTATTTCTGGATTTTTAACTTTTTAATAATTTATATGAGTTAAAACAGTAGAGATAATAAAAAAGAATATAATATTAAATGTTTTAGCTCAAATTTTAAAATTTCTGTAGGAACAATATTTTATACGTTATACTTTAACTCCTGTAAGAAATTTATGAATTATACTACAATATTTTTTAAAGGATACCAAATTAAATTTAAATACTTCAACTCAGATTTGAAAAATTCTGTCTATTTAAAATAATAGGATTATATATATATATATATAAATTTTATATCACTGAAAAATGTTCTAAATGAATCTGGATATAGGATTCAAGAAACGCATATGGAAAAATGAAATTATATGAAGAAGACTTAAATTGATAAGTACTGAAGGAAGATGATGATTATGCAAAATGTCAACTTTGTACCGGAAGATATGATTTCTGCTTAATCATTTATCTTCCTCAATTATTGTAAACTTCCAGCTCATAACTTATCATATTTTGAAAATCAGTTATCACCTAGAAACAAATAAGAAAGAAATGGTCGAAGATTTTATCAATAGTTTTAAAATATTGAATTATAAAAATAGGGACAAATTTGTAGTACAAGACTTTAGGCAATGTCTGATTTTTTCAAGGAATAAAAGATTAAATGAAAGTTTAACTGATGTTTTCTCATAAATCAGCATTTTAAAATACCTTAAATAACTTATATAAATAAATAATAATAATAAAAACAAATCAATTATTTATCAAGAAATTTAAGATATTAAATTATATTTTTTACTATGCACGTGCATAAATTATAAAAATGATAACAAAGTCCTTTTACAATTTTTTCGAAAATATTAGAATTGTGATAAGATAAAAGGTATTAAATTAAAAATAAAACTTTATAACACATGTAATTTTATTAAAAAACATTTCTATGTTAAAATTTTTAAATTTGAGCAGTTAAAAATATATATCTCACCTTGTCATTTCAAAACACAACATAATCTACTTAGATTCAAATAAAACCATTAAGATTTCACAGGCAGCAAAAGTTCACAAAAAAAAATAAATAAATAAACAGTTCTAATCGTAAAATTGCGCAATTAATAGGACTTGCATTTGCATATTTTTCTTTCGCATAGGTGCGAAAAATTCAAATATTTGTCCAACTATCGTCGACAAAACATTTAACTGTACTTTTTTCTGTTAACCAAAAAAAAAAAAAAATAAAATAAAATAAAATAAATAAATAAATAAATAATAATAATAATAATAATAATAATAATAATAATAATAAAGGAAATTAAAGGGGACTAATGTGCAAGTTGTACCTGACGGGACGAAAGTGAAAGTTGTACCTCAAGGGACTAATGTGAAAGTTGTACCTCACGGGACTAATGTGCAAGTTGCACCGAACGAACAAACTATTTCTTTCAACGAAAATGCCTACTAACCCTGGACGATAGGTCTAATATATCGTATCATATTATATATCGTATTTATCGTAATATAACTCAATACTTATTTCGCTTCCTTCTTCGACTAGTTTTAATACGCATTTTTTATATGCATGAGCAGCCCCCGAAAAACAAAAACATTAAATCATTAAATTCATTTGTTTTACTTATTTTTATTTCATACTATTTCACGCGCACTTTTTATTTCCTAATTCAAAATTATTAAAAAAAACTTTTTCGATATCGCTTGTAACGATACTGATTATTATTAAATTTCTTTTCTTTTTCTTTCAATAATAATAATAATAATAATAATAAAAAAAATTGATGAAATTCTGGCAAAAGCAGAATTTAGTTTAGGACGGAGGACTATTAGTTTTTTCTTTCTTCCCAATTATAACATCGCTTTCAAATTATTCAATTATATTTTCGATAAATTTTAGATTTCGATAAATGTCCAACTATCGAAAAATGATTTCGACAAATGTCCAACTATCGAAAACGACAACGCAAAAATCCCAGATTGAGACTAATAGGCCCTCAGTCCTAAAAAAAAAAAACATACTCTAGTAACTTTATGGAAACATAAATCCCAAACTGTTCGATGTAATTAGTGGATCAATTAGTAGTGTAAAAAGGGGGGTTCACCGCCACGGTGGTGGCGTAGTGGCGTATTGTGGCGTAGGGTGGAGGCGCGCCTCCACCCTGACAACTCTACGCCACCACCCCGTCGGTCAACGCCCCCTTTTTACACTACTTAGTCATCATCTTGAACGAGGGGGTTGCCACCGGAAGAATAGAAACTGTGTGTTGCCACCGGAAGACTAGAAACTTTTAGATCGTCGGGAGGGGGGGAATGAGTCATCTTGGATGAGGTTTGGTGCTGCCATCTATAGGGAATTTTGAGGAGTTAGATTTATTTTCCTAAATTTCGGACTTAGTATTTTTTTTTTCACAATTTTGGGGACTTCAAAATTTTTTCGAAGTTTTGCGGGAACGTCACGATCTTTTGGGACTTAACCTGAAAAGAGATACATACAAAATTTACAATTAGAGAAATAAGTGAAAGGGAAATGTATAGAAAAAAGTTAGAAAGAGAATACAAATTTAAGAAAAAAGGTAAAAAGAATAAAATTAGAAAAAAGAGAAAGAAAGAGTTCACCTTGAGCGCCTGGGAGACTGCCCTCCCGAGGCCCTGCGGTGCCCCTTTTCACTCCGTAGAGCAAGGCGGGAGTTAGTTCCTTTAAAAAAAATAAAAATAAAAATAAATAAAAAATGTCAACCTGAAGAACTCATCACATAGTTTTCTGAGGTTCTCTTCAAAGCATGGGTTCAGACAATCTTCATAGGTGCAGGAACAATCTTCATGGTTGCAGAAACAATTTAAAATATATACAGGGTGCAGGAACAATCTTCATGGATGCAGAAACAATTGATATATACAGGGTGCAGGAACAATCTTCATAGGTGCAGAAACAATTGATATATACAGGGTGCAGGAACAATTTAAAATATATACAGGGTGCAGGAACAATCTTCATAGGTGCGAAACAATTTAAAATATATACAGGGTGCAGGAACAATCTTCATAGGTGCGAAACAATTTAAAATATATACAGGATGCAGGAACAATCTTCATAGGTGCAGAAACAATTTAAAATATATACAGGATGCAAGAACAATCTTCATAGGTGCGAAACAATTTAAAAATATACAGGATGCAGGAACAATCTTCATGGATGCAGAAACAATTGATATATACAGGGTGCAGGAACAATCTTCATAGGTGCAGAAACAATTGATATATACAGGGTGCAGGAACAATCTTCATAGGTGCGAAACAATTTAAAAATATATACAGGATGCAGGAACAATCTTAATATTTGCGTATTACCATTTGGAGATTATAAATTGATTACAGAATTAAATAGAAATTTTCCTATGTATTTCACGGAATTTGACAAAATGAAGCAAAGGTTGATGTGTATTATATAATTAAAAACATAGAATGTGAATGGTATAGACTTTGATATTAAAATTTGGGTGTTGCCATTGGAAGAGTATAAATAATTTCCGGTGGGACTTAACATTTTTGACTGAATGAAACAATGAATGACCGAAGTTAATTAACATCAGTAACAATTTATGAGTATTTTAGAAACTTAGCATTCTTAGAGATTAAAAATATATTGCATTAAGATAATAAATAAGGAATTTAAATAGGAGTTCATACTTTTAGTAATGTCATTGTAAATTTATGTTAGGAAATTTTTACAGAATTAAATAGAAATTTTCGTATTTTATGGATTAACACATAGATTTAAAAGCAAAACAAATAATAAATAATTTAACATTCATTAAAAATGTAAGACACTTAAAAATTCTAACTTTATTTTAACACTAAATAAGTTTCACTTTTTAAATTTATTTAGACTATCTTAGAAATAATATTATTACATTCGTTAAAAATTGAACCCACATGCACTTTAAAAAATTACTATCATATAAATTAAACTAAATATAATAAAAATTTTGTAAATTAAACTTTATATTCTCACTAAATAAGTTTAACATTTCATTAAACTCTATCTTACATTCGTTAAAAATTTAACAGAAGTTTTTAATCAGTTAATAAATTTTGTATACAGTTATGTTATATAAACTAAATATAATAAAAATTATATAAAACACATACTGTTATTTAAGCTCTAACTTTGAAATACTATTTTTACATTCTTTAAAAATTGAACACACATACACTTTAAAAAATGACTATCATATAAATGAAACTAAATATAATAAAAATTATATAAAACACGTACTGTTATTTATGCTATAACTAAACAAATACGGTAAACAAAAGTTTCAAAATCAGTAAATGATGATATATATGTTATAAATTAAACTGAATACAATAAAAATTATTTAAATTAAACTAAATATAATAAAAATTATATAAATTAAACTTTATATTCTCACTAAATAAGTTTAACATTTATTCGAGTTTAACGCTGTAATATAATTTAAACTATCTTAGTTGATTTAAATGAAACAGGTAAATACTTTTAAACTTGAACTAATAAAAGTAAGTTCTTTTTATAAAATAATTGATATAAACTATAATAATAAAAAGGATTAGTTATATTTAAAAACTGTCAGTTACTAAAAGTTATTTTATATTAAACATTTCGAAATAAATTGCATAAAAATTCAATGCATCATTTTAAATGAAAATAAACAGTTTCCTTAAAAAACAGATAATACGGAATATTCCATGAGTCAGCTATCACCTGCAACGGAAATCCCCTACAGCTGATGAATCATATGTTATATACGCTGGCGAGCCATGCCTATTAGTAATCCACACTATCTCATATAAAGATTAAGTTAAAATCATTAAAACAATACAGCGAATAATTTGGAAAATGCAATAATTTTTTCACAAAGCATATCATACAATGAGTTTAAACGATTATCACCTATCTATCACTTAAACGGATTTGAAATAAATAAATACATATAAAAGTAAGTTATAGTTAAAAAATAAAAATTTCGTTTGTGAAAGGAGTTTTATATATTGCAAAAATTAGTTTTACTCAAATAATTTCTAAACATACACAAGTTAAATGGAAACTTTTCTAGGTTTCATTTAAGCAATAATTTTCCATGTGTGAAAGTAGTTTTATTTATGCAAAATTTAGTTTTATATAAACAAAAAAATTTATAGTGTAACAATAAAAATAGTTTATAGTATAACAATAAAAAATTCCTTATAAGTAAATACCAATAAAAAATATTTTTAAAATTAATTTCTCTCTCTTCAATAAAACAATAAAAATTTCTTATATAACTTTCGTAAAGTTTTAATAAAATTTCTATTATAAACAAATTTTTTATGATATAAACAAATAATTTTATTAGAATATACATATTAAGTTTATTAAATTATCAAATAGTAATAATAAATTATGAAACTTACTTAAAATTGATGAAATTTCCCTTGGCGAAATGCAACCTTCATTCACACACAAATGCGAGAAACTGTTTATCGCCACACGTTGACTCATACAGATAAGAATGTTGATTCATGCTTATCTTAGTAGAATGTTGTTAGAGTTCTGTGTTTTCAGAGTAATATAAAATAGTTTATAGAGATCATTTATTTAATATCAGTTGTAAACTACATTTAAATAATGCAATAAGAGTTGAACTCTGCAATTAACCTATTAAAATATTGAATTTTTTTTAATTTTTTTATTTAATTTTACTTTTTTTAATTATGCTAAGAAAATAATGAGATCAAAACAGAATTATTTTACGATAAGACATCCTTTTTCATTCAATAAAATGTAACTATAATTTTTAATGAAAGGTTTTAAAATCACTTAATAGGATAAAATTAAAAACAGAAATCTTATTATTTTTCTAGTTATAAAACTAAGTAATAAACTATCTATAAATAATCATATAGCAAGCGAGATTTTTGTATAATAACTATATATTATTTTAATATATACATTACATCGCAGGGTAAAATTTTCAACTTATTTATACGGATTGAAGTAATAAAACTTAATCATTTGCATAACCGCTAAATTTTATAAGTTGGATATATGATTTAAAATACTAAACAATAATCCTTGTGAGAGAATTGGGATAACACTTTCACAGAAAGAAATTGTCCTTTACAATAAGATTTGCTTAGAATGTTTAAGTGAAAATAACTTACCGTGAGGTCAGTGACTCATGCAGTTGTATTCGAATTTATTGTTTTTAGTTAATGAAACTTCTAATGAGAGAATTATTTGTTACTAACATATAAATGTACATTTTTATATTATTCCTGTATATATAAAATTTTAAATATTTTATTAAGTGTTAAACTTTGCATTTAATCGATTAAATAAAGTTTTCCTAAAATATAAGTGTAATTTTTTAATGAATCGTTTTGAAATCACTTTAACTTTATAAGAAAAACTAAAAAGAGGTTTTTAAATTACTTAATAGGATAAAATTAAAAATCTTATTGTTTTTAGCAATTATTTTATCTAGTTATAAACTATATATTATTTTAATATACGCCTTATAGTTAAGTCAGTTTTAGAGAAAACCAAGAAAAAATCCCAACGCGCAGGTTGATGAGTTGTAATATTCTATTATACTTAAAGAATCCAGGTACGGAAAAACCGAAATACAATACGCGGAAAAACAGGCGGGATTTTCGGTTAAAACTTCAAAGCAGTGGACGGTAAACATAACACACCGTGAAACAACCTACTCCCACGACAGCCAAACTAAGAATGAAGGGAAACGTTGAGTTGTAACACCTTATCTACTAGAGATAAGGGGGAATTCCCCATGACTCACCCCTCGTTCGTTCATGTACAACATCTTACGAGAAACTTCGTGAAGGATGACTCATCGGTGAGAGTTTGAATAATATGCATAACCGCTAAATGGTATAAATGAGAATCTTTTAATGTGAGTATTATAGTAATGATAAATTTATTTTATAATCGATAACTCATCAGCTTCATACCTTATATAAAACAATGGTATATTCAAAAGTTTTTACTACACAATAAACATTCACATATGGATATTCCTAAGGTTTAAGACTATGCGAGGATCCTATAAGCGAAATGCCTGTGAGTCTTTCTAAGGAATCCTAATCTGTATTTAAGCAGGTTTTAGAGAAAACCAAGAAATACTCCAGTCGACTAGGTTGATGAAATGGATTCGAATCCAACACTTCCCCTTTTACCATAGAATCGTTCACTAATCACAAGGTTAATGAGTCATGCAGTTGTATTAAAACTTATTGATTACATGTCTAAACTTATACCATTAAATATTTAACTGTTGGTTCTATAAGTGGATTGCTCTGTGTGTGAGTCTTTGTAACTTATAGTTAAGCGAGTTTTAGTGAAAACCAAGAAAAACTACAAACGGGTAGATTGTTAAGTGGAATTCGAACCTAACATTAAACATAGAATCGTTTGTTCTTCTAAAATCCTTGTAACAACATGTTTATGGACTTTATAAGATAAGAAAATGCTTAATATGGTTTGCATGCGTTAGCTATATTAAACACTCAATTTTTAACATACATTAAGGTTAGTGGATGAGTGACAGGTAATTCCTTTAAAACAAAAATATAATAACGGTCGATTGAAACAAAGGGTTTGCAGTTTTAGAGAAAACCAAGAAAAAATCCCAACGGTAGGTTGATGAGTTGGAATATTCTATTATACTTAAAGAATCCAGGTACGGAAAAACTGAAATACAATACGCGGAAAAACAGGCGAGATTTTCGGCTAAAACTTCAAAGCAGTGCACGGTAAACATAACACACCGTAAAACAACCTACTCACACGACGGCCAAACTAAGAATGAAGGGAAACGTTGAGTTGTAACACCTTATCTACTAGAGATAAGGGGGAATTCCCGGAAAAGCTGAGTCACCCCCCCGTGGATCTTACGAGAAAGTTCGTGAAGGATGACTCATCGGTGACGAGTTTGAATAATTTGCATAACCGCTAAATGGTATAAGCGAGAATCTTTTAATGTGAGTATTATAGTAATGATAAATTTATTTCATAATCGATAACTCATCAGGTTCACACCTTATATAAAACAATACTATATTTAAAAGTTTTACTGTACAATAAATATTCACATATGGATATTCATAAGGTTTAAGATCGATTAAATAAACGAGAATCCTATAATCGAAATGCACGAGAGTCTTTCTAAGAAATCCTATTGCATATTTAAGCAGGTTTTAGAGAAAACCAAGAAATACTCCAATCGACTAGGTTGATGAAATGGATTCGAACCCAACACTTCCCCTTTTACCATAGAATCGTTCACTAATCACAAGGTTAATGACTCATGCAGTTGTATTGAAACTTATTGATTACAAGTCTAAACTTATACCATTAAATATTTAACTGTTGGTTCTATAAGTGGATTGCTCTGTGTGCGAGTCTTTGTAACTTATAGTTAAGCGAGTTTTAGTGAAAACCAAGGAAAACTACAAACGGGTTGATTGTTAAGTTGAATTCAAACCTAGCATTAAACATAGAATCGTTTGATCTTCTAAAATACTTGTAACAACATGTTTATGAACTTTATAAGAAAATGCTTAATAGGGTTTTCATGCGTTAGCTATATTAAACACTTAATTTTTAACATACATTAAGGTTAGTGGATGAGTGTCAGGTAATTCATTTAAAACAAAACTATAATAAGGGTTGATTGAAACAAAGGGTTTGAAGGTTATAATTATAGGATAAAACGTTATGTGTTTCGAAAACCCTTCATCAAGATTGCAACAACCGTTTCGAATGATACTCTCCCTTCATCAGATAGACTTAAACTTTTATTTTATCAGAATGAAAGAAAACGATAGACGATTTACACTTATTGAAATCCCAACTTATAAATAATTCGACTTTCACTAAAAATGCAAGTCGCATATACACTTTGAAACAATCAATAAATTTTATATTATCACAATGCATTAAATAAGTTTCCCATTTAACATTCAAGATGAATTTATTTTTACATTAATTAAGAATTGAACACATATTAATTTTTAAAATGACTATTTTTTAAAAAGTTTTGAAACAGCTAATAAATTTTATAAGCTTTTATAATTAAATAAATTTAGCATATTATGAAAGTTTTACATCACTCGGTAAAATTTTATATAAGCAATAAAAGTGATACACATTATAATTATAAACTCATAAAATAAATTTCACACTTAACATTTAAACTCTAACCAATCAATCTTAAAGTAATTTTTTATCTTTTGTACATAATCATAAACCTTTCGTTTCTATTGTAAAGTGAAGTATGACTCATGCTTTAATTAAAATCTCTAATCAAAATTATAAGAAAGTAAAGTTTAGGAAATACCTATGTATTATAGGTAAATTAATACAGTATAAATATTCATGTTTTTCAGTTAAGTAAAAAAGTTATATAATTAATTTTACAGACTACTTAAATAATGTATAATTAAGTTTCAGAATTATTATTATTATTTTTTTTTTCTTCTATAGTATGTATATATAAATTTTTAGTTAGAAAGTTTTTATTAAAATACAATAATCAAAGTTTTGTACGATATTAATTTACATTGCATCGAAAACTTTAAATATATAGAAACAATTGTACATTTGGTTTTGTCTGAAGCATATATATAAATAATAAAATCTTATTCAGTTTAGTTTTTAAAACACTATAAAGATTTCAGACACACATATTTTTATCTTGTTTAAATAAAATTTTTAAAATGAAACAATATTAATGTTATAAAATAATACACTCAGCATGACTCACGGAGTGTGCTATTCCATCAAATTATTCCGCATACGTGTAATAACATGTCTGACTTAACTATATACTGAATTACCATTATTTCAGAAAAAGTTAGGACTTACCTTAAAACACATCCTACACCCTTGGCAGACTTGAAGAAAATGAATGATACGAGACATTCTTATCAGAGACGCCAGGTCACGAGGTTAGTGACGTCACGAATGATGTGATTGGCTACGCTCAGTCACGTGATCATGACGTCATCCTCTCATCAATGACGTCACCGATTGCTTATCTGCTACCACAACGCGCGGAAATGTCCAGTACGCAGTGAAAAATATTCAAAGTCTACGGGACATTACTCGAAACGATTCCATTGTCTTATACGGTAAATTGAAATATAACACGCGGAAAAAAGATCGACATATACCGGAGAAACTATGCATACTGCCCGATGAAACTAAGCCGCACAGCTAAGTAGATGCTACCAGGATGAGAGTCAAAATCCAACTGAATTCAAACAATATGACAAGGTCTATAAATCTCCCGTGTTGATTAGATGGTTTTGATGAATGGGTTTTCCCCCACACTTAAGCAGAATGGAGAAGTCATAGGTTTTTCATCACCTATCTCTTAATTAAGTTTCTTAATTAAAATTATGCAAATTATATGTAAGTCTTTCAAATATCTCTTAATTACGTTTTCTAATTAAAATTATGTAAATTTTATGTAAATCTTTCATGTTTATCATATGCCCTCCTAGTTAAAGATTTAATAAACCTATCTTTTATGCAACATAAATAAATTTAATAAGTATAATCTGTTTAATGACAGATAATTAGTCAGATTAATTAACAGATTAATAAGGTTTAATGAGTCATTAACCTTGTGATTAGTGAACGATTCTATGGTAAAAGGGGAAGTGTTGGGTTCGAATCCATTTCATCAACCTAGTCGATTGGAGTATTTCTTGGTTTTCTCTAAAACCTGCTTAAATATGCAATAGGATTTCTTAGAAAGACTCTCGTGCATTTCGATTATAGGATTCTCGTTTATTTAATCGATCTTAAACCTTATGAATATCCATATGTGAATATTTATTGTACAGTAAAACTTTTAAATATAGTATTGTTTTATATAAGGTGTGAACCTGATGAGTTATCGATTATGAAATAAATTTATCATTACTATAATACTCACATTAAAAGATTCTCGCTTATACCATTTAGCGGTTATGCAAATTATTCAAACTCGTCACCGATGAGTCATCCTTCACGAACTTTCTCGTAAGATCCACGGGGGGGTGACTCAGCTTTTCCGGGAATTCCCCCTTATCTCTAGTAGATAAGGTGTTACAACTCAACGTTTCCCTTCATTCTTAGTTTGGCCGTCGTGTGAGTAGGTTGTTTTACGGTGTGTTATGTTTACCGTGCACTGCTTTGAAGTTTTAGCCGAAAATCTCGCCTGTTTTTCCGCGTATTGTATTTCAGTTTTTCCGTACCTGGATTCTTTAAGTATAATAGAATATTCCAACTCATCAACCTACCGTTGGGATTTTTTCTTGGTTTTCTCTAAAACTGCAAACCCTTTGTTTCAATCGACCGTTATTATATTTTTGTTTTAAAGGAATTACCTGTCACTCATCCACTAACCTTAATGTATGTTAAAAATTGAGTGTTTAATATAGCTAACGCATGCAAACCATATTAAGCATTTTCTTATCTTATAAAGTCCATAAACATGTTGTTACAAGGATTTTAGAAGAACAAACGATTCTATGTTTAATGTTAGGTTCGAATTCCACTTAACAATCTACCCGTTTGTAGTTTTTCTTGGTTTTCACTAAAACTCGCTTAACTATAAGTTACAAAGACTCACACACAGAGCAATCCACTTATAGAACCAACAGTTAAATATTTAATGGTATAAGTTTAGACATGTAATCAATAAGTTTTAATACAACTGCATGACTCATTAACCTTGTGATTAGTGAACGATTCTATGGTAAAAGGGGAAGTGTTGGATTCGAATCCATTTCATCAACCTAGTCGACTGGAGTATTTCTTGGTTTTCTCTAAAACCTGCTTAAATACAGATTAGGATTCCTTAGAAAGACTCACAGGCATTTCGCTTATAGGATCCTCGCATAGTCTTAAACCTTAGGAATATCCATATGTGAATGTTTATTGTGTAGTAAAAACTTTTGAATATACCATTGTTTTATATAAGGTATGAAGCTGATGAGTTATCGATTATAAAATAAATTTATCATTACTATAATACTCACATTAAAAGATTCTCATTTATACCATTTAGCGGTTATGCATATTATTCAAACTCTCACCGATGAGTCATCCTTCACGAAGTTTCTCGTAAGATGTTGTACATGAACGAACGAGGGGTGAGTCATGGGGAATTCCCCCTTATCTCTAGTAGATAAGGTGTTACAACTCAACGTTTCCCTTCATTCTCAGTTTGGCTGTCGTGGGAGTAGGTTGTTTCACGGTGTGTTATGTTTACCGTCCACTGCTTTGAAGTTTTAACCGAAAATCCCGCCTGTTTTTCCGCGTATTGTATTTCGGTTTTTCCGTACCTGGATTCTTTAAGTATAATAGAATATTACAACTCATCAACCTGCGCGTTGGGATTTTTTCTTGGTTTTCTCTAAAACTGACTTAACTATAAGGCGTATATTAAAATAATATATAGTTTATAACTAGATAAAATAATTGCTAAAAACAATAAGATTTTTAATTTTATCCTATTAAGTAATTTAAAAACCTCTTTTTAGTTTTTCTTATAAAGTTAAAGTGATTTCAAAACGATTCATTAAAAAATTACACTTATATTTTAGGAAAACTTTATTTAATCGATTAAATGCAAAGTTTAACACTTAATAAAATATTTAAAATTTTATATATACAGGAATAATATAAAAATGTACATTTATATGTTAGTAACAAATAATTCTCTCATTAGAAGTTTCATTAACTAAAAACAATAAATTCGAATACAACTGCATGAGTCACTGACCTCACGGTAAGTTATTTTCACTTAAACATTCTAAGCAAATCTTATTGTAAAGGACAATTTCTTTCTGTGAAAGTGTTATCCCAATTCTCTCACAAGGATTATTGTTTAGTATTTTAAATCATATATCCAACTTATAAAATTTAGCGGTTATGCAAATGATTAAGTTTTATTACTTCAATCCGTATAAATAAGTTGAAAATTTTACCCTGCGATGTAATGTATATATTAAAATAATATATAGTTATTATACAAAAATCTCGCTTGCTATATGATTATTTATAGATAGTTTATTACTTAGTTTTATAACTAGAAAAATAATAAGATTTCTGTTTTTAATTTTATCCTATTAAGTGATTTTAAAACCTTTCATTAAAAATTATAGTTACATTTTATTGAATGAAAAAGGATGTCTTATCGTAAAATAATTCTGTTTTGATCTCATTATTTTCTTAGCATAATTAAAAAAAGTAAAATTAAATAAAAAAATTAAAAAAAATTCAATATTTTAATAGGTTAATTGCAGAGTTCAACTCTTATTGCATTATTTAAATGTAGTTTACAACTGATATTAAATAAATGATCTCTATAAACTATTTTATATTACTCTGAAAACACAGAACTCTAACAACATTCTACTAAGATAAGCATGAATCAACATTCTTATCTGTATGAGTCAACGTGTGGCGATAAACAGTTTCTCGCATTTGTGTGTGAATGAAGGTTGCATTTCGCCAAGGGAAATTTCATCAATTTTAAGTAAGTTTCATAATTTATTATTACTATTTGATAATTTAATAAACTTAATATGTATATTCTAATAAAATTATTTGTTTATATCATAAAAAATTTGTTTATAATAGAAATTTTATTAAAACTTTACGAAAGTTATATAAGAAATTTTTATTGTTTTATTGAAGAGAGAGAAATTAATTTTAAAAATATTTTTTATTGGTATTTACTTATAAGGAATTTTTTATTGTTATACTATAAACTATTTTTATTGTTACACTATAAATTTTTTTGTTTATATAAAACTAAATTTTGCATAAATAAAACTACTTTCACACATGGAAAATTATTGCTTAAATGAAACCTAGAAAAGTTTCCATTTAACTTGTGTATGTTTAGAAATTATTTGAGTAAAACTAATTTTTGCAATATATAAAACTCCTTTCACAAACGAAATTTTTATTTTTTAACTATAACTTACTTTTATATGTATTTATTTATTTCAAATCCGTTTAAGTGATAGATAGGTGATAATCGTTTAAACTCATTGTATGATATGCTTTGTGAAAAAATTATTGCATTTTCCAAATTATTCGCTGTATTGTTTTAATGATTTTAACTTAATCTTTATATGAGATAGTGTGGATTACTAATAGGCATGGCTCGCCAGCGTATATAACATATGATTCATCAGCTGTAGGGGATTTCCGTTGCAGGTGATAGCTGACTCATGGAATATTCCGTATTATCTGTTTTTTAAGGAAACTGTTTATTTTCATTTAAAATGATGCATTGAATTTTTATGCAATTTATTTCGAAATGTTTAATATAAAATAACTTTTAGTAACTGACAGTTTTTAAATATAACTAATCCTTTTTATTATTATAGTTTATATCAATTATTTTATAAAAAGAACTTACTTTTATTAGTTCAAGTTTAAAAGTATTTACCTGTTTCATTTAAATCAACTAAGATAGTTTAAATTATATTACAGCGTTAAACTCGAATAAATGTTAAACTTATTTAGTGAGAATATAAAGTTTAATTTATATAATTTTTATTATATTTAGTTTAATTTAAATAATTTTTATTGTATTCAGTTTAATTTATAACATATATATCATCATTTACTGATTTTGAAACTTTTGTTTACCGTATTTGTTTAGTTATAGCATAAATAACAGTACGTGTTTTATATAATTTTTATTATATTTAGTTTCATTTATATGATAGTCATTTTTTAAAGTGTATGTGTGTTCAATTTTTAAAGAATGTAAAAATAGTATTTCAAAGTTAGAGCTTAAATAACAGTATGTGTTTTATATAATTTTTATTATATTTAGTTTATATAACATAACTGTATACAAAATTTATTAACTGATTAAAAACTTCTGTTAAATTTTTAACGAATGTAAGATAGAGTTTAATGAAATGTTAAACTTATTTAGTGAGAATATAAAGTTTAATTTACAAAATTTTTATTATATTTAGTTTAATTTATATGATAGTAATTTTTTAAAGTGCATGTGGGTTCAATTTTTAACGAATGTAATAATATTATTTCTAAGATAGTCTAAATAAATTTAAAAAGTGAAACTTATTTAGTGTTAAAATAAAGTTAGAATTTTTAAGTGTCTTACATTTTTAATGAATGTTAAATTATTTATTATTTGTTTTGCTTTTAAATCTATGTGTTAATCCATAAAATACGAAAATTTCTATTTAATTCTGTAAAAATTTCCTAACATAAATTTACAATGACATTACTAAAAGTATGAACTCCTATTTAAATTCCTTATTTATTATCTTAATGCAATATATTTTTAATCTCTAAGAATGCTAAGTTTCTAAAATACTCATAAATTGTTACTGATGTTAATTAACTTCGGTCATTCATTGTTTCATTCAGTCAAAAATGTTAAGTCCCACCGGAAATTATTTATACTCTTCCAATGGCAACACCCAAATTTTAATATCAAAGTCTATACCATTCACATTCTATGTTTTTAATTATATAATACACATCAACCTTTGCTTCATTTTGTCAAATTCCGTGAAATACATAGGAAAATTTCTATTTAATTCTGTAATCAATTTATAATCTCCAAATGGTAATACGCAAATATTAAGATTGTTCCTGCATCCTGTATATATTTTTAAATTGTTTCGCACCTATGAAGATTGTTCCTGCACCCTGTATATATCAATTGTTTCTGCACCTATGAAGATTGTTCCTGCACCCTGTATATATCAATTGTTTCTGCATCCATGAAGATTGTTCCTGCATCCTGTATATTTTTAAATTGTTTCGCACCTATGAAGATTGTTCTTGCATCCTGTATATATTTTAAATTGTTTCTGCACCTATGAAGATTGTTCCTGCATCCTGTATATATTTTAAATTGTTTCGCACCTATGAAGATTGTTCCTGCACCCTGTATATATTTTAAATTGTTTCGCACCTATGAAGATTGTTCCTGCACCCTGTATATATTTTAAATTGTTCCTGCACCCTGTATATATCAATTGTTTCTGCACCTATGAAGATTGTTCCTGCACCCTGTATATATCAATTGTTTCTGCATCCATGAAGATTGTTCCTGCACCCTGTATATATTTTAAATTGTTTCTGCAACCATGAAGATTGTTCCTGCACCTATAAAGATTGTCTGAACCCATGCTTTGAAGAGAACCTCAGAAAACTATGTGATGAGTTCTTCAGGTTGACATTTTTTATTTATTTTTATTTTTATTTTTTTTAAAGGAACTAACTCCCGCCTTGCTCTACGGAGTGAAAAGGGGCACCGCAGGGCCTCGGGAGGGCAGTCTCCCAGGCGCTCAAGGTGAACTCTTTCTTTCTCTTTTTTCTAATTTTATTCTTTTTACCTTTTTTCTTAAATTTGTATTCTCTTTCTAACTTTTTTCTATACATTTCCCTTTCACTTATTTCTCTAATTGTAAATTTTGTATGTATCTCTTTTCAGGTTAAGTCCCAAAAGATCGTGACGTTCCCGCAAAACTTCGAAAAAATTTTGAAGTCCCCAAAATTGTGAAAAAAAAAAATACTAAGTCCGAAATTTAGGAAAATAAATCTAACTCCTCAAAATTCCCTATAGATGGCAGCACCAAACCTCATCCAAGATGACTCATTCCCCCCCTCCCGACGATCTAAAAGTTTCTAGTCTTCCGGTGGCAACACACAGTTTCTATTCTTCCGGTGGCAACCCCCTCGTTCAAGATGATGACTAAGTAGTGTAAAAAGGGGGCGTTGACCGACGGGGTGGTGGCGTAGAGTTGTCAGGGTGGAGGCGCGCCTCCACCCTACGCCACAATACGCCACTACGCCACCACCGTGGCGGTGAACCCCCCTTTTTACACTACTTCAATTTTATACAGTTGTAAAATAACAAAGTATACTATAAAGATGGATTTTTCCAGACAACAGCATAATTATCGGTCTCAAATCGAATTTGTAAAAATACGCAAATTTTACTGAATTTTGTGGAGACTTCACAGGTTAAGGTTAAAAGTAGTATTTATACTGTTTTGCAAAGGATTTTATCTTATACTTTTAGGGGCAATTTATAATTTTATGTCAATTTTGAATTTATTTTTGGAAGTTTGAATAATAATTGCTTTTCAGAGTCAATTCTGTTTTTTTATTCTGTTTTTTTTTTTTTTTTTTTTTTTTTTTTTAATTTGTTAAAAATAGTTTCAAAATAGTTTCTGTAACACTAAAAGTAATATAAGATAGGATAATAATGTAATAAATATTCTTAAAGTTTCAAAATTTTAAATCGATAAAAATTGAATAAAACAGCGCGTGTGCTATGTGAAATGCTGTAGTGTGTAATAAATTGCATAAATTAAAAGAGAAGAAATAAATAATATAAATAAAAATGCTGATAGTGGAATAATAATAAGAACTATCTTCAAGTATGCTTTATTAGCTGTTTAAGCATTTTACCTTAAGCCTCTCTCTCGAATGATAAGTGGTATAATACAAAGCCACTTTCTATAAAGAAAATAAGGAAATATAAACCTCCTAGTGTAAATTTTTATGTTTAATCATTTAATATTTTTGGTATTGTTATTTAAAACAATATTAGCTAATATTATCATTTTGACTAAAATTAGTAATATAGTTTATCAAATAAAACTATTTAAAAACTTATTTGCATTTTCTTTTTATTTATTTTACATTGTCTTTTATTTTAGAAATAATGTGCTATACACTAAAAATATCCTTAAAATCTTCATTTAGCATATTTTCCTTAGGAATTACTCACTTAAAATAAAAGAATTAATTCAAATTGCCAATTAAGACCGATTTTTTTTCTAACCGACTTGAATAATAATAATAATAATAGTAATAATAACGCACTTGAATAGGGAAAGTTTGCCGTTAGACTCGCGATATAGCCAGATGTGCTACTATTAATGAACAATTTTCAGGAGAGTGTTTTTCATGAAGAAAATGCTCGTTCAAATAACGTTGCTGTCAAAAGACTTGCACTATAAATTGCCGACATGTCACCTTGGTCTTTAATATTTCCAGACCAATCCCTATTAAAGGATTATGGGTGGTTTAGATCTAGTTTTATCCAGAAACAACATTAACCTTTACTGATTTAACTAAAAAAGTGCAAGGGGGTGAAAATGTATAACACAGACCATCTACAACTGAATGCAGGCATGTTTGAATGCTTTTAAAACTGTCACTTTATAATTAACATTATGTCACTTTATAATAAATTTAATATGTATCCTAGATAATTGCTTTTCCTAAACTTCATTTTTATTAACCAATTTACTGCGTTTTTTTTCTCATCAGTGTATATACAATGTACACAAATTTATTATAAAAATTTATTTTACAAGTTTTATATAAGGAGTTAAATTCCAACATATTAATTTTATTTCTTGATTGCACGATAGCATATGATTCTCATAATGTGTTTGAAAATATAAAATCTTTAAAATTCTATAGAGATAACCGGTAAAAGTTATAAAAACACTGCTAAAAATAAAATTATATATTACACTAAAAAAAAAAAATGTTTCCAATTAGCCTTCAATCAATATTTTAGTACAATATTTCACCTTTTTAGGGGTGCTAGTTTATTATTTAGCCCCTTGAAATGGTAAAACTGAGTACACTATAAAAGTATTAAGTTTAAAAAAAAAGTAAAAAATGGCTAATATTTAAGTGAAAAGTAGTAGAAAATTGCATGTCCAGTACCTTTTTTTTTTTTTTTTTTTTTTTTAATGAAAATGTTGAAATTTTATTTTTTACAGTGTATAATATGTATAATATAAACGATGTAATTGTCACTACCTGGTTAAATTTTATATGTAAAAAGTAAATAAAAGCGAAATGTTGAATATATATATATATATAAATTGACAGAAAATATCTTAAGCTGAAAAAAGAAAGGAAGGAAATGAAAAACATGCAACAATTGTCTCGGATCTAAATAGTTAAGCAGGTAAAAATATATTAATACGAGTGCAGATTCAGAAAAAAAAAAATGCTAAATATTTTATTATTTTTAACCGGAATGATTGTTGCGTAATTTTGAAATATATTGTATTTCCATGCAATTTGTTTGTTCTTTTGTGTTAAACTTTACACATCGGCTTACGTTATTGAAAAAAATTTAAGGCTCCTGTTAAACATCCTCAATGATACTTGGCCGAAATACGGAAACTATAAAATAATAATAATAATAAAAATAATATTTTTTTCAGTGCTACATAAATAATATATATATATATATATATATATATATATATATATATATATATATATATATATATATATATACATATATAGTAAGCTTTTAATAAATCGTATAAAATATTACCTTTAAAATGTAGCTTAAATTTTAAAATATGATGTATAGTTTCTAACCCTATTTTAAGTTTTACTTACAGTTACTTTACTTTAAAGAGATATGCGGTAAAAGATGTAAATAAAAGACGTAAAATATAAATAACGTAACTCTCATTCCCTGATTGTGTCTTTAAATATGTAAAAAAAAAAAAAAAAAAAAATGAAATGTTTGTAAAAATTTTAAAGTATATTGACATAAAGTACCTTAAATACAAAAAATAAATAAATAAATAAATAAAAAAAAAAGTAAAAAATAAAACACGCAAAAATTTTCTTTTGCCTAAATAGTTTATCGATACTTTAACAGG
Organism: Salticus scenicus; assembly: GCA_963930645.1. Classification (NCBI taxonomy): domain Eukaryota; kingdom Metazoa; phylum Arthropoda; class Arachnida; order Araneae; family Salticidae; genus Salticus; species Salticus scenicus. Next base: position 76,450,895 of record OZ005649.1, read on the forward strand.
TGAAGATAAATTCATACGAATGTAGATTTAAAGCGCAAACACCAAATATTATTATTATTATTTAAACTAAAATTGTTGTTGTTTGTTTTTGCAATATATTGTATTTCCATACAAAAGTTTCGTTCTTCTGTGTTAAACTTTACACAAAATTGTACTTTATTGAAAACATTTGAGGCTTCTTTTAAATATTCTTAATGATACATAGCCAAAATAGAGAAATTTTAAATACATTTAACAGCATTTTTTTTTTTTTTTTTTTTTTTTTTTTTAGTACTTCATAAAAATTATATATAGTGGAAACAGTCCTAAAGAGATCCGCTAAAAAGAAAAACTTGTGTAGAAAAAAATAAAAGTTTGAATAAAACTTTGGCCCTTTGCAAATATGTTTTACACTTTATTTTGCGTTATAAACATATTTTAATAACATTAATTTAAACTGAGTAATGATTATTATTTTTTTTTTTTTTTAAGAAGGGTCCAAAGAATCATTTTACCTTCACCAAATGGCAAAAGGAACTTTCATTCAAAAATAATTTAAATATCTTTTTATATGAAAAATAAAGCATATAAAAGTAATAATGAAAACACATAATGAAATAAAATACGTTTTACAATCAAATCGCATACACTATAATTTATTTATGATAAAAAAATATAGAGAGAGATATAGTATATCAAAAGCCTTTTAGGAAAAAATATAAATAAAACAAGAAAATGGAATATTTGAAAATTATGATCCAAAAATAATAGACATAATAATAGACCCACAATATTGTTAGAAATAAATTAAATAATGCCTATTTCCACCACGTATGATTCAAATAATTGTTTCATAACAATTCAGATATCCAAAACTATTCACATAATGGATCGTTTTACCCGACAACATGGCCATTCATTTTAGATCATATTACTGTAAGACGCTGAGAAATATAACAAAATTAGCAAGTGTAATATACATCTAAAAATATAGTTTATTAAATAAACGAAGTCCTATTTTCGTACATGAAAGAGTGTGTATCTAAATAAATAGGAAAGTTAGTGCTTAAATTATAATAGATTTTATAAAACCCACTTTTTCAAGGAATTATATTCAGACGTGTAACATTGCAATCACCTAAATGCCGGCATTTTTTCTTCTTGACTGGGTACAACTAGTTTATAGTTACCTGGTATATTATAGCGCTACCTGTTACGAACAAAACATATGTGGAATGTTTTGCCCGCTAGGACCATTTTAGTTTACCTTTCCCTATTGTATTCTTCACAAAATTTATATTTGACGTGTGAAATAGTACATTTCGGTTTAATTGAATAAAACCTTTTAAGGTTTCTTTTGAAAATTGTAAATTATACTTAGATCGAAATAGTGAAAATTTATAATCATTTTTAACAGTCACTAACCCGTTAGTAGACGCGTATTGGTCTTTTTCCCGCCCATCACTTATTCAATCATCCTACGGAGCACCCCTTAAAGATAAAGTGGGAAAACTCTGTGTAGCTAACCTTGGGTGGCTGTTCGCTAACATTGTAAGTTTTTAAGTCATTACTGCTATTTTTGGAGCAATTAATAACATTTTACTTCTAAAATTGGTCTGTTTGACACGACGCGACGAGTAACATTAATTCATTTTTTCCCCTTTACCGGTTTTTCAGACAGGTCAGTGTTTTCTGGGGAAAACTTTGCGTGAAATAGATGCACTTTCTCGGCTTTCCTTCAACACTAATACCGGCGGGGAATAGACAGAAACGCGACCACTAGCGTTACAAAAAATGACGCGACGACTCTCGGGTTAAGTTATATTTTTTAAGTACTTTGTAAAAATAAAATTATAGTATGTTTTCTATAAATCGTTTAAAGTTTTCCTTTAAAATATGGTTTTAATTTTAAAATATGATATAGTGTTTTAAATACTATTTTAAACTTAGCGTACAGTTCACTTATTTTACTTTTTAACGATACTTATCACTTCTGTTAAAATTAGGTTTATAGTTAATCTTAATTTATCATTAAAAAAAATCTTTAGCATAAAAAACATTCAACTTTTGTAAAAGTCATATTTAATGTAAAATGATTTTCATCTCACAAAAACAGATATTTCCCATTTTGTTTTTCGAAATCAAATGAAACTATGCATTTAATATGTGTTTGTGACAGTATATTTCTTGATATCCCATCTCATCTCACAATTCATGAAACTGTCACAGAGTTTTAGGAATCAAAATATATTTTAATACATTTTACAACATAAATACTATTACTTTCATAATTTAATTTTATACGATACTCAACACTTTGTAACGTTCTTTATCTATGTCTAAACCTGATGCAAAACAAAAAAAGAATATAAGCATACATTTTATTTTCGAAATATTTTGTTTTATCAATTTCTATGCAGACATGTGGATGAATACATAAATATAAATGAATAGCCCACATTCATTCAAGTTTTCCACTTACAAATAAACGTGCCTTATAAACTGAATATGTTCAGTTTTTATTTATTTATTTACTTATTGAATTAGTTCTTTTAAATAAACTTTTAAAATATATTTTGTTTCTTTTGTGACAAAGTATTACTAAAGTACCTGAAAATTTTCAAATAATAGATAATTTAACAATATTATTATTTTAAATAAAAATATATTTAACGTGTTTTAAATGTTTCTCTTTTTTACTTCCTTCATGCTATAACAAACTATAAAAAGTTTATTTTATGTGAATTTTATCAAAATAACATGAATTTTTGAATAAATGCAATTTTGTATCGTTTCTGTTTTCGGACTGTTTACTGATAATGAAATCTAAACACTGATATACATAAAAGGAGAAATAAACTGCAGGTAGGATCTGAAATCCAAATTACTTGACTTTTGATATGAGCTGGGGAAATAAGTGTTGGAGTGTCTATGAAATACCTCAGTGACTTTTTGCTAATGGATTTTTGTATCCGGTAATATAAGTATTCACAATATGATAATAATAAATTTTACTATACTGCTTATGTTTCTTTTCAATATTTTTTTTTGTCTACTCCTTTACTGGCTTTCAATTACTACAGGCTCAATGCACGTATCACAATTTTACCATAAGCAATCTCAGTAAACCTTTGCCTGTAATTCAACACCATCCTGACTAAGTGCCCTTTGTCGCGAAGGGTTATGCCCAGCACTATCTTAACCAATCTCTGCTCTGCATTGGTGCCCCTTGTCGGGATGAGTTTCAGCTCGGCACCTACTATTATACTTCATCATAGTGTACTTACTGCACCCCGTAATCAATTTAAATCTGATTTCTTTATCGCAGCTCCTTATCGCGTGGAAGACCTGTCTCAAGCGGCCCTTGTAATTTTTTTTTTTTTTAGTTTTTAAATAAACGTTCCGGAGGAGGGGACTAGCATAGTTAAAATCGCTCGACACCACTCCTGGAGTGGTGTGTGGCCCCTCCTCCCTGTTAATCACTGTTAATCTTATATATTAAAGCAGGAACAGAAATTTCAACTTAGATTACACTCGCTGAAAAAAAAAAAGTTACTCGCCACAAAATATGTTTAACTTACTCTATTTATTACGCATATAGTGTCCAAATTTTTTTTATTGGAAAAAGGGGAGAAATTACACAATGCCTTTTATTTTATAAGAAAATAGAAAACATTCAATTTTGAAAAATAGGTCATTTTAGAGGACACAAAATTGAAGGAAAATGATTATAAAAACCGATTCAAAAGCTACTTTACACAAGTGGTGCAAACATTTTTATCTCAAATAATGTTTGGGTCAGTACACCTTAATTTAAATAAATAATATACTGATACGAGAGGAAAAATCCTTAATTGTTAAAGTTATCACTGGAAAATATAGATTTTTATTTATTTATTTATTTATTTATTTATTTTTTTTATTATTAATTTTTGCTATATAGACAAAAACTTTTTTTGTGATACTTTCATGCAGTTACATAAAAATAGTTGGTAGATATTTTTTTATTAAAATCATAATCGTAAAATAAAAATAAAAATAAAATTGGCAAATGAAAAAATAAAATTAATATTCGCAGATAAAACGGTTTGTTTTAACGAACAGTCATACTGTATCAACATTTTATAAATTTCTCACAAGTATAAACTAAATCAGTCTTAGTAGTTAATAAGTTTTTTAAAGTAGGTACATAAAGGGAATTTTTTTCACATGTCTACATTTTGTTCATTGAAGAAAACAGTCGCTTTGTGGGAGCGTTTTTGCCAGGAAGACATAAAATGAATTCAACTGACTTTTGCATGTTTTTGTGAGGTGGTGGTAATTAATATGTTATCATTAAGGTCAATTGTCTGCACTAGGGCTCTTGGCCTGAGTAGGAAAGTCCTCCGTGGGGTCTTTCTAAGTGGTCCTAGCCCATATTTACGCTATTTTCGGGGAAAACCACGGAAAACCCCTAGCAGGTAAGCCAATGAGCGCGGCAGTGTATAGAACCTAGCGCCTCACGTATACCAGCTTCGAGGACAGAACCTCTCTGTCACTGGTGGGCCTATTTTATGAGGAAAATTATTCAAGCAAAAGTGAGAACAGACGTCAACTCACCGCGTATCACTGCATAAGCACTGAAAAAAGAGACTGTCGTTTTAAAAAGAGAATGTCTCCTCCCTTTACGTAAGATTAGTATGATTTTACGTTTTTAAATCGATATTAATATTTTATTTATTTATTTATTTATTTTTGTAGCACCAAATACTGTAAGAATTCTATATATATTTAGACCGAAATTTTACTCGTCACACTAAGACTTTCACTCGCCAATGGCAAGCTGGCGGGCGGAAATTTTGCGCCCTGTATTAAAACACTAAGCTGTGTTTGTAGGACCAAAATCGCCATTTTTGAGCTTCCGCTATGAAATCGAACCAATCCGGGGCAGGAATATTTCCCTTCCCTTTGTGCAGTGCAATACGAACCCTCGAGCAGATATACTAGCTATACCTAATTAATGCTCAATGATAAAAGCAATTCACACAATTAATTCATTAATTCGTACTTTCCAAGGAAGTATATTAAAACTAAGCAATTCGCGAATTCTTATCCGTTACCGTCATATGCACATTCGCCGAAAATTTCCTTACACAGGATGTTTTCAGGATGTTTAAAGATCCTGTATTTCAGGATGTTTTGTTTCGGTGCCATCTGTTACCATACAAAACATACATATTCCTAATATTATTATTATTTTTTTTTTCCATTCCTTAAAAGATGGAGATAGATATTTAAAATCAAAGAAGATAAAAAAAAAAAAAAAAAAAAAAAAAAAAAATCGAATTATTATAATTACTGATATTGTATTTCCATATTAGATTATAGAAAAAATAATTTAAAAAGAATAGCCTTGAAATACTGTTATTTTATACGAATAAAAATTTGCATAGTATAATTTATTATTAGAAGTTTACTGAGCGAATTAACTTGCTAAAATATTAGATTCTTTTTTTTTTAAACAGCATAGTTTTGCTTAAGTATACTATTTTAATAGAATAAAATGTTATAATGTTAAAAAAAAAAAATAAAAAAAAAAATAGCTCAACCAAAATCAAGTAAATATGTTATTTATTTATTTTTGAGTAACATAGTCGATTTCTAAGTGCAAATAAAATTATAATTATAGAATATAAAGAAAACGTAAAATACTATTAAAATTTATTTTAAATTAAATTATTTTGTCTTATAAATTAATTTAATTTTAAAAATATATCTTTTTACAAATCTTAAAAAAGAAAAAGAAAACGAAAAAAGGAAAGAAGGATAGAAAAAAAAAAAAAAGAGAGAGAGAGAGAGAGAGAAAGAAAAATATTCTGAGATTTTTTTCCACATCAGTAACTTATAGATGGCGCCACTATTGTAATTTTAATGGAATATCTTCAACGCTCGATAGATTTTATTTTTATGCTATGTACAGTCAGCAGCAAAATTATTGAGGCGCTAGCAATAATTTCTATTTTAAAAAGGTACGCTTAATACCATTTTGTTAACCCCTTAACGCGCGCTGCCCTCGCTGCGAGGACGCAAAATTTAAGATCCAGCTACAAAAATTCATCCCGGAAATTTTTTTAGCGAAAATTTACGTTTATAACATATCGGAAAAGGCCGATTTTTTTAACCTTAAAATTTAAAATTTCTTTTAGTTTAATTTAGTTCATAAATTCCGGTGGCAGTATAATTTAAATGATCCGAATTATCTTGCGCCGCAAAAGGTTAAGTAAATATTTGTTGAGTCATGAGCTTAGTCTTATGCTGTTTCTATAAAAGTAAATTGATGATAAATATTAAATTTAAAATTAAAAAATATTGACGTGTGTTTTCTTTCTCGATTCTTTCAATGATTTATAAATTCTATTAATTACTTCTAACATTCTTTTGGTCATATTTAGAGGAAAATTAGGAAAATCATTGGATTTTATTTTTGTTATATAGAGTACACTTAAATTACTACCAACATTCTTTTGATCATGAGTAAAATTAGGAAGATCTTCGAATTTTATTTTTATTATCTGGAGTATGCATTAATTTTCCATATTGGAATTTCATGAAGTTTATCTCCCCACCCTTTCCCATCAATAATAATAATAATAATAATTAAAGCAGGGGTTTTTGATTTTGTTAAGAGAAAATTAAAGCAGCGAATTATAAAAGCGAATTATTGAAACTTTATGCCATGAAAAGATTTAAGTTGCACATGATCCGTCAAACTTCGACGGGTATTAACTAATTTTTTTTTATAACATACACTTGAATAAAATGTTGAAAGTTCTTATACGAATGTCTTGTAATAAAAATGTTGGAAGTTTTTTTGAAAATTTTATGAAATCCAGGATAACTGCATAATGAATTTCTCATCCCATACTATAATCAATGTACTAGATTTCAATCTAAATTTCAAATCTGTTATATTTTTCTTATAATATATAAATTTAAATGCATGATTCATAAGTTTTAATAGATATAATACATTCGAATTAATTTTACATAGGAAAATTTTTTATTTCAACTCATCATTGAGATTATATTGAAAACGAAAATCGCGGAATTGGAGACAGATTATCGTATTGTGTGGGGGAAGCATTCCAATTAGTGATTGTGCTGAGCGACCATACTAGTTTATCGCTTCTGGTATGAATATAGCACGTACTGTAATAAATATTTAAATGCACATATTCATATTGGAGAACTGAAGAGTCAACTTAAGTCACTTAAGTCAACTAGTTAATTTTATTTTAATTTAATTTTGTTTTCATTTTTATTTTTTTATTTTTGTAATTTTGTATTTCAAATTTATTTAATTTTATCGTAAGTTAAATTAATCATAATATAAATTACTATTTTTTATAAAGTTTTCATTTTTGTTAAATTATAACACAAATGTGATAACCTTTTTTTTTTTTTTTTTTTTTCTAGTATTACTTTTTTAAAAACAAATAAATAAAATAAAATCCATTTGTGAAATATAAATCAAAGTTATCCGAATAATGCAATGCTTCTCATTGGTTGTCTAAATTTCATCTTTATGCTTGTGGCATAGTAAGAAGAAAACGTGTTTTTTTTTTTTTTTTCTTCTTTTTTTTCTTTTCAAGTGATAGCAAAAATAATTTTAAATGCTTGTTTCATAAGTTTTATAAGTTATAATACTTTGAAATTAAGGCAATATAGAAATACTTTTTTCGGCTTTTCATTATGCTGATTTGACATTCATAAATATATATTTTTACATTTAAAGAAATAAACATATAATATATAGCAAAGTGGAAGAAATTCTACATAATTTAGAAGAATGTTTCTCCAGTAACATTATGTAAAATTCTCCAGCAATTGTTACATATGTGTTGCTATTACTACAAATAAATTAAGAATTGAGAATTAAGAATTAAACATGCAATAAACAATTACCCAACCAGAATTTTATAGGTAGTTAATAATTATTTGAAAATAAATTAGAAGTATTAAATCGAAAAGAGGTTACTTAAGAAACCTCGAATACTTCAATAAAGCTTTCTCTTAAGACATAAATAAACTTACACTTTCGTGAATTTGAAAAATTGTTCTCACTCCATGAAACTGTCAAATATTTAATTTTATCTTAGTATTCATTTCATTAATCAAGCGCCACGGAAAATCTGTTACTTTTCAAGTTAACGTGAATGGTTTTCTCCAGAGTGCAACTAAATTTCCAAAATGATTGACAGTGATTTCAAATATTGCCAGATTTTGAGTAACACGTGAAGTATAAAGTAGATTCTAGCAAAATAGTAAATTATTATGATATTGAAACTTACTGATTCAAAATTTATGGTTTTCTCTAATATTTATGGTATTCGACGCTCTGTCATTATTAGACATTATTTTAGGATGGTATATAATTTATTTAAATTCTCAAGAGGCTTCCCAAATACCAAAATATATTATAGTTAGATATGTTAATAAAAATGTATGAGTAAATTAGTAAAAAATAATTGAGCATGCAATATTGTGTTCCTATTTGCAATATTTTTTAAATATTTGTAAAAAATAAAATTATTATTATTATTATTATTATTATTATTATTTTTTTAAGAGAGATAAAAGATATTTTTTGAGAGAGATAAAATATATTTTTTGAGAGAAATAATAGATTTCGTTTGAACCGAAATTATATAAACCGTACACTTTTAACATTATATACTTTTATCTTCCTAATTCTCTATATCGCATGGGAGCCTACATTGAGAAAACAAAATACACCGCCTCCATCTAGAATTAACAAGTAGTCATTTTATAAATCCCTGAACTAAAAATATAGATTAATGAGCTATCTGCTTAAGATAAACAAATGGCCTGGATAGACGAAATAATCGACAAATTCTAGTCAATACTTTTCTAGATGCTGAAACAACCTTATGACTATTGTGGATCTTTTATACCGAAAGAAATTCTTGCTTCATTTCCTGGAACTGTGTCATAAACAAAAAGTATAGTTACTAAAATTCGCCACTTAATTTAGCAATTTATTTCAGAGATTTTTAAATAAGTTTGACCACGAAAATATAGAAAAAAGATTTTGAATTTAATATAGGAAAGAACACTAGATTTTATAAGGATAAGATGGAACTATATTTACTAGAAACACAGTTTAGTTTCTTGATGTCACTCACAGAAAATGTTTTCAGTGTAAGTTGCAGCTGCAGTTATACGCTTTTTTTTCGACAGGTAAAATTGTATACATCTAATTACTATTTCAATGCGTCCATCAATTTCCATTGAGGCAGATTTCAATAAAGACTTGAGTTAAAAAAAAAAAAAAAAAAAAAAAAAAAAAAAAGTTGTGTTATTTTTCTTCATTTTATTTTTATTTATTCATTTTATTTTATTTTATTTTTATTTTTATTTTTTTAGGGTTAGTTTAAATAGAGCTGCGCATAGATGTGAAATTTTTTTTCCTGCTTAGGGTAAACACCGCTAAAACTGTTGTGTGACTTTCTCGGTTCGAAAATGTTGAAATGTCAATTCATGACATACCTTGTTCAGTTTGTCCATCAAATTCTGAAACTGACTTATATATCTATCTATATATATATATATATTACACACAAACGCACACACACGCACACATACACACACACACATATATACATATCTTAAACTTATAATTGAAGACCGACGACAGAACATTGATGAACTGGTAAACTTATCTAAACTCGTATTGAGACCAAGTTCAGCGAATTTTAACAGAAAATATCGGAAAGAATTCTGGTTTTGTAATAATTTCCCTGTCATAATCATTGATAGAAAAAAAAAAAAAAACTTTTGTGAACAAAAATGCTTACAAATTAACATGATAAATGTACAATGCGTTATCTTTCTTTCTTTCTTTTTTTTTTCTTTTAAGTAGATTGCCAAAATAATTGATTTTGAATGTTTTATTTGTTTAAATTACAACGTATTTGAAAATATACACGGCAGTAAAAATTTATATCAAATGCCTAATTTATTGCCGAAACGTCAGTGGAGGCCCTCTGTTGAGACTCAAAACGGTTTTGGGCTGTGTCTGTCTGTCTGTCTGTCGCGCGATAGCGGCCGCAAAAATAGCGCTATTGACTTGAAATTTGGTACACATGTTCATGAGCCCCACGAAATCAGCTGTATAGTTTTTGGTCTGTATTCTATTTGTAGTTCGTATACAGGGACACGCCAAAATTTTTCTTATCATTACGGCCTATGGGAGGAATTTGTATGTATCGCGATAGCGGCCACAAAAATCACGCTATTGACTTGCAATTTGGTACACGTGTTCATGTGCCCCACAAAATCAGCTGTATAGTTTTGGGTGTGTATTCCATTTGTAATTCGTGTACAGGGACACGCCAAACTTTTTCTTATCATTACGGCCTATAGGAGGAATTTATATGTACCGCGATAGCTACCACAAAAATCACGCTATTGACTTGCAATTTGGTACACATGTTCATGAGCTCAATGGAATCAGCTGTATAGTTTTAGGTGTGTATTCCATTTGTAGTTCGTGTACGGGGACACGCGAAAAACTTTCTATCATTACGGCCTATGGGAAGAATCTGTATGTACCGCGATAGCCACCGCAAAAATCAAGCTATTGACTTCCAATTTTTGCCGAAACGTCAGTGGAGTTCCTCTGTTGACACTCAAAAGGATTTTGGGTTCCGTCTGTCCGTCCGTCTGTCTGTCTGTCTGTCGTGCGATAACGGCAGCAAAAACCACGCTATTGACTTGAAATTTTGTACACATGTTCACGATCCCCACGAAATTAGCTGTATAGTTTTGGGTGTGCATTCCATTTGTAGTTCGTGTACAGGGACACGCCAAAGTTTTTTTTATAATTACGGCCTATGGGAATATACTGTAGATTTTCATCACCACAATATCCCAAATCCATGACTGTACGGGCCGTGTAGAAGTTCATAAAAAGGCTGTAGAAAGAAAATTTCCTTTGCAGAAAAATTAACCAGGCAGAGTTAAGTTAATTGGATATTTATTGACAGCTTCACAAAAAACAATCTTCTTCAAGCATGAATTACATCTTTTTTTGAAGCATAGATGAACATACCAATCTCTTACGGAAATTGAGACGGGGAGGAGAGGAGGAGCGTAACAGCCAAGACGTCTTACTCTAACAACGCCAAAATCGTAAAGCTTAACTAAATCTCGCAGCTTCCTAGAATTTAAATTGCAACCCCAAAGATTGGCATCGTTGAAATCCAGCCAAAAGAATGCCAAACTGTTTCGTTGTCCTTCTAACATATTCATACTAAATTTTTGAATATAAGAAGTCGTTACAAACGCTAAATCGATTTGACATTGAAAACCACCGCCAATTGTCCTTGACTTCAACGTACTTAAAACGGGAGGTTTAGTAGACGCCACAGAGTCGTCAAAAATCCATTATATATCTATTTTTAGAATTATAATGACCCGCTTGAAATAATAATAGGTTTTTAACGTAAACATTCAAGAGTAATAAACATGAAATGAAATGATTATTTTATTTTATTAATAGCTGTATAAGCTAGAAACAGGTTGATAACGACTTTTTAAATTACCCTCTCAAAAATAAATAATTATAGCTAAATTGATTTAATGTAAACACTAGCGTAATAAATATAAATTGAAATGACAGTTATTATTTTATTAATAGCTACTTGTGCTAGAAGTACGCTGATACGAATTTTAAATTACATTCTCAAAAATAAATAATTATAGCTAAATTGATTTAATCCATTCGGGGAAATGTATAAACATACTACTTTTCGAAAAATCCCGATATAAAAATTGCTTTATTTTATTCCTAGAGCAATGTGTTTGTAACGATAAAAGAACAAAGAAATGCAAATTTTGATTTATAAATAAAACGGGAAATTCTATATAATTAATTAATTGAATTAGATAAATTTAAAAAGATTTATTTTATATAATCTATATTAATCCCTGCTTTTTGTTATATATTAAATTTGAATAACTAAATAAGCTTTTAAAGGACATATGTGTGAGAACACTCACACAGGGAAGATATTGTATGTACCGCGATAGCGGCTCCCAAAATAACGCTATTGACTTGCAATTTGGTACGCATATTCATGAGCCCAACGGAATTAGCTGTATAGTGTTAGGTGTGTATTCCATTTGTCTTTCGTGTACAGGGACACGCTAAAGTTTTTCTTATCTTTACGGCCTATGGGAAGAATTTGTATGTACCGCAAAAATCCTTCGATTGACTTGCAAATTGGCGCACACGTTCCAGCTTTGCATATATAAGTAGCTGTATAATTTTTATTGCTATATTTTTTATAAACTGTGTACAGGGACACGCCAAAATTCTTAACATTACGGCGTATGGGGTGAATTTCGTTTAAACGCATTTTAATATCATTACTTTGCAATGAAGAAAATGAAACTAGAGTACGTGAGTAAGATGCTTACACTTATGTTGTTTGAAGAAAATATGTGCTCTTAAGCTTTCTAATTAATGTACAGGACCTTACAAAAGTGTTTTGACAATGTCACTTAGTCATCCAAACGATGTTAAATTTGGAACAATTATTAATTTTAAACGTAAAATAAGCTGAATTGTTTTTACTGGTGTATACAATGTTTATGGTTCGTTTACAAATACACACGAAAGAATTTCGTAACATTAGAGCCTATGGACAAATTTTTAATTTAAGCGCGCACTTTCATGCGTTTATGCTGAATTATACTTAATAAAGTTAACATACATTATAAAGATGCTTAAAATCATGTTTTCTCTTTAAAAAGGTTATGTATAGACTGAATAATTTATGGGACCACGCAAAATAATTCCGAGTATGTACTGTAATCATCCAAATGATGTCAAATTAGTTTGAAAAATTAATGAGTTATAATTAATTTGGTTTATTCTTATTATTGGCGTTTATAATGACTGTGGCTACTTTTCCGGGATACATAAAGGAATTTCGTACTATTGCGGTCTATAGTCGGTATTTCTTAAAAGTGTATTTTAACATGGTTGGGCCCCATCAAATATAATGAAATTTTTTTAGAATTTTAAAAGCATGCTTTCCTGTTGAAAATTGTGGGCATAGAATTGATAATTAGTTTAAAGGTTACGCAAAATATTTCCGATATGCTATTTTTTTTGTATGAAATTTGGTATTTATGAATTTCAGGGAAATAATACAAGACCGTCGTTTATTAAGAATACATATTGTTGCGTACTTGAGGGTTCGTAAGTTTTCCGAGAATGAAAGGCAAAACTTGCAAAAATTCAGTGATTTATTCACAGAAAGTTCCAGAAAAATACAGGTCTATAAACCAAGTATCAGCTTCAATTCAACCAGTAAACATAGCTTAAACAACAGCCGTTAACAGCAAAACAACAGTACAAACTGTTTAGCAATAACACATAACGCAAGTCTCATTCAAAGAGGCTCAAAGCAAAGCAAGCATTCGACGAAACTGACACAGATCTGAGATTGGCCGCCTTAGCTAAAACAAATGCTCCTTTTATACTATTCTATCGAACACAGACTGTTCTGGAAAATTCTCGCATCTCATCAGCCAGTGAGATTAGAGCTTCCATATTTGGTATATCCCTAATAAAATTTTCTTGCCAAGGTCGCCAAATTTGGCGCCAAATCCATTTCTTCACTTATTGGAGCTTTTTAATGCGTTTTTAAAGGAAAATGAGGCTATTTTAACGCTAAAACGACTAGAAATGCTCAAAAGTAGCATTTTATCGACTTACTAAGCCTCTTTGAAAGAATTTATACAAAATTAAATGCAATTATTTACAATTCCGTAACACTTTATATGATATACAAATAGGTATACAAAGAGAGATACAGCAGGGGGTTGGGGGGGGGCGGCAGCCCCCCTCAGGAATGTATCTGATTATGGTAATAAGTCGATCGAATCAATATACACTATTATATAATAAGGAATAAATAAAAATGACCTATTGAAATATGTCTGATGCAAATAGGACGTTGAGGCTCCTGATCTGCAGATCCACTAGTTCATTTCACTAACATGAATTAATATATATATATATTGTATAATAACATGTTATATAATTAAAGAAGCAATAAAAAAATTTTAACCTATAGTCTACTTTATTAAGTGTAAGTGTCTAAATCAGTTATCATATTTTAGTTTATAATATCATATTATAATTTTTTCGCCATATTTATTTACATATTTTTTTTACATATTGTTCGTTTTAAAAACATTTTTTCCCTTAAGACAGATTCGTAAGAAACATAATGTTTTTGCTTAATCCTAACAGTATTGCCGTAAATCAGAATTTAACAGCAGAGTTTTCCTAAAATGAAATCTATATCGCATCATGTCAAGGCATCTTGGAAGATAACTCGGTAATAACGTTTGGAAGCTTTAATAAAAACTAATATTAGCTTCTTAAAATTCCTTCATAACGTCAGTGGAGGTCCTCTGTTGAGACTCAAAACGGTTTTGGGCTGTGTCTGTGTGTCTATCTGTCTGTCGCGCGATAGCGGCCGCAAAAATAGCGCTATCGACTTGAAATTTGGTACACATGTTCATGTGCCCCGCGAAATCAGCTGTATAGTTTTTGATATGCATTCCTTTTTAGTTCGTATACAGAGGCACGCCAAAGTTTTTCTTATCATTACAGCCTATGGGAGGAATTTGTATGTATCGCGATAGCGGCCACAAAAATCACGCTATTGACTTGCAATTTGGTACACGTTTCATGTGCCCCACGAAATCATCTGTACAGTTTTGGTTGTGTATTCCATTTGTAATTCGTGTACAAGGGACACGGCAAAGTTTTTCTTATCATTACGGCCTATGGGAGGAATTTGTATGTACCGCGATAGCGGCCACGAAAATCTCGCTATTGACTTGCAATTTGGTACACATGTTCAAGAGCCGAACGGAATCAGCTGTATAGTTTTAAGTGTGTATTCTATTTGTAGTTCGTGTACAGGGACACGCCAAAGATTTTCTATCATTACGGCCTATGGGAAGAATCTGTATGTATCGCGATAGCCACCACAAAAATCAAGCTATTGACTTCCAATTTTTGCCAAAACGTCAGTGGAGGCCCTCTGTTGAGACTCAAAAGAATTTTGGGTTCCGTCTGTCCATCTGTCTGTCTGTCTGTCTGTCGTGCGATAGCGGCCGCAAAAATCACGCTATTGACATGAAATTTTGTACACATGTTCATGATTCCCACGAAATTAGATGTATAGTTTTGGGTGTGCTTTCTATTTGTTGTTCGTGTACAGGGACACGCCAAAGTTTTTTTTTGTCATTACGGCCTATGGGAAGAATTTGTATGTACCGCGAATAGCGGCCTCAAAAATCCTACGATTGACTTGCAAATTGGCGCACACGTCCAGCTTTGCATATAAGTAGCTGTATAATTTTTATTGCTATATTTTTTATAAACTGTGTACAGGGACACGCCAAAATTTTTAACATTACGGCGTATGGGGTGAATTTCGTTTAAACGCCTTTTAATACCATTACTTTGCAATGAAGAAAATGAAACTAGCGTACGTGAGTAAGAAGCTTAAACTTATGTTGTTTTAAGAAAATACGTGCTTTTAAGCTTTCTAATTAATGTACAGGACCTTACAAAAGTGTTCTGACAATGTCACGTAGTAATCCAAACGATGTTAAATTTGGAACAGTTATTAATTTTAAACGCAAAATAAGCTGAATAGTTTTTACTGGTGTATACAATGTTTATGGTTCGTTTACAAAGGCACGCGAAAGAATTTCGTAACATTAGATCCTATGGAAATTTTTTTAATTTAAGCTGGCACTTTAATGCGTTTATGTTGAATTGAACTTAATAAAGTTAACATACATTATAAAGATGCTTAATATAATGTTTACTCTTAAAATAGGTTATGTATAGACTAAATAATTTATGGGACCACACAAAATAATTCCGAGTATGTACTGTAATCATCCAAATGATGTCAAATTAGTTAAAAAAATTAATGAGTTATAATTAATTAGGTTTATTCTTATTATTGGCGTTTATAATGATTTACTTTTCCGGGATACATAAAAGAATTTCGTACTATTACGGTCTATAGTCGGTATTTCTTAAAAGTGTATTTTAACATGGTTACACCTCATCAAATATAATGGAATTTTATTAGAATTTTAAAAGCATGTTTTCCTGTTAAAAATTGTGGGCATAGAATTGATAATTAGTTTAAAGATTACGCAAAGTATTTCCGATATGCTATGTAATTTTTTTTGTATGAAATTTGATAGTTATGGAATTAGGTATTTCTGAATTTCAGGGAAATAATACAAGAACGTCGTTTATTAAGAATACATATTGTTGCGTACTTGAGGGTTCGTAAGTTGCCCGAGAATGAAAGACGAAACTTCCAAAAATTCAGTGATTTATTTACAGAAAGTTCCAGAAAAATACAGGTCTATAAACCAAGTATCAGCTTCAATTCAACCAGTAAACATAGCTTAAACAACAGCCGTTAACAGCAAAACAACAGTACAAACTGTTATCAATAACACATAAAGCAAGTCTCATTCAAAGGGTCTGAAAGCAAAGCAAGCATTTGACGAAACTGACACAGATCTGAGATTGGCCGCCTTAGCTAAAACAAATGCTCCTTTTATACTATTCTATCGAACACAGACTGTTCTGGGAAATTCTCGCATCTCATCAGCCAGTGAGATTAGAGCTTCCATATTTGGTATATCCCTAATAAAATTTTCTTGCCAAGGTCGCCAAATTTGGCGCCAAATCCATTTCTTCACTTATTGGAGCTTTTTAATGCGTTTTTAAAGGAAAATGAGGCTATTTTAACGCTAAAACGACTAGAAATGCTCAAAAGTAGCATTTTATCGATAGGTATACAAAGAGAGATACAGCAGGGGGTTGAGGGGGGCGGCAGCCCCCCTCAGGAATTTATCTGATTATGGTATTAAGTCGATCGAATCAATATGTACTATTATATAATAAGGAATAAATAAAAATGACCTATTGAATAATGTCTGATGCAAATAGGACGTTGAGGCTCCTGATCTGCAGATCCACTTGTAATAAGAAAATAAAGTGGAAATCTAAAAAAAAAAAAAAAAAAAAAATTCACAGTAATCCCACCACAAAGTGAATTGCTGTGCAGAATAATTGGTTACATTTTATAAAATTATACTGGTTTATGTGATAAGTGTTTTAAGAAATAATTATAAAAATACTTAATTATGCCTATTTATCGTGAATTTAAATAAGATGCATAACAGTTGAAAATGTGTTTTTTTTTTTTTTTTTTTTTTTTTTTTTTAGCGCTACCCTTTGTTTTAATGAGTGGAATTTCTCTTATGTTGCACAAATCTGTTTTAATCAAATTTTATTTAACTTAAAGCGTTATTTATTCTATTAATTCAGAAAAATGTTGGTTTTGAATTCTAATTTTATATGTGTCACAAATAAAATATAAATCTTTGAAAATAACTAAAAATGTATAAGATTTTTTTTAAATAAAATAGAAATAAGTTAAAATAAATTCAAAGACTTGGAATTTTCGAAAGTCTTAGCCCTTTTCTTAAAATCACATGGCACGTAATATAATTTTCTAAAATGTAGTTAATTCGTTGATGTATATAAGGGTACAAATACTTAAAAGATTATCAGCTTGTTTTGTAAACGGTCAATTAATAGTATATGAGTGATACGAACTAAAAGGATAAGCGGGAAACATCTTTTAATCACATAAAAGGTTTTCCAAATTTATTTTGAGAGTAGTTTCGTAATACATCTAAAAGCCAGTTAAATGATGACCATGCAAAGAATAAAGTAATTAGATATTTAGTAAATTTACGTTTAATCATTGTTTTAAGAAGCTTTAAGATTAATTATGAATAAATAATAATAATAATATTAATAATAATAATAATAGTATGTTGTGATTATCACACAAATTTCTTCTATTTTAATGTATTTAATAGCGTTGTTATCATGTTCTAAAAGGCGATCAGCATGTCTTCTCACAATAAAGATTTTACGTATAAAATTTTGGGGGATTTCAACCAAAAGATGTTGAGTTATAGCCATATGGAAAAAACAATCGGTGAGAAATAGCCGAGCCGACTGCGAACCGCTGTGCACTCAAATTAACTCAGCATTTTTACTTTTTCTTATCCCTATATGTGGTAGAGAAAGTACTGTTTTTAGGTTAAATTTTCAAAGGTGAACTTTTTTTTTTTTTTTTTTAGACACGATTTCAATCTTGAAACCATGTTTTTAGCGTTTGGCTTGTGTGTTTGTCAGT
The DNA here is from genome assembly GCA_963930645.1 of Salticus scenicus. NCBI lineage: Eukaryota > Metazoa > Arthropoda > Arachnida > Araneae > Salticidae > Salticus > Salticus scenicus. The sequence goes on from OZ005649.1 coordinate 76,469,215, forward strand.
CTGCGTGCCGCATGCTATCAGCATGTCTCAAGAGCAGCGAGGGATTCTTAACTTGGTATTGTAAATTGTATTATTGTATTATATTATTGTATTATAAACTGTATTATATAGTGATACTGCACTAAATTTTTCATTGAGACCACGCAAATTATTCTTGTACAGGACATCCATAAGAACTCAAATGCATTACATTTATGGGGGAAATTTTTGGTAAGTACAATGTAACGTCTATACGCTGCCCTAAATAAAATAGATGGGACTTATTATTTATATGCGTAATGGCATGTGTTGTGTGGATTGTGTTATGAAAATGATTTATCATTCGTTTACAGGGCTATTCAAAGTATTTGGATATATAGTTCGTATATTTGAAAATTTCAATCCTATTGTGCTAGATAATTTTCATATAAGACTAAATTTAACTACACAATGCCAATTACATATAGTTTATCGAAAATCTACAGGGCTGACCAAAATTAAGCGAAATATTTTTACCTTTTGAATGTTATTGATGCAAGCGCTTTGCTACATTTTATCATGTCGACGAATACTGCTTAGATGAAAAATCAATTTTTAATACCCATACTGTAAACAAAATATTCTTTTAAGTTCTATTTTCAACACAATTTTTAGCCGTTGATTTGCATGCATATCTGTTATAGGCGTAACATAAAAACAAAAATCTACATGAAATTCAAATTCAGTATTTTGAAGTTCGTATTAGGTTGCCAATTGAAAAATTTGATCAAGATTGGAAAGTTTGACGGCAAATTAATAATAGATTTTTTAAAAAGTAAATGTGGGCATTATAATTGAGCGGAGGGGGGAGAGGTTGAGGCCCGCTATCCTATATATGGTTAAGAGAAAGTATAAAGAATTTTGAATACTTCAAATCGTACATATACAGTAAAATCTCATAATGGTTTACGATTACAAAACTCTCATCACTATATATATTCGGAAATTAAAAAAAAAATAATAATAATAATTCAATTTAGTACTGCAGGCATTAACGACAAGGATTACATGAAAAAAAGAAAAAAGAAAATATGTAACCTGCTACAGACGTCGTATAGAAATAACATAAATCTTTGTCCATGCAACCAAACAATGTCTCTTAATGCTGTTTAAATTGTATAACTCAGACTAAGACATTTTTTATAAATTAGCGTTATATATCATTTATATTTATTGTAGTTTATATTTTATACAAATTCTAACAAATTTGACATTCACAATATCAATAGTTAATAAGTAAGTTAAATAAAATTTTAAATTTAAAAAAAGAAAAAAAAATGTTTATGTTCTTTCATGTATTTTTACGGCAACATAATTAAACAATAGTAAAACTTTATTAGCATTTTAAAATTAATGTTCTTGTGTTTACTGTAATAATGCACGTGAAATTAATAGCTCAATCAATGCCTTTTAAAACATTAAATTATTCATAATGAACAACGAAAGTAAACAGCTAGTTATGTGGGAGAACAAATCTATTTTCGCATCTAATGAATTTTCCCTAAACACTTTCCTGTTGATTAGAATGACAAAAACAATTAATAATATTTCTTTGTATAAAAATTATCTACGAAAGTGTAAGTAATTTCAATTATTATTTGAAAAGACTTTCCGAAACAATGCATATTCAAATTAATGCATTAGTTTTAAAATCTGAATTCAAATTCAATTTCATCATAATATCTAATTTTCAAACAGTTTATTAAAAGTTTTGTGTAGTATATTTATGTTTTTTATATGAGCATTATGGGAATATTATAATATTCCCTATTTATTGTAAGCACAGCCTTTGAAAGCTATTCGTAAAGATGTTAAATACAAATTACAATTAATAAGTTACAAATGAAAATTTATGTTTTAAATCTGTAAACGTTTTATTGTTATATTATTATTATGATTGCTTATTGTAATAAAGATGGTCACGATAGCAATTAATCATATTGTGTGTAAGTAATAAAGAAAAACAAAAATACAGAATTTACCCCTATGAACATAAATCTGCAAATATATTTTGAAAAAAGTTAAAGAAATCATACAAATTTATTAACTAGCAGAATTTAATTAGGATTATACAATAAAGGTGGTAATCTGTTTATACATACCAAAATAGCGTTTTTGTTTGCATTTGAAGATTATTTCTGTAAAATTTACTAAACATAATTCTAAGGTAAAAGATATATCACTTTGTTGTGTCAAGAAATACAATATTCAACATTCTTCAATGAGAAATTGTGCTATTATGATGAAACCGTTGTTCCTTAACATTCAATATTTTAAGGATTTATTGAATACAATTCGTGTTGTACAAGTAAGCTATAACTGCCTTATTTAAGAAAACCGTATGAAGTGTTCTTTTTTTTATATAGGAATTTTTGCTAGTGTTCGGACACTTTTGTTACCGACTGTGCATAATCATTAAATATTTTTCTGATACACTCACTTTTTGTAATTTTTTAAACTATGGAGTACCCGACGACAAATTAATTTCTTTGATATTTAGTTTTTCTTGAAGAAATTCATATATAGTTGCAGAGTAAATTCCAAGAATATTCGGCATAATTTAATTACTAGTGAAAATATCATCTATTAGTAGAAGAATTTTGTTGGACAGTAGATGCTAAATGTCTCCCTGTGAATTATTCCTGGAGGAGATTAATTCTATATCTCTAATTTCTTTAAACCATATGCATGCATGGAATGGCATGGTGCTGAGATTAAGTTTCATATGCTAATTACAGAAAAGCATTTTAAAATCATTATCCTTGTTTTAGTCCTATTTTAAATCAAATAAAATCTTATCGGAATAATGCAATCATAGTAACTCCAATTTTCTTTCTTTCAAATTTTACACTAAAAAAATTAATTTGCAATTGTTTGCCTAAATTCACATTTGCGGGAGTAAAAACGCTTGAATTTACAAATCTAACCAAAAATTAAGTAACACTTATACCTTAACTTTTTTTATGGTTCAATTCTCCTATAAAATTAGAATTGAGAAAAAAAAAAGGCTTATGTGTGAATTAAACAGTGCGTATAAACTGGTAAAATTTTAAAATTTTGACCTCATGTCTAAATTACCTTTTATAGAAATACTTATAATAATGTATGTAAATTATTCTACGTTCTTAAACGAAATGTTAATTTAAATGCAGAAAATTATTTTCATAAAACCCTAAACTGTTATCTTTAGTATCACTTAAAACAAACTAGGACACTCCGGCCACTTATGATATTATTTGACAGTGTCACCATAAGATTATTTTCCAAAAAAATAAATAAATAGACAAATAATAAAGTATTGATCAACATAACTCTATATATTTTACACTTGCGATTTGATTCAGTTTTAACAAACAGATGCCTATATATAACAACTTCCTAAAAACACAGAAATAATGAGTAATAGCACAACTTTTTGTCTGATAATATGCACGGAAATAAAATATGACAATCTTGCCTAAAACTCATCTTATATATAACATTTCATTGGATGGAATTTACTAGCTACCTATCAGGTAATACCGTGACTGAAAAACTGTTTAAAGTACAACTGCATATCATTAACATTTTGTCCGTAGAAATGCGTCAATTTTTAGCATGGTTTTTTTAGTATAAGTCACATTCAAATCATGTATTGTTTATATACAATAAAAATAATTGCGTCAATTTACAAATAAAAACATAGTGCTAGTACCGATATTTTCCCAATTACTACAAAAAAAAGCTTGTAAATGGCCACGCTAATAGTACCCAATGATGCAAGAATTTTTGTAATATTACTAACTTTCTTCCTGTAATGTACGGAATGATTGATTGCATTTGAGCTAAACGCACTATGAACATGCACTGCCAAGAATTGGAGGGAGCAGCAGGGATCAGCAGATCAGGAATCTCAACGTTTTAATTGCATCAGTCTTTACCCAGCAAATATCATTCATTTATTCTATATTCCATATTATCAAAATAATTACACACACACACACACACACACACACACACACACATATATATATATATATACGTGTGTGCGTGTGTGATTAGCTCGCTACATAACCATATACGTTTCTGAGGGGGGGGGGGCTAACAACCCTCCAATAAATTAATCCTCCTTATCCTTGTAACACATACCTTGTGATAATTCCCTATACCTCATAAATACTTGCACCAAATTTAATGCGAAATGATTACATAAGGTATCAGAATTATTTTGTGTAGCCATGTAAACTAATTACGAATTCTCTGACTAACATTTTACACAGAAATTACGCTTTTCAAAAATTTAATAACATATGCTTATTTCATTATGTTTTATAGAGCGTAACCACGTTAAAATGCACTTATAAAAAATATCGTCTATTGAATGTAAGAGTACGAAATTTTTTTTTGTCCCTGTATATCTGCAACAGTAATTATATATACTAAAATCATGTATACAACACATTCTAAAACATTCATAATTGTACCAAATTTGGCATCATTTGGATGATTCCAGAATGTTATCAAAATTATTTTGTGTGGTCCTGTAAATAAATTATTTAGTCTATACATACCTTATTTTTAGAGAAAACATGTATCTTTTTAATCATCTTAATAATGTATGTTAATTCTATAATGTATAATGCAGCATAAACGCGTTGAAATGCGCTTAAAAAGAAATATGTCCATAAGCTCTAATGTGATGAAATTCTTCTGTGTATCTCTGTAAAGGAGACATAAACGTTATATACACCAGTAAAAACTATACAACATATACTATGTATCTCCTGAAAAGATTTTCTAAAATTGACATAATTTCGCTGATTATGAGACAGTTTCGAAAACTTTGTAAGGTCCAGCACATTAATTAATAAGTCTAAATATATATATATATATTTTTTTTTTTTTTTACAAAAAATAAGCTTTTACCATCGCAATAATGCATGTTGATTTCATTTTGTAAAATGCAGTGTAATCATTATAAGATGCGTTTAAACGAAACTATATATTTTATATCTCTTACATATTTTACTTAAATTATTAATAAGCATTTTTGTCTGTTTTGACTGTTTAAAGTCACATTATTATTATTATTATTATTATTATTATTATTATTATTATTATTATGTTAACGTATATTATTAAAGGACGACTTCATTTGAAAATTTATAATGTAATTCAACAAATAAAATAAAATTATTTAATAACGAATGGAAACAGCTATTATTATCGCTTATTCTAATTAAAATAATAATTGTTTATCGAATATATTTGACAAATATCAGCTAGTTACGCACAAAAAAGCTTAAGAGCAATCAAAAAACATAATTTCTAACATGTTTAAGATTCATTACATTTTGGTAATTAATTTGCTTTGTACCAATTTACATACAATAATTAACATGTATATTTTCGTTAATTATCATATTTATGAAACATTTTAAACAATAAAATGTAAATCTAGAGAAGAGTATAGACGAATGTAGAGAGAAAATATATTGTCATTTAAAATAGCTATATAATAAGCAATAATAAACAATTTCATAATAAGTATATAATTAGCGTCTTTTATATTCGTCAAAATTTATTGTGTAATTAAGACGATAAGCGCCTTAGCAGCAGAATTTTATTAATGCACTATTTTTCCTTTTGTACGTCAAATTGTGCTGTACAATAAAAATTTACCTATAATTACATAGGTCTTTCAGTTTCTTTTGGAAAGAGAAACTGTATGTAAGATAAACCATTTAAGTAAATGACGATCGAACAATAGGCTATTGTTCAGAAAATGAAGGTAAATCTTTCGTTATTTCTATGAAAATACTGGATAATTAAAAGAAGTTTTCCGTTTAACACGTTGCTTTGAAAGAAACTATAAATGTATATTTATAAAGCTGTTAAAAGCCACAAATAAGGCTTTACTTAAATACTAATTTGAATTTTTTATATATATGCATATATATATATATATATATATATATATATATATATATTATATATATTATATATATATATATAACTTACATATATCTATGTATTTAATATTAATATATGTATTCAGTTCAAAGAATGTTATTTCAAATTAATGCATATTCATGACTGCGTGACTATTAAGATATTTATATGTAGATATCTATACCTATCTATCTATCTATCTGTAGATAGACAGATATTGAAATATGTATCTATACAGTAGAGCCTCGTCTTAGGTAATGTGAAATTGAGGGTACTGCGGATAATTGAAAACTCTGATTACACGCACCTCAATTTACAACATTGTAGATTGAGGAGGGAAAACATGGAATAAGATTTAAAATGAATGAAAATGTTGTCAATTAAGTAAAATAATACATCTTTTACATATTTAAATGGAAATCAATGCATGCATATAAATTATATAATACAGTAAAATTATAAAATTTCTAAAAGTTAGACTATTATTTCTTGAAAAAAAAAATTAAGTCTTTTCTGTTTAACGGAACATTCTCATTCCTCCAGGGCGTGGGCTTTTCAGGACTACCTCGGTTTACCCAGTTACATGTTACATACATGTTAACACTAACCTATATTAGAAAGCTAATAAGTCCGGAAGAAAAATACTGCGCGAGAAAAAATAATTATTCTGGGTCTTTCTTACACACTAAATTTAAAGTGATTAAAAAAGAAAAAAATCACAAGGTATTTATTTTTTGAGAAAAAAAAAATAACTAGTACACTGTAAATAGAAGCGTCTTATATTCAGACAGAAATGTGTCTGAAATGTCAATTCAGACACATAAATGTCTGAAACACATACGCATGCAAAATTTCAGACGCATGTGCTGTCTTAAATTAGGACACGTAAGTGTTTTTTTTTTTTTTTTTTTTTTTTTTAATGAGCTGAGATAAGTGTCTGAATAAGGGTGATATGTCTGAAATTAAGACATATAACATTTTAGACACATAAAATTTCAGATATTTTACAATTTAGGCACTTAAAAATTCAGACATTATAAATTTCAGACACCTAGAAATTGAGACATTTGTATAACTTAACAAATTTTCCATTTGGAATCTACTTTAAGCGGCATGCATATCCTGCTTTAATATTTTTTTTACAAATAAATTTGATATTATTTTATATAATATAAGTAGTTAACTTATTTAAAATACTTAGACGCGAAAATTAATTCGGTTAAAAGTTAAAAAACAAAGTTAATTTTTATTTAAAGTTCTCACATGTAACAAAACAAACAAACAAACAAAAAAAAATATTAAGATAAACGAAGCATGTATTTTGTAGCTAAGAAGCGAATTCGTAACTAAACATTCTTAAACAATTTGTGCATAGTTGTTTTTTTTTTTTTTTTTTTTTTTTTTTTTTGTTCGCATTTTAATTATTTTATGTTCCCTACACTTCAAAATCTAAAAGGACAATTTTTTTAGTTTCATGTAGTACATAATTTGTTTTTTTGAAAATACCACTTAAAAAAAAAAAAATCGTTTAAAATCCATAGTCTACTATTTTTTCACATTTATTACGTATTTTACAAAAAAACTCTAAACCTCCACACATGAAATTTAAGATAATAATATGTATTAATCTTTAAATCTTATGGACAGTTTTATTGCGAAGTCGTAAAACTTCGATTTGTTTTACGGATACTAAAATATATTTCCTTATACAAACAACGTTCTGTGTAAATACCGATGGCTTGATTGGGAAGACGCTCAGCTGTGAATCCGTTGATTGTCGGTTCGACTCCAAGCGAGGGCAACGGTTTTTGTAAAAATTATTAATGTTTTTTTTTTTTTTTTTTTTTTTTTTTAATGCTTTAGGTTATTCTAAAATCTTTTCACAGGTAAACAGTATAACACTCATCTTTCCATTTATTTATTTATGAAAAATATTCACTGTAGACAGGATAAAAGATGGCGGAATTTCCGACACTTCCTGTGTGAAAAGATATGCATTTTAAGACACTTTTTAGCATCTTAAAATTAAACATCCATTTTAGACACAATTGTGTCTGAATTTCAGACACTTGTATTTACAGTGTATGCTGTGGCCATCACATCACTTTTTTCTATATTTTCCTATACAAATTAACTTAGAACAAATAATTTATTAAAATTATCTTCCATGACAAATGCAGGTAATTTTCATACTAGAGAAGAAAGTCAATTTTATTCTCGAAATGACATCGTAAAAAAATTACTTTCTTTTTTCTAAGTTTTTATTTTGTTAAAAACAAAATCGATAAGTTTATTTTAAATTATCACAGTTCGATGGTTCAACTATTCGTTTTAAAGGTGTTGACGAACTCTTTTCAAAGTTACCTATAATGAAAATTTGCCTTCTTCGGGGGTGGGTCATGCTCCTACGTATGCAAAATCTATTTCCCATTTAACTATCGCTATTATAAATCATTCTTTTTAATGTCATAATAATTATTAAAAAATAATTCGCATTTTGCACATTTATACGAAATTTTGTCCTATACCGCCATGATAAAAATTTAGAAAAAACGGGATGGTGAAACTACTCACCGGAATGTTTTCACTAAAATTTGATGGACATTATTATATGTCAATTTGCAACTTCAAATAATTTTTTTTGAAATTCTGTACAGTGGTTTTTGAGAAACAATTGTCACAAAATTTTGTCATACACACACTCAGACGGACAGATAGGCATTTTCTAAAAATGGTCAAATCATGTTTAAAACACTTAAAACGTATAAATCTTTCGAGAACCCGAGATCGAACATTTTTGCAAATCCAATGCTTTCATCTATTGAATACAGAAGAAAGTAAAAAGTTTTACAATTGGGAAAAGAATTAATAAATCTGGAATTATTGCGTTAAAATTTGGAATAAATATTAATAAGGATTAAAAAAAAAAACTTTATGAAGGGGAAATATAGTGTAGTAGTGACAAAATACTTCAATAATATAAAAATATTTAATATCTCATAAAATACAAACATTTTTACTGAATAAAAATTTACTATTTCTAAAATCCTGAGCTAATATCGTAAAAATTCTGTAAGGTATTTTCCATAGAATGAACTGAAATTAAAGTATTCTAAAAAAGCAAATAAATATACTATATTACAACTGACTCTCCAAAGAAAAAAAATCTATATACTATCACTTAATCTTTTTTGAAAGAAACTTAAAATTATCTCATAATAAAATTTATAATATTATTCATTTAGTCGGACTGCTTCCACCTAATGTTAGATATTTATACATGTATTCCAATAATTAAAAAAAATAATTTACGAAAAGAAATATAAATTAGTTTTGCTTTTATTACTATCACCATAAACCGCTTTTTTTTTTTTTTTTTTTTTTTTTTTAACATTTAAGAAAAGTACAACTTTGCATTCTATAAGAATTTTATATATATATATTTTATATTTTACATTTAACATATTTTTTACATTTTATATTTTACATTTACATTCTTACTATCTGATGCAAATTAAACTTAAATAAATAAATAAATAAATAAATAAATAAAATTAAATGTAATGTTAGGTTTTTCAACACAATTCTGTAGAAATCGGCTTAGGAAATGAAGATATTGCATGTTTTAATTAATTAAAATTAAAATGGGTCGAGTAAAAATTTATTTCCTTTTACAAAGTTTATAAACTTACCTTTGAACAGGATCCAGAAACGTAAATAAAATTATGCGAAAAGGGCATAAAGTGATAAGCATGGTAGAAAGATGATGATTATGCAAAAAAGACAGCTTTGTACCTGAATGTAAGGTTTCTGTCAAACTGTTCTGTTAACCCTTTCAGGACCATAAGATTTCCAAGACTAAATATGACAATACAACACAATATTTTAGCTATTGTGGGTGTAAAGTAAGAGAATATCACCAGAAAAACATAGCAGGGTGTATAGGTTTCCTATAATTTCATGGGGAATATTTTCCCTATGGACCATAAAAGTAAATAAACAAAGAGTTAGGTTGATTATATCGGTATTTTATTTATTGCTTTGTAATATAAAAATTATCAGAAAAGTAAAGTAAATAGCTAGTTATGGTATTCTTCGAAACAATTTCGTTTACTTGTGAAGCACAAGTTGACATTGCACGTAACACATTTATTATGTGTCCTATTTTCTATACGTTTTTTTTATTCATTCAGAAACACATTAGCTGCCTTGGACATGCGTTTTATTTTGGCATTCAGTAAAAAAAAAAAATATATCGATTCAATAATAATTGAACAATCGATAACGATTTTTGTAGAAGGGAAAAATATTTCCCTTGGGCGTGAAAGGGTTAACTGGTCATCTGTCTTGATCAGTTATTGTAAGCTATCACATTACAAATTACCATATTTTGAAAATCAATATTAGAAAATTTGAAAGACACAACAGACATTTTTATCAAGAGTGCTGTAGATGTTATAAATAAATAAATAAATATTTAATTAGAATGATCGCTGAAAAAAAAAAAAAACAGTAATTACTACCTTAATATATGCACAAATAAAATGTTTAAACGTATTACAATACGATAGAGATGGTTTAAAAGAATATTAAGAAAAATTAGTAATATAACTAAAAAAGAAAAAAAAACTAATATGCTAAATGTAGCATATAAAAGCTACATAAATGCTATTAATTGATAGATGGTTTGGAAGATAATGATACATTTTTTTAAGTTCTATACATGCGAAATATAAAAATGTTTTACGATTGCATATTGATTTTTTGTACATTTAGAAATATTACATTATTCGATTGTATGTTTATGAAGCTTTTAATAACTCAAATGAATTACAGAAAACTTTAAGGGATATAAGGTTAAATGCTCAAGTTAAAAAAAAAAAAAAAAAATGTTATAGTAATTTTACATTATCTTGTGCTTTATATTTTATATCCTTAAGATTTTACGTGCATTAAACAACAAAAAAAGTTTGAAAGATATGAAATTAAATTTAAGTTGTTTGGTAAGTTTCGAAAAGGGTTTTTTTACTAAAAGGTATATAGCGAATGCAATTTATTAAATTTTATCTCGTAGTTTCCAAATGAATCTCGAAATAGAATTCAAGTAACGCAAATTGAAAAATTAAATTACACAAAGAAAAGATAAAGTGATAAGCATCGAAGTGAGATAATGATTATGCAAATAGGCAGCTTTGTACCTGAAGATACGATTTCTGCTTAATCATTTCTCTTGATAAATTATTGTAAGCTGTCAGCTCATAACTTATGATATTTTGAAAATCACTTCTCACTGAGAAGCAAATGTGAATGATATAGTAGATTTTTATCAATAGTTTTAAAATAGAGAAATATATTTTTACTTTCTTCTATAAATAATAGAGGAAAGTATTGGATTCGTAAAAATTTTCGACCTCGGGCTTTTGATGAATTTACGTTTTGAGAGCTGTAGAACACGATTTGACCATTTTTAGAAAATGTCTGTTTGTCTGTGTGTGATCAAATTTTGTGGCGACTGTATCTCAGCTACTACCTCACAGAGTTTCATCGAAATTGGTGTGTAGTTACACATTGACAGAAATTAGTGCCTATCAACTTTTGGTAAAAATTGACCAACGTTGCCATCCCGCTTTTTCTAAATTTTTATCTTGGTGGTATAGGATAAAATTTTGTATAAATGTACATAAAGAAAATTATTTTTTAATAATCATTATGAAATTTCAAAGAATTATTTGTAGTAGAGATAGTCAATTGGGAAAAAATAATTGTGTATGTAGGAACCTCGCCTCTCTTTAATGGAGTAAATTTTCATGATGGGTAACTTTCAAAAGAGTTTGCCAATACCTTTAAAACGGGATGCATTCGAAAGTATTTCCCGGTCACTTCCCGAGTTGGGAAATGACGTCACGCGGGAAGTTCGGGAAATTAGAACTACCATATAGGAGCCATGTTTGTTTATATATTTGTTTCCCGGGAAGATGAGATGTGTACGGAAGTAGTTATATCTCGGTCATTTTTCGTAAGGCTCCTATATGGTAGTTCTAATTTCCCGAACTTCCCGCGTGACGTCATTTCCCAACTCGGGAAGTGACCGGGAAGTACTTTCGAATGCGCCCACGGATGATTAAACCATCGATCTGTTATAATTTAAAATAAAGTTATCGATTTTTTTTCATTAAAAAACAAAAATGTTCTTTTAATGTAATATTGAGAATATATATATTTTTTTTTAGATATTTAGTGTTATACTACTTCTCTAATATGGAAATCGTCTGCCTTATCGTGGAAGATAATTTTTTTAAACGATAATTTTAATAAATTACTTTTACTGGGTGAATTTGAATAGGAAAATATAGAAGAATGTCATGCGGTAGTCACAATATACTAGTTTTTCATTATGCACGTGCATCAATTTTAAAAGTAGTTATAAAATTGTTTTATAAGGCTTTAAGAAATGTTGGAATTCTGAAATGATAAATAAATCCCTGTCAGATCGTATTCTTAGTCTGACTAAGAACATGATCCGACAAGGAATTATTAAACAAAACAGTATAATGTACTTTTCTTATATAGGAATTATTGCTAGCTGTCGAATGATTTTGCTGCTGACTGTAATCAACAACAGTTTAGGTCAACTATATTTCCAAGTTTGGTTGAATTCCTTTTATGGTTCATGAGATACAGTGTCCATAAAATATTTGATACACACACACAGATAAATAGACATCTTCTAAAAATGGTCAATTCATGTTCAGGGAACCTCAAAACGTGCAAATCTATCAAAAACCAAAATTTCTGTAATCCGATACTTTCTTCTTATGTATGAAGAAAAATGTGAACGAGATCAAGATATTAGGTCTTATTGAAATTTAAAAGGCATAACATAAATAGCATCTTAAAAAATGATTGATGCTATTTGACATGTGTAGTTGATAAGTGTAACTAACCTAGGTACAGTTGCCTAACATACAAAGTTCTTAGGCTATGTATAATCACGTCTAACAAACGGACAATCTTATGAAATAGAATATATCTTATGTTATATTCAGGATCTACATACAAAACTTAGTTTTCTTGCCAAAGTATGTGAAGTTTGCGTCACCAGGACAGTGATGTTAAAACTTCAATTTTGAGGGGTGAAATATAAGCAATATTACAAACTACTCTATCTCCAACTATATCATGATAGATTTAGTTTTACTAAAGTTTTGGTGTTAGCGTTAGAGTTAGGTTTAGGGCGAATTGACTCAGTAAGATTAAGATTCTAGGCCTCTTTGGTGGGAGCGTTTTTCTGTGGGGATGTTCCCAAGTTGTAATTTTCGGAGAACACGACGAAAACTCTAAACAGCTGCGTCAACAAGTGTGATTTCGGGTCATGTCCTGCACCTTACGTTTACCAGCTTTGAGAACATCACCTCTCGGCCATTAGTGGGGTCCTCGATTTTCTACGGCTAAGAGAAACAAAGAAACATTCAAAGAAAAAAATATGATAACTATTAGGTCCAGATTCAGCATATCTGTGGAACAATACACCAAATTACTATTACAGCACGGTCAAACTTTTCACTACTTTACACTAGATAAAAAAATTTTATAATGGTTAATTTCTTTTTTTAGGTTTTTTTCTTTTTCTTCCGTTCTTTCTTTTTCTTTTTTTTTTCTTTTTGGTCATGAAAAGCTAATGATACTAATGATAAATGACTACTTACAACTTTTGAATTTTTAATATATTAAAATTGCACATAAAACATCGCGCGTTTCATTTGGACTTGAAATCTACCTATAATGAAAAAATCTAATGTGGACACCACTTGTCTTCCTCATGCATCCATTGGAATATACATATTGTTATGAAAACATTAACATTTTACAACATTTTACAACATTAACATTAAACTGTTACTCCAACCACAAAAGTCATGATGATAGGATATACCGCCAAACAAATATACTAGTTCATTCAGGAATGGCTTATTTCAGAACCTCTCATTTCAAACTCATAGCTTAGAGTTTAATGAATACACTTCGAATATAGATGACCTACTTTTGGTCTCTTTTCCAAAAATTAGAGGTGAAAAACTATACATTTTACCGAAACAATTAATTCAGTTAAAATTGAGAAAGGATTTAATAATTTTGGCTATCCTGAATCATTATTTGCTGCCAAATTTGATCGCTAATATCGCAAGTCACCACGTTTGTAGCCAATGCTGATTCTTGTCTTGGCATAGATTTGGCGAAAATATTTAGTTTAAGATTGTCAAAGTTGGAGAGCTCTAACTTCAATAAGAACAGAATTCTAGAATTTCCCGGAAAGGTTAATTGTTTATAGAGCTGAACTAAATTCCTTCGAAAATTCTTTAAATGACAAACAAGGCCAAAACAAAATAAAGTGCAATCGTCGACTAAAACCTGCTTATATATTAAAAATTACTTTCTACATTAAAAAATATCTGATTTTTTCATAACAATATAATTACAGGTTCTACTTACGGGCAGAATATTCATTAATTAGCTTATTTTGAAATCTCTATGATGGTAGGCCATATATAGTGGCGAAAACCCTTGTATATTTGGCCATTATGAATATAATTTTCGTAAATATCTCCAAAATGGAAAGTCACAGAAATACCAAAAAGGAGGTACAGAACTAGATTTTATAACAAAACTATATGCCAATTTGAAACGTTCTACGTCCAACCGTTTTTTAGTTATGCGAAATAAATACACACATAAACTCATCACGAAAAATCGTATAAAGTCACTGATATGTCTAAAACGAAACTTTCATCTATGCAACTAAACATCATGGCAGTCACATATATAAATTTGCAAGAATCAATGATGATTCGTTTTTGAGCTATCCAAGATAAAAAAATCCATTTCGCAAATCAGGATTTCAATATTTCCTTATAATTTGTAGAAGGAAATACAAATTAGAAACTCTCTCCTCCTGTTACATGAACAACAACAAAAAAAAAAAAAAACAAGTGTGTACACATATTTTTTTCCCCGCTTTATTGTGCAATGAAATAAACATTGTGAAACAGATTTGCGAAACAAATGTTGTTTCTCAAAGAACTCAAAAACATTTGGTCATAGAATGTGCAAAATTGATAGTTGAGAATTATGTAATATGTCAATGTATTAGAATCAAGATTTATGTAGAATTTGGTGCCTTCCGATAATAGTTACAACGGCATTTAAAAAAAAAAAAAATCATAAGGATCAAATTAATAAGGATTTTAAAAAGGATCATAGAACATTTTTGGACTTAACGGGCGACTATATAAACGACACAGCATTAAAAGTTTCGTTACAGCGTTAAATAGTCAGTCAGTCAGTCAGTAATGAACGTTAATATATAGGCGATATTCTTCGACCACATTTCATGAAACCATGGAAGTATCTGCGCAAGATCTAACTCAACGAGTCCAATGCTAAAATAGGGGTGGCAGTCATCTGACTCAGAGAAAATGTGCAATAACACCGTAAATACAAGTGACTGAAATTCAGACACAAATGTACCTAAAATGGGGTGTTTAATTTTAAGATGCTAAAAAGTGCCTTATTTATTTCAGACGCTTGAAGTATCTTAAAAGGCACACCGTTTCACTCACTTGAAGTGTCGGAAATTCCGCCATTTTTGATCGTGTCTACAGTGAATATTTTTCATAAATAAATAAATAAAATGTTGCGTGTTATACTGTTTATCTGTGAAAAATAGATTGTAGTATCTTTTACAGCATGAAAAAAAGCATTAATATTTTTTTTCAAAAAAAAAAAAAAAAATTCGATTGCCTGGAATCTAACCGACAAAGAACAGATTGAAAACCGAGCGACTTTCCAATCAAGCCACCGAGACACTCTATGTTGTTTGTATAATGAAATATATTATAGTATCCGTAAAACAAGTTGAAGTTTTGTGTCTTTGCAAGATAACTATTCATAATAACTAAAGCTTAATACATATTATTATCTTTAATTTTATGTATATAGGTTCAGAGTTTTTTTTTTTTTTTTTTTTTTTTTTTTTTTTTGTAAAAGGTGCAATAAATATGAAAAAATAGTAGACTATGGATTTTAAACGATTTTTTTAAAACTGGTATTTTCAAGAAAACAAACATGTACAGTCGGTAACAAAAGTCTCCGAACACTAGCAAAAATTCCTACGTAAAAAAGTACACTTAATACAATTTTGTTAAATAAATCCTTGTCGAATCCTGTTCTTAGTCAGTCTATAAACAGGATTCGATAAGGATTTATTTAACAAAACTGTATTAAGTGTACTTTTTTTACATAGGAATTTTTGCTAGAGTTCGGAGACTTTGCTAGTGTTCGGATATTTTCCTTTTTTTCCATCTTGAATTAAGTTAAATTAAAAAATATTTAAAATAAAATTGAAAAAAATCGTGCTAAAGCAATGGTACAGTTTAACCTCTTGGCGAAATTTTAAATTTGGCACCGAAATAGCTTAGACGTTTCTCGCTAAAATCTTGACATGCATTATTGCGATAGATGGAACAACTTTAGTATACACCCACAGCGATATTAGGCGATTTTTTGTTGGTGGTTATTGCTAAATCATAAATTATAAAATCATAATCTAAATCATAAAACATAAAATCACAAATATAAAATAAACAACATATAAGCTGCCATATTATATCGCAAACAGTCCAGAACGACATCGTTATCTTTCATAACGGCGCCAAAGAAAAATCGCCAAATTCAGCTGTGGGTGTATACTGAAGTTATATCAAAAAAAAAAAAAAAAAAAAAAAAAAGAAAATGTCCTGTTTTATTAAATTCTGTTTTCTGCAAAGTTTTATATCAATGCTTAAAAAACAAAAATAGGTTGCAGATTTTATTATTATTATCATTATTATTGCACCACTTTATAATTAATCTCTATATTTAAGGCATGGCTAGAGTTAAAATGGCTATTGCGGTTGCGTA
Source organism: Salticus scenicus (assembly GCA_963930645.1). NCBI lineage: Eukaryota > Metazoa > Arthropoda > Arachnida > Araneae > Salticidae > Salticus > Salticus scenicus. The sequence continues at coordinate 76,486,120 of OZ005649.1, forward strand.
AATAAATTCCTAAGCAGACTTTACAGCAATTTCATGATTTCTTTAAATTTTATTTTTGTTTGTAAAGCGATATAGTAAAGAGTTTCCTTTAAATATAGTGACCAGCGAAGCGAGAAAAGCCTTCGTTGGTTCACTACCTTCATTGATTTCATGAATTAAAAAATGGTTTCGTTAACAAACTTCGATCTATTGGCACGCAGGCAGCATCAGGCCGAGTTTTGTACATTTCGAATTTGATATTAAAATTTTTCCCGCATTCGGTGTTCGGTTCGTTCCCGAACTGGGGCTTTGCTAGTATATTATAACTAGCAAACTCGTGCGAAATTTTCGAAATTTCTTTACTTATTTACCTTTAAAATTTGAAACTTATAAGTCTTATACCAATTTCACCATCTAATTAAAATTTTAATTCATCAGAAGCCAATTTATTATTAGTTTTTGTGTGATTAAACGCTAATGATAGTTAAGCCAATTCATTCAAAGGAAAGTTTCAAAATAAAATTCATGTTTGACGATACAATTTTCATACTTCCCCAGGCTAGACAGCTTTAGAATAGGACCCCTATGGCGACTTTTAATTTTTTTTCCGCCGGGTTGACAGTGGCTTTTAAATATTATTATTTATTCTTTTTTGCATAATTTTTTGTTAAAATAATAATAATAATAATAATAGCTATTTTGATTACACATTTTATTATTACATTTTTTAGCCAATTTATGACAATCGTTCATATCTTGTTTATATCTCTAAAGTATTGCTAAGTTTAAAATGACGTATTCAAAGGTTTTTAAAATGCAGCTTATAAAAATAGATTTTTTTATACAAAATGATCGTTTTTTTTTTTTTTTTTTTTTTTTCCTTTTAATTAAATCCCTGAAATGAGTCAGTCCGCATGCTTAAATACTGCTTATGTATTATTTATTTATTCTCACGAATTTTATTAAGTCAATATCGTACCATTTCTAGAAAAAAATAATCGTAACAGGTCCAAAATAGAGATATATAATGTAGATTTTTTAAGAGTGTTTCATTCTATATCATTAAATCCTCTTTTGAAAACTCTCAAGCATGCAGGGTCACAAATAAGAATTTTAAATAAGAATTTTTAATAGTTATTAAATTATGTTTTTTCTGTATTTAATAAAAAGAAAATCAAATTTCTATGAAATCTCATTCTTAAAACTCAGCTTAAAATATAACAGATATTTTCTAATCTTCTTTTAATCCTAACACAAAATTGTTTTACTTTATTTTTAAACGACATTTTTAACTCAGATAAAATTTAGGTCTATTGTCAATTTTAGTTTATTACTTTTTTTTTTAATAATAATAATATTCTAATACAATTTTTTTCAAATTTCATAAAATTAGATATTTAATGTAAAAGGTTTCTTTCTAACAAACGCAGTTATCTCCTTTTTTGTTTAAATCAGGCACAAGGTATTATCCATTTCTTACATATTGGGTACAGTAAATATATATATGTTATTCCATTTCATTTCACAATTCATGAAACTGTCACATAGTTTTGAATGTAAGTAGATATTTTAATACATTTTCTAACATAAATACTATTTATTTTGCAACGCAATTTTATACAGTTCTCCACAGTTTTTACGTTTTTTTTTCTACTTATGTCAAAACTTGATGAAACAACAAAAATATAAATTTTAATTTCAAAATGTTTCATTTAATCAATTTCTATGCAGACATGTGGGTGAATACATAAATATAAATGAATAATTTAAGTTATTATTTACAAGAAAGAACGTGCATGAAGAACTGAATGTGTTCAGATTTAAATTCGTTTCTAGTTTGAATTTTCAGATTAACCATTTCTTCCTTTAGTATTTGAGAAATGCATTTTACTTAAAAATAAATAAATAAATAAAGTAATAAAATAAATAAAGTAATATTTTTCAAAAAATAATTAATATAAAACATTAATAATTTACGTAAAAGAATCATTTTTTACCTAATTTTCCAGTTAGCTATCCTGTTTTGTTGCTTTAGTATATAATAAGTTTTTATTTTTTTATTATTATTAAACAATAAACAATTCATGTTATTTGGATTTTATAATAATAGAACAATTTATAGGAAAAAAAATGTCTTCATGCAGTGCTTATCGTTATCAATATACTTATTGAAAAATATATCTAAACCTTGACATAAATAATAACAGGAATAACCTACTAGCAGCCACCTTCATTCAGCGTATTTAGCTTTTCATACCTGTTGGAGGAAAAGCTATTTCAGTGTATAGAAAACCGCAACGGCTGGCATTGTGGCCAGAATCATCTTTGGCGTTAAATTAATCAGTATAAAATTTAACAAGAAGAAGAAGGACAATATATATATATATATATATATATTAATGCAATCAATTTTGCTTTAAAGCAGCAAAATTTAATTTATTAAAAGCAAAATCCATTTATTTGTCATTTAATGAGATTTTTTTTTTCTTTTGAAGAGTATTTTATATTGATATACGAAGTTTCATCTAGAATATTAAAACACAAGGCATATTCTGTAAGACCAAAATCGTACGATCTGGGCATGCGCGAGAAAATTTTGAACGAATTGGGAACAGGAATATTCCTTTCTTTTTATGCAGAATACCGATGATAGATCAAGCAGACGACATTAATATTGTAATTAAAGCTCATTAACGCCTAATTAAAGTTAATATTACTCCGTGGCTCAATCATAAAAATAATTCACACGATTAATTCATATTTTCCAAGGAAGTATACCTATTAAAAATAAAGCAATTCCCGAATACATATCGGTTACCATCGTATGCATTTTCGCTCGCCGAAAATTTCTGTACACTGGATGTGACGCCATCTGTTGCCATGTTACATTATACCATTTTCTTAAAATTATTTTTTTTTCCATTTCTTCAAAGAAAAAAAAAAGAAAAAATCTTTTAAAATTAACAAATTATCAAAGTTTATTGTTCTTTAAAAGTTAACTTTCATCAGTTGAAAACTTTGTTTAAAAAAGATGGAGATAAATATTTAAAATCAAAGGACGTTTTATTTTATTTTATTTATTTAATAATTCAGTCACTGAATATTTTTATGTGACTCTGCAAATCTAATGCTAATCATACTGTATTCTTTGGAAAACATTCTTTTGTGCATATGGATAATATATTTTAATTTTATTAAGATTTGTGGAAAGTAAAGTTCTTAAAATTTGATTTATATAAAAACCTCTCACAGAAAGGAATGTCTTGTAATAATTTCGCTTTTCCCATCGGCCAGAAGGTGTAGTGGTTAGCGTACCTGACTCCTACACGGTCGGGCCTGGGTTCGAATTCTGGAGAAAGCATGGATGTGTTTTCCCTGTTAGGGGTAGCGATGACCGCCCATTGGGTGCCCGTTTACAAATGGTCATCAATTAGGCGACTCCCGGCCAATGCCATAAAGTTCCAAGTACCGCGCCGTTTTTTCCTGTATACAAACCAGTGATGGTAATCACTTCATTTGCAATGGGGAACATCCGATAAGGGAATTGAATAACACATTTCAATTTCATCAAGATTTGTGTAATGTAACAGTATTAAAATATGGTTTATATAAATACTGCCTTAATCCCTGTCTAAAAAAATACACTTAATACTGCTTTGTTGAATAAATCCTTGTCCAGTCATATTCTTAGTCAGGCTATAATAAAGTTCTTGCGCTAAAGTTCCCATGGAAATTTCTCTCAAGCAAGCAAGATGAATAACCGCAATACAGCAGGAAAATAGATAAAGAAGGCCGTAAATAAAAACAATCTTCTTAACTGACAGCACTTTATTTTCAAATCAAACATCACAGCTATGGGTTAAAAATTATTCGATAGTTCAATTAACAAGATACATAACAATTATTGTCTTTGAGACATTCAGGTGGTGTAAAACAAATTTTCAGGTAGAGAGAGAGAGCTATTTGATTACGTGTTAATCAAGACAGATTAGGAGCGGATTCTGAAGTTGACTCTATTGCCATTAAGATCAGACTGATGAATTACGCTAAAATTATTAAAACAGTGCCAAACTTTCCAGCCAAAGCTAATCCTTTGTTTGTAGAATAATTTAATATAAATATTTTGAATTTAGTAAGTTCGTTACAGCAGTTTATGCCAAGTTTTATCGCCAGAAGACCGTTATTTAAGGGAGACACTCAGACTAGGATTTATTGCACATCCTGTGATAAAAAAAAACTAAATTACCCTTTAATGATATCATAATGTAAATTATAGCCTAATTTATTTATAACAAAGTTGAATTGCGCAATTTTAGAAGAATGAAAATGTAATTATGTATACAACGGCTAATAAATAAAATAATATTTTTTTAATATTTTATTTATTAAATGATTTAGAAAACATCATTATTCTGAGAGATGTCATTTAAAAAGAATATGTTTTTTGTTCTCAGATGATTTATTAATAGCATAAGGGATAAAGTATTATTAGAATTAAGATATTTATTATAGACAAAAGCGAATAAATAAAAGTAATTTAGAATTTCGTTATCTATTTTTATTAGCCATTTAATTTATTGAAAATATAATAATTACTTATTGCCTTTATTTAAAGTTATAATTAAAACTCATATATGTGAAGGAACGACTTCACACAGGCTAAAAACATGATTCGACAAGGATTTATTTAACAAGATAGTATTAAGTGTACCTTTTTGATATCGGGATTATTGGCTAGTGCTCGGATACCTTTGCTGCCGACTGTACACTTCTTTTAATAAAAGATAAGTTTCATTAGTGACTTTTTCAAATTTCATGTGACATTTCAGAACAATCCGTTGCTTTTATTATATCACTTTTATTTTTCCGGCAAACAAAGCCACAGCTCTTATATAAACAAAAGTCACGGCCAATCTTCAAACACGGGATTTGCCGCATTCGAAAGAGAAGGCTTTACGGTACACAGGTGTCGGTCGCTCGTGTTTGGAGCAAGTATACTTCTTCTGTTGTAGCAACACTTTCGTTATTTATTTTACACTCGTAGCTCGTATGTAACGCATAGAAAACTGAAAATACACCACATTATTTAGTAGCATGTTAGATATGTGAATAAGTTTATTATTTTACAAAATACATATAAAGTCGGCAGTAAAATTATTCGAGTGCACGCAATATTTCCTATATATATATATATATATATATATATAACATTTAATAATGTTTTGTTAAAGAAACCCTTGTCGAATCATGTTCTTAGTCAGTCTCAGAATATGATTCGATAAGGATTTATTTAACAAAACAGTATTATGTTTTTTTTTATAGGAATTATTGCTAGTGCTCGAATAATTTTGCTGCCAACAGTACATAAATGTCCATAGAATTTATTAATATACATAAAACTATTAAATAAATAGAAATAAATTTCAAATTAGTCCTTTAACATTTTAAAGATTATCTCCATACTTGTATTTAACTCACAAAAAATAACATTTTGTTTATATTCTAAGGGATTCAAGGAATAATTAAAAAAAAAAAAAAACTTGTTAAATGCGTAAGTAAAACGTCCAATTTAAAGTTTCTGAAAATAAAAAGAATATTTTTAAATATGTACGACAGAAAACACAATATAATTATATTTTTCTTGACTTTTATTTGATTTTTATTTATTTTTTACAAACGTTTTCCTTGTTATGAATAGTGAAGTTCATTAACGGCCTACTTTAATCAATGTTAAAGCATCCAATGATTCGTTAATTTGTCAGTTTAAGTGAAAAGAAATTTTAAGATGCTGATAAACTGGAGCAATTTAAGAGGAAAATCCATCATTTAATTAAGAATGTCTTTGTAATTTAACTACAAGATAAACAAGCAAAAAAATGTAATTAAACTTACGTTACTAATCTAGTAATTCTGAAGTTTGTAATATGTTTATTTTTAGTAAAATATTTATGTCATTACTGTTACTATAATATTAATTCAGTAATAGTAATTCATGAATGACACTAAAAAATTAAACATAGCATAATATATAAAAACACTTCAATTTTATTTTAATCAAAAATCGATTACTATTACATTAATACTATAAGCATGTTAAACATCTGTTTAGGAAAAATTAAGATAATATCAGATATAAATAAATTTCCGAAAATGTATCTGTCTAGTTAATTATGAAAAAAAAAAAAAAAAACGAAATTTTACCAGTCAGATTTTCCAATTTTTCTTTAACACAGGTAAACAGAAAAACTTTTAAACCTTTAAATAATATTTAATGTAACTAGAAAGGTCTTTTAGATAAACTATATATTAATTGCACAACTTGCATTTGATCTTGTACTATAAAGTGAATCGTGTAATATTTAGATTCTTAAGAAACGTTTGTAAATGACCTGTAGAAAATATACTTGTTATAAATATTTTATGTATGGGCAGAGCACATAGACTGCATATCTAGACGTTACTGAAAAAAAAATTGCCCGTGAATTTGTTAGTTGGTTATTTAAAAAAAAAAAAAACTGAAGATATTAACTTGAAAATAAAATTAGTAGCTTGGTTTCAGAAAATGTTAACATGATTTTTGGAACTGTTATTTAAATTACACTTTATTATTGGTTAGAATTATTGGTGACTTCAAATCTATTTCAGATTTCACCAAGTTCAATTAATTACGGTAACGTTTTCTTAAATTTTCTATCCAGTATCACAATAGCTTCAACGTTCAGATATTTTATGAGGTGAGATGTTAAAACTCTTAAATATTAAATAACTAATTTGTTGTAAGACATCTAAGACGACCGTTAATAAATATACAGGCGTGTTAGTTATTAATATGTATAATACATGCACATAAATGTACATAAAATTAATTAATATACATAAAACACCCTGCTGAAAACAGTGTTTCATATGGTGACAGATCACGACATATTTTCGCCGCTACGGACGCTGTAAGCTGTTTTAACATTATTAACTTCATAATTTCACTTCATACAATGATTATACTTATTCATATATCCGAAATATTGTTTATTCAAAATAAATTATAAATAATTTTTGTTAGTACCATTGGCGCTATGTAACGCACTTTAAAATATCATTAAAACCATTCAATAAAAATGATTCACATTCATAAATACTCAGAAAATTCTAATATCACATAATTTTTTCCGTTATAACACATTTAATAAAAACTTTGCCGGTAAGGGAAGATGTTAGCTATTTTCAAATAAAGACCATAAATGACGAGAGGCAGGACTATTAAACAAAAATGGCGGAAGTTTGTTAAAAGACGACTCGATCGCCGTAGAACCTAATATATCTTTACCAGCATCGGACATTTTTCTGTTAACTATAAGATTCCAAATATAGTTTTATTTAATTTCACATTTTATAAGACATTCAAAAAATTTCAAACCTTAATAGCATCGTAGAAAACAGATTTAATAAATATAGAGGTTCAACAGGCAATTGAATGCCTAATCTCTTGTAACGTAGGGTCATTGTTTTCAATTCATTAAAATTCTAATTGAACTTTATACAATGATTACACAAATCATTAATACAAAATGTCATTTATTCATAATGCAGTTCCGGACGCTTATTAAAATCACATTCGTTCTGAGCCAAAGTGATTTTATTAAGCGGCTGATTTTTATATCCTGCGAACGTTCCTGCCTTTAAGGAAAAGGTATTACTTCCCTGAATTTCGGAAGAAATTTCAAAAGGTAATGGATAATGGAATTAGTAAGCAATATTAATTGATTTTCGGTAGATAATTAACTAATTGTTTCTTTGATATTAGTAAATTAAACGCATTCCAAGTTCCCATACACTTTCGTTAGATGAAAATCATCATGCTTTATCGAAAAGCTGTTCTTATAAATTAAAAATCTTTTCGTTTAAACCTCATGAATTATAGTAATTTCAAAATAAGAACTAGAATATGCTTTTTAACAATTAGAAAAAAAAAATCATTTCAAATCAAATTTGTATTTTATTACTGCGCTTTGAAGAATACGTTCCTTGAAATTGTTACGGAGATAAGTTATGGGGCTTGTTTAATTTGTAACTGTGCTGCAAGTGAAAAATCTTCAACGATGAGCGATAGCGGAGGGTTTGTTGTTCTTTAATGTTTTTTTTTCTATTAAAATAAAATGAAAAAAAGATTACAATGTAAAAAAAAAAAAAATAATAATAATAATAGTGTGCATAAATGATACATTTGGCTGCTGAAGAGATAGTTTTGAGTTTAATAAACGGCGATGCTGATTTTATTAAGCGGTGGATTTAAATGTAGTTTGCATTGATTTGATTCCGGTCCTGGCAATTTGATCAAATTAAGCGATTGATTCTATTAACCAGTGAATTTATTAAGCGATGGTTACTGTATATTAAAAATTCTCATTTTGACTACCAGAGAGCCCTGGGAAACATATTAAAATATCAGTAAAATCACTCACTCATTTAAACACACAATAGAATGCTGGAAAAAATATAATGCCACAAAAGAAAAAGAGTAAATATTAAAGTAAAACTGTGCAAGTGTTTGTAGAGAGAAAACATCTAAAAGCATGGATCATATTTAACAGCATTTATGGAAAATACATGGAACAAGTGAATATTATTACCATAACTACACGTCTTTGAGTTAAACATAAGGAAAATATTGGATTATAAAAACACGATAGCCTTATGCCAAAAATGAAATCAATAGTGAGTAAAATTATTATTTTTCTTTTTTTCTGTGATCTTAATCACTTTTGAAGTCATGGACACCGAAATTTCTTTAAAACATTTTTGGGAATGTTTTTCAAGAATGTTCTATGTCTTTCTTAGGTCCATCCTTACTATTGTACCATTTCTTGATTTTGTAAATATTATGAACTAAAATACTCCTTAAGTTCTAAATTGGGTTGATATCGGTACTCATAGAAAGCTAGTCGAAAACATGTATCCTATTGCTTAAAACCATGCGTTTCTGTCGCTTGAGTTATGAATGGAGACATTCTTGAAATAAGTAGTCTCCTTTTCTGAAAAGGGTGCTTTTGGAAGCAGATTAGAAACCAGAAAAACGTGATCATACTACAAATTCGTTCTTGATGTTTTTTATAAATGCTATGTAAGTGACTCATAATGTTTCGCAAATTGTAGGCAGAATTTCTTATGCTCTATCGTCGATAGAGGTATTCCCTTCATTTTCGTTTGGCCTAAATAAAAATTTGTTGATATTACTCTTACTACTGTTCTATTTGAGAACTAAACTCCTATATCGTTGACAACTGCCACATAGAACATATTTCTTTCGGTAACTCTATTTATAATTCCTCTATTTTATTGAGAATTCAAAGAACTAGGCCTCCCCATAGATATCATTGGAAGCAATTCGCAGGATATTTTAGGAAATTTAATAAAAGTTCTGGACTCGTATCAGTAATAATACGACAACTTAACGCACAGTGACTAAATGCAATAATTTGTCTTTGTTCTCTTTCAAAGAATTGTAGAGAACATTGTAATGATTGAAATTTTCTCAGTTACTACCAAGTAATAATTTAAATATGTAACCATTTAAATGCTTTGTTGTACAAAAAAATTCGGAAGGCAAAGATTGCATTTTTTCTGATATTATCTTTCTTCATACAAAATATATTATTAAAGGAAATAGAATGCTGAACCGTAAATGAAGTTATGGATCATTCTGCAATTAAATTAATTTATGTCTCTCGTCATAATCTTCCTTGTATACGTGAATTTGCATGTGTTCGATCAAGTACATTACTTAAACCGATGCTCTTCTTATGAAGTGATGTTCAAAGAATAAATTGCGGTTTCATTTTTTAATAATAATACAGAATTCATTCTCTGAAATTTCCAGTGAACATAATAAGTTTTCTTTTCTTCCAGGAATTTTGGACAGATGCGTTTTGCATTGGTTATTAACTCTTTTCAGCTGTAAGTACCTGTTGCATTATTTAACTTTCAGTGTACTTTGCATACATTTCACACAATGGACATACAAGAGTACAAAGAGATAGGCAGGTAGACTCATTTAATTTATAATCACATAATTAGAAATTCTTAAAAACGCTTTGCACAAACGAAAATGCAATTCCAGCGTTTTCCAAATATAGAAATTAAACTTACCATATTCTGTGGAACATATTCGTTTTTGAATTTGAACAATATGTGCGAATTTCATGATGACATGCATTGTACAAAGTTATTAAAATATTATTTACGAAAATCCATCTAGAAAAATATTCACTGCATTGTCACATTTTGGTTCTCCCTGCATACAAAACAGTTATGTTATTTACGGCATTTTAAACAAAGAACATAACGTTGTGAATATGAATAACCTATATCATTTTGAAGAAAGTCTTAAAATATTTACGGATATTAGAGGCACACAGGTAGAGGAGGAGAGAAATTGCGATGAACAGGAGTACATGCTGATATACTAATTGAATTCATAATCCTTCTTAAATATTGTTAGTTTGTTGTTTGGGTTTAACGTCGCACTAGTACTGCGAAATGAGTAATTGGCGCCTTAAATATTGTTAGAAAGCGCTAAATGTGTTTAATAAAACAAAAAATGTAATTCCAAAAATTTCGAAATATAATTCTTCATGTATATAAATATTTTTTTTGTAATCCAGTAAATTTTAATGCTAATTGTACGACATTCTGCAGAAAATATTTTTTTGGTTCATATGAATAAGAAATGTCAATTTCATTTTGATTTGTGCAAAATAAAGGTTTTAAAATATGGTTTATAGATATACATCTCCTAGAACGCAATGCTTTGGAATTTTTCGGAGTTCATTTATAAAAACCAGTGTGGTAATTACACCATTTTCAATAGGGAGCATCACATATTGAATTTAAATAACATACGTCAGTTTCAAGGATTGGTATGAATATTTATGGAAGTTAGAGTGCAGACACATGAAGAAACCGAAGTCATGAAGCCTTTTTAACATTGTTGGAAAGTGTTTAACCTTTTGAGCTAATTTTAATTCCCAACTGAAAAAACTTGCTTCGAAAATTTTATTTTTATAGAATTTCTGTTTGTAACTTAGAGGAAAAACATGATTTATATCTTGGCTTCTAAAATTGCTCATAAGTTCTTATGTTAGTTGATTTTAAACGAGCAATAAACATTTCCCTTAAAATAATTAAAAAAAAAAGAAAGAAAGAAAGAAAGAAAGAAAGAAAAAAAATCCTCTATTTTTATTTTTATTTTTATTTTTTTAAATTTTCCATTTCTTTTCTTTCAGAAATTAGTAAACACGTGTTTAAGCAGATAATTAAATTTAATATTCATTGATTTAAGATAAATATCTAAGAATATATTTATTTATAATACCTACATATTAAGAATCAGTATTAAAAAAGATAAAATTATCATTGCAGTTTTAGTAAATTTTAATAAAAATTAGAGAAATGTAAAGCCCTATTTATTTTTAGAAACACATAGTCTTAAAAAAATATCACAAAAAGTCAAAATCAAAAGAAACAGTAAACATTTATTTAGATATGAAATATAACCAGTAACAAGGTTTAATTTTTCTGATGCAAAGTGAAATTCTTATAATGGATGTTGATGAATACAGAAACAAAATTGATCAAAGAAGAAAATGCAAAAACTTTTTATGCGAATTTTGATCACGGAAACACCAGAAACAATATTTATAAGCACATTAAAGTATACACAATGAATTCCATTCTCATACAAAAATACTGAATTTTATATAAATAAATGCATCAAAAAAGATTCTTATATAAAGATCTACAACTTAACAAGAATTAATTGTGATGAAGGATTATTTAATATCATAGTGACCGATACACGCAGCAAGTCAGGACCATTCCGACAATCTGAAAATAAAAGAAAGAAAATAATATATTTTTATTACACATCTGCTATTAAATAATATATATATATTTAATTATTATTCACTACTACTTAATCTCATTTTGCCCCAAACTTTTAATAAATTCGGGATTATTGGAAAATAGGGATATTTCATAATCGTTAATTTCATAATTTTATTTGTGTGAAAAATATTTCCAAATACTAATTAACTGGAATACGGATGATGTCTAATATAAAAGATACGTATTTCTTAAAATATTCCTGAAACTTTAAAAAACTAGTGCCTGAAAAATGTCATTTTCACGTTTAGGAGGAACAGAATATTTATCTTTGCCGACACAGGTTCATTCAATTGGAAAAAATTGCTTATAGATTAACCCATAAATTTATGCAGTTTTTATTTATTTTATTTATTTATTTATTTATTTATTTATTTTTATTCACAATCAATAAATTTGTTTTTTGTTTTTCAAAAAATATTTTTTTTTTACTTTAAATTTTCATTTTCTTGTTAAATTTAAGAAAATCGTAACCCTTCTTTTGTATTTTTGTTTCTTTTATTTCCAAAATAAAATACTAAATATTATTATTTCTTTTTTCTTTTACAAAAAAAGAATAAATTTGGTGATAGTAAATTAACTCAGTGTAGTTAATGAGTTACGCTAGGAGTAATACTATAAATAAATTCCCCATAGAATAACATGACTGTCGGGAAGGTTGTCATGTCCTCATAAATTCACATAATGATGCTCCTAAAATATGACATCAAATCTTTATAATTTTAAGGAAAATACAAAATCTAACCCCATTTCATAAATTTAATTTTAATATTTTTTGACAAAAAAAAAAAAAAAAAAAAAATAATAATAATAATAATAATAATAATAATAATAATTTTATTGTATGAAAATCTTTTTAAACTGTTGAATATTTCCCTGAACAATATATGATTAAAATGCACATTTTTATTTCGAAATATTAAGATAAAATACGATTAATTAAGATAGGATTTCTTATTTTTCCCCAAACGGTAGCTCAACTGGTAAAATTTCAGTTTAAAATAGAAAGGTGGGGGGGGGGGGAATCTTTCGAAAGCATTTTTAATGTTCAGATATCACAGTTATTTTTTGTATTTACTCAAGCGAACTTAACAGTGAATTAATGTCAATTTATTTTATCACAGATTTGATTACATATTTTTCTATACAGAAGAAAAATTCATAATGCCGTTTTAATATAAATTTATATTGTTCATAAAGTATGATTTCTTTATACTATTTGATCTATTAAGATGATAGATAATAGGGGATTCAGATTATAAAATTTGTTTTTTAAAGGATTGATTTGGTTACCAGTTTCATATTACAGGAATGAAATATTGAGGAAAATAATTTAATTCCACACAAATTAATATATTTGAGAGTAATAAATTCTCTTTCGTAAGCGATGCATATTTTGCAAAATAAATATAGATGTACACTAATGTTTCTTTCTTTCTCTCTCTCCTTTTTTCTTCTTTGAAATAAATTGGAATAATCTTACTATAAATAGCTTATTTTTCTTATTCGACCGTTTATTGGGTGCAAAAATAAGCATTTGGTTTAGTGGAGGAAATGAGCCAGTCTATTAATCTACATGAGATTCTAGTCAGTTGGAGAGCATAAAGTTTAAAAACTGATACGAAAACGTGCTTTTCACTGTTCTGTAAAAGAGAAAAGAAAAAAAAATCATAATTCCCTATATTTTGTTTTCTACCTTCTACTAAATTGTTATCTTTGGATTGACTCTTATAGACCGATACCGAAATACTACTTTATCCTTTCTAGATAACATACTAGCAAGGAAAATTCTTCAAAAGTATACCGCAAACATCTCGAAAATTTACTGGTATACGGTATAATAGAAAATATTTGACAGGGACGAGGCGCTGCTCACCGCTCTAGGAGCAGTATCGAGTGATTGTAGCTATGCTAGGCCCCCTCCTCTGGAACGTTTATTTTAAAACTCAAAAATAAAAGTAAAATAAAATAAAAGTAAAGTAAAATAAAATAAAATAAAAAAGTGAAAGATGTAGGAATAAATAATTTTTTGATTATGTTTGTACCAGGATTGCACCCCATGCAACAAATGGCGTTTTGGAGCTTGTAGTTTCTAGAAATTTTAGCTTTTGAGTGGGAATGAAATACATTGCCAGAATTTGCTCATGATTGCAATATCTGTGAAAATGTGCCCACCTCCTTAAGAGTCCCCAGTAGTCAGATACCTTCCTTTCTCCTTCCCCATGTAATCCAAAGGGATTTTTGTTGCTTTGTATTTTCCGGATATCTCGCTCAAAAATAAAGTTTTTCGAATTCCGTTTTTTAAATTCCATTCTTTGAACATGTCACTTTTTTTCTTACTAAGCAATTTTTTTTTTAAATAAATTTCAATATTTTATTTCATTAAGCAAACTTAAGGATATAATTTTCAATCTTAAAAAGAAATATTTAAATTGTATATTTAAAAAAATTGCTTAGTAAGAAAAAAAAGTGGCATGTTTAAAGAGTGGAATTAAAAAAAAAAAAAAAAACAGAATTTGAAAAACTTTATTTTTGAAAGAGATATCCGGAAAATACAAAGCAACAAAAATCCCATTGGATTACATGGGGAAGGAGAAAGGAAAGTACCTGACTACTGGGAACTCTTAACGAAATCATATTTTTTTTATTATTATATTCCAATCAACTCATGCCCTAACACTTTAAAACAATCGTTTATAATATAAAAATTCGCATAGATTTTAAGATACATTAAAATAACTCTTTTCGTTTAATCACATTCAACAACGAATTGTAGTTTAATAAATCAACTCTTATGCCAAACTTTAACATAGTGTAGTCGTAATTTTGTAAATATGAAATTCCGCACCTCTTTAGTGTAAGGCAATGGCAAACCAACTTAACATGTGGAATCTATGGTATGTATATTAATTTTACACAAGAATTACAATTAAAATTTGATAACTTAAAAAATATTTTCTGAAAATGTTAATCTTACGGAAATTTAGACATTCATTTTTTTTTTTTTTTTTTTTTTTTTTTTTTTTTTTTCATTTATGTACTTTTTTTTTTTTTTTAAATCCTTCTCGGGGAAGCTTTAGTTTGTTATTTTGTTTAAAATATTAACAGCCTGTTTGGATTACCATCTTCCAGTAAAAAAAAAAATATATATATATATATTCTGTCTTTAATAACTAAGGATATCAGATTTAGGAGGTAACTGAAAGTTTTAGCAATGGGACAAATTTAATTTTTACCAGAAAGAGAGCAATACTCAGTCCAATTGCTGCTATAATTTTAGAATTCTTCTTAAGGTAATCTTTTGCTTCGATATAGCAGTCCTGTAAAGCAAAATTAATAAATAAATAGAATCTTACTAAATAACATACTTCCAAATATATATATATATAAATAAATATAACGTTTTAGCAGGCAAGAAAAATACCAATTCTACACAAGTGCTCAAAAAATACATACTAGTCTCTGTCTTTTATACTACATAGTCATTCTTCGCCCTCCTAGTGATCGATATTTTCAACTGAACCTATTTTTAAATTTGTATAACCACTGAATAAAAAAAGAAAGAAAAAAGAAAAAGATGGAAAGAAAAAAAAATGGACCAACTCCTTGAAAAACAGAAAATAATTGAGAAAAAAAAAAAAAAAAAAAAAGACTTTTTAAAATTAATCTTTAAACTAGCTGAAACCCATCGAATTCGACGATCACTTTATTGACCGCAATGTTTCAAAAATCGTCGCATCATTATTTAAAGGTATTTCAAGTTAAAACATCTAATATAATTCACGGCATTTCACTTAAAAAAAAAGAAAGTCGGAAAAATGCTTAGAATTAGAAATACTATATATGACATCACTTTCTACAAAGTAGTGTCAATGTGACGTCAAACTGACTCTAAATAAACAGTTGCTATCTTTTATTTTCTATTTCGCTTAATACTAAGGCTACATTTTAGCTGACCCGTCCGGCTTTGCCCGGGCACATGCGTAATAACCTTAAATGAACATTAAATTTATATGGTTTTACATCTTCAACTCGATTTCGCTTGAATTTCTATTTTTAAATAAAAGCATCGCAAAAAAAAAATCAACTGTAACAAAAAAATTACCTTGAACCGAACGAAACTCTGCTTTGTGAACCTGGTGCCTTCGGCAGCACATACGCGGGCCGCTAATAACATAAAAAAAAATCCCAAAAAATTAACCTGGAACCAAACGAACCCGCCCGGCAATGCCCAGGCCCATGATAATAACCTTAAATGAACCTTGAATCTGTATGGTTTTATACCTTTAACTCTATTTTGTTTGAATTTCTATTTTTAAATGAAAGCATCACAAAAATAATAATCATCTGTAACAAAAAAAAATTTACCTCAAACAGAACGGAACTCGGGCACGTGACCCGGTGCCTGTGGCAGCGTATATGCAGGCCGCTAATAACATGAAAAAATTCTCAAAAATTAACCTTGAAACGAACGAACCTCTGACTCGTGTTACATCTGCTTGTGGCTCCAGCACCGTATAGCAGGCATGCTACGCACGCGCTGCAAAATCCACTTTCCTCCACCAAGGGGCGCAGTATGTTGTATACGAACATCACCAATCGCCATGAATTTCCAAGACCTTTGAAATCAGGTGTCACATGGTGGTGTCAACTGCAAAATCCTTTAGTTGCACTTTCCACCGCCAGGGGGCGCAGTGTGTTCTGTACGAACATCACCAACGGTCAGGAAATACCAAGACTTTTAAAATAAGGTGTAACATCATAGGGTTACTGCAAAATCACCTAGTATCATTTTTAACCACCAGGGGCGCACTATATTGTATACGAACATCCCCCAATCAACATGAAAGTTCAAGACCTTTATCAACAATCGCCTTGAATTTCCAAGACCTTTCAAATAAGGTGTCACATGGTGGTGTCAACTGCAAAATCTTTTAGTTGCACTTTCCACCACCAGGGGGCACAGTGTGTTCTATACGAACATCACCAACGGTCAGAAAATACGAAGACCTTTAAAATAAGGTGCAACATGATAGGGCCTACTACAAAATCACCTAGTTCCATTTTTCACCACCAGGGGGCGCCTTATATTGTATACGAACATCCCCAATTTTCATGAAATTTCAGGACCTTTAAAATGGGGTGCTACATATGTGGGTCTAGAACGGATTTCCCTCTCAAACTAATTTCCCATATCTTTATTAATAACCCATATCTTTATTAATAACCTAAGTTCTCGCTGTGATTGGTAGAGGTTTTCTCGCTCGCAAAGTGAGGAGTCTGGGTCTCCACCGTCTTCGGCACAACTTACGCACTCCTTACTTCCCCACCCTCAGCGGGTGAGTTCGAAGTTCTGCAAAATCCCACTAATGTACATAATGCTTCCCCTAATCAATATCCACATACCAAAATTCGCCATTCTAAGATAATTCAAAGCGAATTCAAACGGAAAAACATGTTTATTGCCCTCCGACTCCGAGAAAGTGGGGGGGGGATTTCGAATTTCGTGAAATGCAGTTACAATAAGTGCCGGATGCATACAAACAATTTACACACCAAATTTCGTGACCACAGAAGTCTTTAATAGACAGTATTATAAATAAATAAATACAAAAAGCACAGCTTAAGTATCGGAACCCTTTGGTGACTTTAAATATTTTAAGCCATTTTTGCAATGAACTGTGCAATTGTGAACTCTCAATTGTGCAATTAAAAATCTTGGCGAGAAACGTCAGAGCTACTTCGGTGCCAAATTTCAAATTTTGTTAAAGGGATCCAATACTAAAGCTGTTCCATATCGAATCTGGGTTGAAACGGCAAAAGGGTAAAATAAATTAGAAATATCAGACCTATATTTATAAATTAGATACCGAATAAAAGGGGCGATTTGCCTGAATCCAGGGGTTCAAACAGTTTTTCGATGCGACGATTAGATTTAAAAAAAAAAATAAAGTATGAAATTTAAGTGGCAACGGAAAAACGGATAAAGGGAAAAATAAATTAGAAATATCAGACCTATCGTTACAAATTCAGTACCAAATGAAAGAGGTGATTTTTCTTAATCCTGGGGTGTAAACAGTTTTTCGATACGACAATTAGATTTTTTAAAATTAACTAAAGTATGAAATTTAGATGGAAACGCTTCATTTCAATTTTTCATAATTTGTAGTGCGAATCACGCGAATACAAAAGTCTTAAACTTAAAAAATTATTTTTATATTTTATTTTTCCATTCAAAGCACTTTAGTGAAAAAATATTTATGGCGCATGCGCAGACGTTTTTTGCCCACAATTTAAACACTAATCATAATTTTGAAAATTTCTATAGATATAATTTCAAGTTGGGTGAAGACCTAAGTTTCTGCCAAGCGCCGTTGAATTCCGTCTAGCCGTTCTCGAGTGATGCCCGGACAAACGTGTTTTAGTCTTTTACCCCCCAGGAGGGAACGGGGGGGAATTTCCGAAAAGTTGATAGATATAATTTTAAGTTGGGTGAAGATCTAAATTCCTGCCAAGCGCCGTTGAATTCCGTCCAGCCGTTCTCAAGTGATGCCCGGACAAAAAAAGCGACATTCGGACACGATGACACACACACACACAGGCAAAATTTTCAGAAGTCATTTTCGGCTTTCATGGGGTGTAAAACGTGAAGATATCGCAAAATTTTTCGATTCCGACAAATTTACAGGCAAAAGTCTGATTTTATTAATATAGATAGATATATCTTGGTTTGAATTTATTATCATTTACATTATTACTTTCTCTTACCCATAAAGTAGAAGAAAGTATTGTTTTTGGGTCAGATTTTCGAACGCGAGATTTTGTTATATTTACACGTTTTGAGGTCCCCTGAATACGAAAATCATGTTTTTAGCAAATGGTCTGTGTGTATGTCTGTATGTCTGTGTGTCTGTCTGTATGTCTGTGTGTCTGACTGTTATCAGCATATCTCAAAAACAAATTATGGCAGAAAGTTCAAACTTTGTATTCTAAATGTGTATCATATAGGGATGCAACAGTAAGATTTTCGTTAAGATCAAGCTAATGGTTTGTGTACAGGGACAATCAAGAGAATTCTAATACATTACGTCTATGGGAGATATTGCAGGAAAGTAGAGTTTAACGTCTATAGACTGCACTAAATCAAATGAAACGAATATATATATTTTGTAATAGAGATAGTTAACTGGGAATTTTTTTTTGTGTATGTAGAAGCCTCGCCTCCCCCCCCCCGGGGGGGAAGTCCCCCCTCGAGGGGAGTAAATTTTCATGATGGGTATCTTTCAAAAGAGCTCTCCAATACCTTTAAAACGAATGGTTGAACCATCGATCTGCGATAATTTAAAACAAAGTTATCACTTTTTTTTACTTTTAACGAAAAAAAAACCTTAAAAAACCATACTTTTTTTTTTTTTTTTTTTTTTTTTTTTAAATTTTCAGAATAAAATGGACTTTTTTTTTTGGATATTTGGTGTTATACTACTTCTCTAATATGGAAATCGTCTGCATTATCATGAAAGGTAATTTTTTTAAATAATAATTTTAATAAATTATTTTTTAATAACTTAATTTTAATTTTAATAACTTATTTTTTAATAACCGAATTTAATTCTATATAAATGTAGGTGCCTTAATAAAACGGGGGGTTGAGGGGGCGTTAGCCCCCCTCACACAGCACTAATTATCATATAAAACTCTTCAGAAGCCTAATATGAATTGTTTAACATAGGTTTACATAACAGTACTCGTTATCTTACCTATTAATCTGCAACCTGTATTTATTGTATTAAATTTCAGGGTAAGAGAAAGTCGTGTGAGTGACACACCAGATTATTTTTATATAAATTATTATAATGTTTTGACCATAATTTGGCAGTTTATATTGGTGGCTGAAAAAGAAAGTCGTCATATCCCCACTTTGCGGCCCTTACATAGAATTCCATCTATTATTTTTAATTATCATTTGGATTTTTTTTTCGAAGTCACGTTTAAAATTTATTTTTATTATTATTATTTAACGCTTTCCAACAAGGTTGAAAAGTGTTAATGACTTCGGTTTGTCTGTCTGTCTGTCCGCGCTCTAACTCCTGTACATATTTATGAAATTTCCGGAAACTGATATATGTTATTCAAGTTCATTATCGGACGTTCCCTATTGAAAATGGAGTGCGTATTCTACTGGTTTATGTACAGGGACACCCGAATTTTTTCCAAAGCATTGTGTTCTCTGGGAGGTATTTCTATAAAGCATCTTTTAATAACTTTACACAAATCTTGATGAAATTGAAATATGTTATTCAAGTTCACTATCGAATATTTCGCATGTAAGATGTAGTAAGTACCAGCACCTGTTTGTGTACAGGGACACCCCAAAGTATTCGGAAGCATTGCATTCTATGAGAAGTATTTCTATAAACAAAATTTTAATAACTTTACTTTGCACAAAGCTTAATGAAATTGAAATATGTTATTCATATGCAGAAAAAATTGTTTTCTATAAAATATAGTATGATTAGCATTAAATTGACAGGTCCACACAAAAATATTTAGTTACTTTAAGAAATATTAATAAAAGTTTGCTGGAATTGCACTTTCGTTTATATTAAATATTTTAAGCACTTTCTAACAATTTTTAAGTGTGAATAGGATTTCAATTTGTGTATGTGTCTGTCTGTTCGTCTGCCCGTCCGTCTATCTGTCTGTTCACGGTCTAACTCCCTTAAATACTTATAGAAATTTTGAAACTGATATATGTTATTCAGGTTCACTACCGGTTGTTCCCTATTGAAAATAAAGTGAATACCTCTGCCGGTTTGTATACAGCAACACCCGAAAATTTTGCAGAGCATTGTGTTCTGAGAAAGATATTTCTATAAACCATATTTTAATAACTTTACTGCAGACAAATCGTTATAAAATTGAAATATGTCATTCCAGTTCACTATCGAATGTTTCTTTTGTAAAATGGCGTAAATACCAGCACTGGTTCGTTTACAAGGACAATCGAAAGTATTCCAAAGCATTGCGTTGTATGAGAAGTATTTCTATAAGCAAAATTTTAATAATTTTACTTTTCACAAAGCTTAATGAATTGAAATAATTTATTCATATGCACAAAAGAATGCTTGCTATAGAATATCGTATAATGAACATTAGACTCACAAATATGCTTAGTTCCTTTAAGAGATATTAATAAAAAATTACTGGACTTGCACTTCCGTTTTGATTAAGCGTTTCTAGAACTTTCAACTAATTTTTAAGTGTGAAAATGGTTCAATTTGTGTATATGTCTGTCCGATTGTTTATCTTTCTATCTCTCTGTCTTCCGCCCCAGAGTCCGTAAATATTTTCAGAATTTTTAAAAAATATTATATATTAGTCAAGTTCACTGTGGAATGTTTCCTATTTAAAATGGCAATAATATGTCCTGTACAACTAGTTTATGTACAAGGGCAAAAAAAAAAAAAAAAAAAAAAAAAAAAAAAAAAATCCAATATATTGCGTTTTAAGAGATACATTTTTAAAAATCACATTTAAATATCTTTCTACTGTGAACATGGTAATATATATATATATATATATATATATATATTGTTAATATTGTAACATAATATTTTGTAATATCATCAACCTGCATATTTACAGGGCTACACTAAAATATTCAGATACATTAAGGGCTGCAATTCTAATCTAACGGCTGCATTATCTTTTTTGTGTTAAGCCTTTTTAACACTTTCCAACAATGTCTAAAAGTGATTTTAAATTCAATTAGTCTATCTGTGTACTTTTCAATGCGTCTGTCTGTTTGTTGTTTGATAACGTAGGCAAAGAATATTGAAATATATATGATACAACAAATACGTGCAGTTGGAAAGTGTTAATAATCAATGGTACTGCATGATTTTTTTTTTTTTTTTTTTTTTTTTTTTTTTTAAATACAATATTACAATTGTGACGCCTTTTTGCTGGTAAATCATTCTCTTTTTATTCATTTTTTTAAACAAAGGATAAATCTTTAATTTCTTTATTTCAAAAAATTGTTTTAGCAGTGGCACCGGCTTCGAGCATTAGTTTTGCTGTATAAACATTCCTGACAATTCTTGATACGTTTGTGGGTAAGTAACATTATCTAATCAAAAATAAGGTTTAACGCCCTTGATTAAAACAACATAAGATCATAATTTTCTTATTCGAATCAAAGATCAGGGTAAGTCATGGGGGCTTCATAGTGTGCGCAGCCTTTGTGTCATTAATTTACGAAATTGTAAATGTCGTTCAGTGATCTTTATGATACTCATGATTCGTATAGAATCTACAAATCATTCAACAGGATATTATTTCTGTACTAGTCGGTCTGCGCTCTATTTTCGCACATATTTCTTCATATTTATTGTTCCTTTCAGTTCAAATTACTAAACGTTGGTTTATATGATATTTAAAAAAAAATGAGTTCTACTTTTACTTCATAATAATCTTGTATTATGAAGTATAAGCAAGAGCCCTTATAATAATACTAGTATATAACCCCTTCAAAAATGACGGAATGTGAACAATAAATCTTGAAAACAATGTTTAGAACATGAAGATTACCACGTGATCATTTAAATGTAATTTCAATTTTTGTTTATAAATCAAATGTGTTTCGATATTTTATAATTTTCGTTCTGAAATTAAAAAAATTCTACCCGATCAATAAATATGAATGACAATAAAAAAACTGCTCGCTGACAAAAAATATAGGCCCGACAACCACAACAGCAATAACACATCCCAGTGTTCCGTTTAGTGCTCTATTTAAAGTCCTCATAATAAGAATAATCTGGTGTGTCACTCACACGACTTTCTCTTACCCTGAAATTTAATACTATAAGTACAGGTTGGAGATTAACAGGTAAGATAACGAGTACTGTTATGTAAACTTATGTTGAACAATTCAAATTAGGCTTCGGAAAAGTTTTATATGATAATTAGTTCTGGCCCTTCTCAACCCCTCGTTTCATTAATGCACCTACATTTATACAGAATTTAATTCGGTTATTAAAAAAAAATTCTGTTTTTAAAAAATTATTTAAAAAAATTATATTGTATAATAATACAGACGATTTCCATATTAGAGAAATAGTATAACACTAAATATCCACAAAAAAAAGTTGAATTTATTCTCAATATTACATTTTTTTTTTTTTTTTTTTTTTTTTTTTTTGTGTTAAAAATGAAAAAATCAATAACTTTATTTTAAATTACTGCAGATCGATGGTTCAACCATTCGTTTTAAAGGTATTGTCGAGCTCTTTTGAAAGATACCCATCATGAAAATTTACTCCTCTCGAGGGTGGGGTGGGGGGGTGCGGTGAGGCTCCTACATACACAAAAAAAAAAAAAAAAATTCCCAGTTGATTATCTCTATTACAAAAAATATATATTCGTTTTATTTGGTCGTTTTATCAGTCTATAGATGTTAAATTCTACTTACCTGCAATTTCCCCCATAGACGTAATGTATTTAAATACTTTTGAATGTCCCTGTACACGAACCATTTGCTTCATCTCAACGAAATCTTACTGTAGCATCCCTATATGATACACATTTAGAATACCGAGTTTGGAATTTCTGCCACTATTTGTTCTTGAGATATGCTGATAACAGACACACAGACAGACAGACACACACACACACACAGAGACCATTCGCTAAAAACATGATTTTCGTATTCAGGGGAACTCAGAACATGTAAGTATAACAAAAACCCACGTTTGAAAATTTGACCCTAAAACAATACTTTCTTGAACCTATGGGTAAGAGAAAGTAAAAAACTATTCACTTCATTTTACCAAAATACTTTTTTTTAAGACTATCGAAGATCCTGTTTTCAAATACGCAAGCGAAGTGTGACGTCACTGACCTTCCGTGGATGCAAGAAAAAGATTCCCTATGTTAATCGTCCATTGGATTTTTTGTAAAAAATTATTAAAAATCGAGAAAAATTATTTCCCGATTTTAATACCTGTATTTGGGTATAGATATGCTATCGTATCCATGTGTTAAATTGAGTTATTTTGCTGTCAAATTGACAAAATTTTAAGTTTCAAAACTGTGTCATCTTTGGCGTTTTTTGCATTTGGCGATTAAAAACATAATACGAAAATATACATGACAGATGTTTATTTTCGTAATATGTATTGTACGAAATATTGTTTCATGTAATTCATCGCTCTCTTAATGTAAGTTGTTAAAATAACCATGATTTTTGAAAGGAATTAAATATGTTCGCCAAAATAATTTGGCGATATTTTTTTTTCCGCCAAGGATGACAGATATATTAAATCTATTCCGCTGCAACATATGAGTATCTTATATCAGACACTTTATTTAGACATTTGAAAACAAATTTGACTTCAAATTATGATAGAATATTTATCATTTTCCTTTTAATTAGTATTTTAGTTGGATATTTATTGTGTAAATATCATCCTTTGAAATGAAATGTTTATGTTTTGAATCGAATATGGAAGTTTGCCATTTTTTTTCTAGAGTTTTGAAATTTAAAATTTAAATTTTATCAATTTTTCAGCAAAAACAACTTAATCTAACGCATGCAGATACCGAAATATAGGGATTAAAATCGGGAAATAATTTGCCTCAATTTTTAATATTTTTTTACAAAAAATCCAATGGGCGATTAACATAGGAAATCTTTTTTTTTTTTTTTTTTTTTTTTTGCATCCACTGCCGGCCAGTGACGTCATCACTTTGCTTGCGTATTTTCTAATTATCTATCCAATAATTACAGACACTCCATGCTAACCCAAATTCAACTCTACTCGATACTTCCAACCAGCTGTCTCACCCGCAACATCGCCAAAATATCCGGGATCCAGCTAGGGACTTTCTCATTCTCAACCGAACATTTTATCTTGACTCGACATTATCACCTTATACTACTCTATTTTCAATACTCATTTCAACTGGTGACCTTTACTTGCCCAACCAAACATTCTATCCCAACTATAAATTTACACTAATTTCAAAACTAAAATCAACTGGCGTCATTTACGTACTGAACTCGACGCCAATCATACCTTACAGTGTATACAAACAATGAAGCTTGATAAAAATATTTAAAGACTTTAATATGCTTTTACAAATATTTTAAGAGTTTTAAGGCTTTAATATGTTTTAGAAATACTTTAAGCGTTTTTTTTTTTTTTTTTTTTTGTAGAAACAGTCAAAAAGTCATTCATTCGGAATCCATTTGGAATTTGTATTTTCTGAATGGCAACAGTTTTGGTTTGTTTTTATTTGGTATTCCGTTGCTTACAATCATGAAGTCACATAATTCTATTTATAGATTCATGTTTACTAGTATCGCCCAGTGGTCGAAACTCGACCATTTTTTTTTGCAAAGCGAGGCAAAGCAAAGTTATTGCCTTGTCCTAAACGGAATGCAATTGCAACACAGCTGCGGCAATTGTTTGCCAATATTCACTCTAACTGAATCAGCAGAGTTTTACTTAATATAACTATTTCTCTCTGTAGACGTTAGCCTTTCCTGAAATGAGAGAAAATCGCAACGTGAAAACGCCCCTTGTTGTGTGATACAGCCCAGAAGCTAATAGGTACCATGTCAGACCAAGGTCCAACCAAGTATCAAATTCTGTTAAATTAATTCGATTGGTTCATAAAGTACAGTGTATGAAAAAAAAAAAAAAAAAAAAAGATATTTTTCAAAAATGGTCGAATTGAGTTCGGGAAATTTCAAAACGTGTAACTTTATTGAAAACCGAAAATCTAAAACATTTCTGAATCTTATATTTTCTGCTTATATATGCAGAGAAAATAATAATAAATCCACTTTTTAAAAAATAATTAGTCAATTTCACTAATTTCACTTAATTAAAATGCAAGGAAATCTCAAAACATGTAAATTCATCGAAAACTGGAAATCAAAAGTTTTTATGTATCTTCTACTTGCTTCTTCTACCCACAAAAGCTAGCAATAAAGACACTTTTTAAAAAAATAAGTAGCCAATTTCAGTTAATTGAAACGTAAAGAAAGCTCAAAACATGTAAATTCAGCAGAAAACGGAAATCGGAATTTTTTCCGTATCGTCTACTTATACATGCAGCAGTTAGTAACAAATCCATTTTCCTTTTATTGAGTATATTAGTTCAATATTTATTGTTTAAATATCACCCTTTGAAATGAAATGTTTATGTTTACATTCGAAACTGGAAGTTCGCCATTTTTTTTTTCTGGAGTTTTGTGATTTTAAATTAAAATTTTATCAATTTTACAGAAAAAATAACTCAATCAAACACATGCAGACAGTAACTTATATATAACTATACCCAAATATCGGAATTAAAATCGGCAGATAATTTCCGTTATTTTTTAATAATTTTTTACAAAAAACGCAAAGGACAATTAACATAGAAAATCTTTTACATGGCTCCATGGACAGACAGTGACGTCATCACTTCGCTTGCGTATAGTGATGCTACATTATACAAGTTACTGTGTCTATGGTTTTATCTGAGCTTTATGAAATTGCCAGATTTAACAACTTTCTACTTTTAGGTATTTTTTAATGTGAAGGAATACGTGTATAAAAGGGAAAAATGGGGGAAAATGCATAAAAAATAAATGTATTTTTAAATCCCTTCTTGACATCGTAAGAAAATAATATTTGTATTCGCACCTTCCGGCTAACCATACCTTTCGAATGATACCATTT
This sequence comes from Salticus scenicus, assembly GCA_963930645.1. NCBI lineage: Eukaryota > Metazoa > Arthropoda > Arachnida > Araneae > Salticidae > Salticus > Salticus scenicus. The sequence goes on from OZ005649.1 coordinate 76,512,771, forward strand.
TCAACCCTCTACTCCCATAATTAATATGTTAAAAAGGGACAACAAATTTTATGCTTGCCTATTAATATATAGATAATAGCCATTGATTCATTATATTTAGTTTAGATCTTTAAATATTACAATTGAATAGTTTTTCTAGGTTTTAGTGAAAATAAAAAAGAATACGTGCGATACAAAACATATTATATGTATGTTTCCGTAAGTTGAACCAGCTCAGTGAGTTGAACAAACGAAAAAAAAATGGCTGCCAAAAGTTTCTGTTTTGAAGCGGTACTAACTTGATTCGTTCATGACAGATGAGGATCATTATATATATTAATAAGCTAGTGCATCGACGGACTTTTTTTTTTTTTTTTTTTTTACTGGAGGATGCGAGCTTTCCCAAATGGGGCAGCTTTCCCAGTCACAACCAAGTTTTGCATCTCGTAGGATATGGCAGAAATATGACGATTTTATTTATTGAAATTTTATTTTTCCGACTGAGTGAAAATAATGCCTGGACTGGGAGTCGAACCCCGGATCTTTGACTTACAAGGAAGGCTCTACCAATTGAGCTATCCAGGCCGACACCCAGGCCGGTCAGCACCAGGCCGGTCAGCATTACTCACGCAGACAACCTTTAGGCAGAAACATCTCTGGTCTATCATGCAGATAAACCATTTCCTGCGGCTTATTTCTGTCGAGCTATCTACATGATAGACCAGAGATGTTTCTGCCTAAAGGTTGTCTGAGTGAGTAATGCTGACCGGAGTGTCGGCCTGGATAGCTCAATTGGTAGAGCCTTGACCTTGTAAGTCAAAGATCCGGGGTTTGACTCTTGGTCCAGGCATTATTTTCACTCAGTCGGAAAAATAAAATTTCAATAAATATGATTTTCTTCCACAGTTGATTGTGTGATTTTGATAAAAATTGTATAACGATTTTATGTCTTTTTCTGAAGTTATTTCAGGAAATGATTGCTGAACAACCTCTTATATCACATAGCGAAAATTTCAAAAATAATGATAATAAAAAAGTAACATTATGATGACAGAAACAATGGCTATTGCTTGATAATCTACGGACTTGCGTGGTACCTGGAAAAACAAACCTGGAGAAAAAAAAAATGTCGGCTTGTATAAACAGGAGCCTTACTCTAAACGTGTACAAAAATTTAAAATAACATCGTAATCCTCAGATTCAACCTTTATAACCATGAATATATATTCCTTTATATTATTAATTTGTTGAATTTTACATATTAATGCAACAGGACTATTGTTTTTAGACAGCAGTTTTAGGGTTATAGAAATTTACATTAACCCACCGTGAATCAAGCATGTATATATATATCTTATATATATTATAAATGTGAATGTCCGTTTATTTGACTGAGTTTCACGCTAAAACTGCTCGATGGATTTCGATGAAATTTGTTATGGAGATAGCTTATACCCTAACTTAAAAAGTTGGCTACCTTTTATTCCGAAAAAAAAAAATTGTTTTTGCGATTTTTATGCATAAAATAGCAATTTTGTAAGCTAATAATAGCAAAAAATTAGCCATTTAAATTTATCCATAATTTAATTGTTGCCAAAAAAAAAAAAAAAAAAAAAAAAAAAACGAACTTATTTATTTTTTTCAACAGGAAAATAAATACATTTATCTAAACGTGAAAGATAAAAATTATAAAAAAAAATTACGCATCTCACAAAAATTGACGTCATTTTTAATTAAAAATTTCTTTTACACATTGATAAAGTGCTAATACGCAAGCGAAGTGATGATGATGTCACTGACCGTTCGTGGATGCAAGAAAAATATTTCCTATGTTAAACGTCCATTGGATTTTTTGTAAAAAATTATTAAAAATCGAGGAAAATTATTTCCCGATTTTAATCCCCATATTTAGGTACAGGTATGTATTAATTATCATGTCCATGCGTTACATTAAGTTATTTTCGTTGTAAAATTGACAAAATTTGAATTTTTAATTTCAAAACTCTAGGAAAAAAAAATGGCAAATTTCCATATTCGATTGAAATCACAAACATTTCATTTCAAAAGATGATATTTACACAATAAATATCCAACTAATATACTAATTAAAAGGAAAATGATAAATATTCTATCATAATTTGAAGTCAAATGTCTAAATAAAGTATCTGATATAAGATACTAATATGTTGCAGCGGAATAGATTTGATATCGGTCATCCTTAGCAGAAAAAAAAAAAAAAAAAAAAAATATCGAGAAATTATTTGGCGAACATAATTTAATTCCTTTCAAAAATCATGGTTATTTTAACAACTTATATAAAGAGAGTAATGAATAATATGAAACAATATTTCGTACAATGCATATTACGAAAATATACATCTGGCATGCATATTTTCATATTACGTTTTTGATCACCAAATACAATAAGCGCCAAGAACGACAGAGTTTTGAAATTTAAAATAAAAATTTTGTCAAATTGACAGCAAAATAACTCAATCTGGCACATGCACATGATAACTAATCTATACTAATATTATAAATGTGAAAGTTTGGATGGATGTTTGTTACTCAATCACGCCACAACGGCTACACGGATCTGGATGAAATTTTGTACAGAGATAGATAATAGTCTGGTATAAGACATAGGCTACTATTTATACCGGAAAAAATGTAAATTTTTAATTAATCTTCTATATAATATAAATATTTCTTCTATAATAAAACTTTAAAATAATTTATTTTAATTTTTAATTGTTGCCAAAGAATATTTCACGCGAATAATAATAAAAAATAATAATAAATATTAAATTTGCTTAGGCACATGACAACATGATGTCATTACCAAAATTAAATAATAAGAAAATGAAAGCTAATTCAGATCTGTATTAAAGAGCTTTATTTGTTGATAATCCTTTGTATATTTTTAATTTTAATACTGAAGTAGATAGGATATTTTTCGCCAAGGACTCTATTTTTGTGACAGCAACCTTAAGCCAAGTAGTCCATAAAAAATATAAACAAATCTGTACATATAAAAGAGTAAACTCAATGATTCACTGACTCAACACTGCCATGACGATTCTGTGGGAAAGAGGGTCACAAATTTTAGTGACCAGGTTGGTTTTCGGAGCCTGACCCCCAACTAAGACGGAATTTTGCAAAATCATTCCCCCCCCCCCCGTATCCCTTGGGGAGCAGAAGGCTTAACTCGGCTCCAAATTATTTAACGGTGAAGAAATTGCAGATGGAAAGACCAGAGTTGAGTACAAAAATATTATTTTCTGCGATTTTGGAATTTTGGATTTTTAAGGGGGGAGGGAAGGGAAAAGGTTTTGGAAGAAGGGTACTCGACACACGAGGAAATCGAACTGAACACACACTACAAAGGGATTTTATGAAATTCCACCCTGCCGCCCTTTGGAGAATGGGGGGCAAAAACATGTATTCATGCGTAACGCTGCACTAAATTATTTAAGGTTGGACATTTTTTATGTAAGAGACGGTTATATGTATCTAACTCATAGTATGAAGAGATTTTGCGAAATTCCCTCCTCCTTCCCTCCTTTAAAAACGGGGGAAGAGATTTAAAAAAAAAAAAAAGTTTTAAAGCATAGCTCAGCTTTAAATAATTTCATGATCTCAATTTTTTGATGTGTCGGTTAGGTATGTGTATGCAACATGCAATATAAAGTAATTTTGGAAATTTACCCCACCCCCCTCTCCCATTCCTCTTGGGGCGGGCGGGTCAAAAACCACATTTTGAAGCTTAAATCCGTCCAAATTACCTAAGAATGGCGAATTTTGGTGTGTGGGTGTTAATTAAGTGTGCGAAATATGCACTTTGATGAGATTTTGTAAAACTTTCAACTGTAACCGCGAGGGAGGGGGAGTAAAAAGCAGGTAAAGGACTGCCGAAGGCATTGGGCAACATAAAATTAGATTTTGACGGATTTCAATAATTTTTTTTTTTTTTTTTTTTTTTTAGCATATTTTATTATTATTAATGATAAGCTGTTTTGGGGATTCATTTAAATATAGTGTCCAGCGAAGCGGGCAAAGCCTGCTAGTATATATATATATATATATAGGAAAATAGTGGACCATATGGAATAGCATTAATCGCATGTGTATGGGGCTGCACCCTAGTTGAAGCAAGTCAAACGTATTCATTGGGCCCCGAATATAAACGATAGCTCACTTTTTGTCAGTTTGAAGTGCAATTTCCGTATCATAGAACTACTTTGATTCATTAAGATTCAGACTTTTTGTTAGTAATCATTTCGAATATTGTAACCAAATGGACAATATTCCTGTGACGTCACCGTAGGTAAAATCGCCGAACACGTGGCCGATATTTTGTAAACAAACTAGATTCAAGATGCTATTTTATTGTTACGCATAACATTTTCCTAAATAATTCTGCAGTGAAACTTAATAATAATGTTCAAACAAGAACAAAAGAGAAATGTAAACAACTGAATCGAACGATAAAGTTAAGACTATTCCATATCGTAAAATTGCAGAACATTTTATGTATACACACACACACACATATATATAACAAATAAAAGATTAATAAGAACATTTTATACACACACACACATACGTAGACATCAAAGCTTAAATAATTAGAATTTCAATCACTTTAATAAGGGAATTTATTAAATGGAACATCCATTTAAATTTGTTAACATCGCCACAGTTCACATGGCAACTTTTAATATTACATATGTTGATTAATATTAAAGTATATTACTAAAACTGGATTAAAAACAAAACAAAGGTATCACTTTATCACTCTTACTTCTATTTCATATAATCTGTAACTCTTATAAATAATATTGCAAGATAAAAATTTGCAAGCCACAATGCTTTGCTATGGTAGAGTTGAGAATTGTTTACCGAAAACAGCTGATTTTTTATAATCTCGAACCCAAAGGGGGAATAGGGCAGTTCCTTGTTTGTAACCAAACATCTCAACTTTTATGAGTGGTTGGCAAAAAGGCTTGGGAAAAGCATAGCGATGGCGATTACTTGATTACTACCAAAGCTTCCTAGATCTACTATCAAGCCTGAAGGTATCACTGCGGACAGCGTGTGACGTCACAACCCGGGTCCCTTATCTGTAAGAAACTGATGTCCATCGGGTCCGTTTATTATGTTTTACTATCTTACCTTCTGCTTGGAATGCATGTAGCAAACAATGTTTGTCTTCACCTCACACTTCACATACATTTAAATTACATTTTTCATGAATGAATTTTTAGATTCCAACATTTAATATACTTCAATTGAGTTAATTTTCATTTACATTGTATTACGACAGAATATGAAAAAATTTTTTTGAAATCTGAAAATCAATGTTTTCTATTATGTGAATTGTCTAAAGAAAAACTAATGGATGACGGATTAGAATTTGAAGGAATTTGTAATTGTGGTAAATCACTAACTCAGTTAACTAATGAATGTATAAAAACAGCGTGTAACATACGAAGACAAGACGAAGACAATTATACGAAGACAAGAAATGATTACTTTCATAGTAGATCCTCCAGAAAATTAGCAACTGTAAATAATAGATTATAAAAAAAAAAGTGTCAAACAGAGATTCTAAAAAGCGTCAATTAATTTCTTTTAAATTTTTGTAATATTTCTAAAAAAATTAAATATTTTTTTAGAAATGATAGAAATTACGTAAAAATTCTTTAAAAATTACGAAAGTCTCTCACCAGTGGTCAAAAAGTTCTACTCTCGAAGACATTAGGTGCCGGGTTCGATCCTAGGTGACACATGTCAACCTATTCTTTCGGAGTTCTCCTTGTTTTTCCCCGAAACGTTTAAATATAGGGCTAGAACCCCGTAAAATGACCCCCACGGAGGACACTTTCTCCAAATGAAAAAATAAATAAATAAATAAACTTTGTTTTGATTATCACAGATCGTTGTTCAATCATTCGTTTTAAAGGTATTGACGAGTTCTTTTAAAAGGTATGCATACTGAAAATTTACACACTCACCCACGCAAGGTTGACTGTTATCCTGATTGACTGTTACTGTTATGAATAATTCTTTCTTACTTTTACAATAATTCATTAAAAATTATTCTCATTTATACTAAACTTTGTCCTATACGGGCACATTAAAAATTATGAAAAGCGGAATGGCAGCACCACTCGTTAAAAGGTTTTAATTTTCAAATTTTTGTTTCATTTTTATTTATTTTTCTCTTCTTCTGAATTCAAAAGAAAAACTTTTGGATTCGTAAAGATTTTCTATTTCTGGTTTTCGATGGATTTACACGTTTTGAAAGGGACAAACACGATCTGATCAGTTTTAGAAAATGTCAATATATGTGTTTGTGTGGGACAAAATATTGTGGTATCTGTATCTCAGGAACTAATGAACAGAATTTCATAAAAGTTTAAGTTGCTTCTTTATTTATAAATGTCCTTCAACTTTTGGTGAAAATCGCCAACAGGTGGAGATACCACAACGTTTGATGATAATTATTAATATGGCAGTATAGGAGAAAATTTTGTATAAATGAGCACAATTACGATTATTTTTAACGAATCATCGTGAAATAAAAAGAAATACTTATAGGTTGGGTTGGGTTGTGAGGACTGCACTAGGGTCCTAGGCCTGAGAGGAATGTCCTCCGTGGGGATTTTTCTAATGGTTCCTATCCCGTATTTACTCAATTTTGGAGAAAACCACGGAAAATTCCGAACGGCTAGGCCGACGAGTGCGACCTGGGATTGAACCCGGCCCTTCACGTCCACCAGCTTTGAGCGCGCAGAACCGCTTGGCCGCTGGTGGGCCGAAATACTTATAAGAAACATTTGTATATATAGGAGCATCTTTGCATCCTTGGAGGAAAATCCTCCTGAATGTTTAAATTTTCAATATAAATATTTTTTTAAAGAAATAATAAATACCTTTTAAACTAATAGTTGAGCCATGTAACTTCGATAATTTCAAACGAAGTTATCGATTTCTTTTTTTTTTTCTTTCTTTTTTTTTTTCAAAAAAGGGAATTAAAAAAAAAAAATAAATAAATTGAATGATCCAAAAATTTCTTATATATTAATCTGAAATATTTTTTAAACATCTTATATTTATGACTTCAGATTGTTTACTTTAAATGTTTGCAAAACAATTATAGTAACTCAAATGATATATTTATACTTTATGAAGTAATCTTCGAAAGCCATCAATAAAAATTTCGTAAATATGTATGTAAAACATTTACAATTATTGTGTTTTGCAAATAGGGGATAATTTTAAATATAAATTTTTAGTGTTCTTAAAATATAAATTTAACATTCAAATTTCGATCTTCATATGTTAAAAATTGGAAATTTAAAAGTACTGAATGTATCTATGCATGTAAAAAATTCATTATTCTTTTGGCAAACACTATTTCAAATTTATTCGATATTACCTATAAACTGAATGATTTTAATTTTGCCTAATACAGACTAATTTAAAATAGTAATCCAAACATCCCGTATTTATTATAACTCGAATTTTTTTTTTTTTCAAAATTTACAAATCAACATTTACTAAAGAGTTGTTGTATCTACATTTCAGAAAATAAACTTTCAAATTCATGTATAAAAATGATGAAAAAATGTGCATACTTAATATTTTCAAATATGTTACATAGCCAAAAATAGAGGATTTAAAAAATATTTTTTTGTACTTTAAAAGATTGAATTTAGATTCATATTTCAACTTTTATAAGTCACAGTTTGGAAATTTAGAAAGAGTGAATACATGTATATCTAAAAATTATTAATACTTATTTTTTAAATATTAATTTAATAGTCTTTGTACAAAACTTCAAAGTTGAATGATCTTAATGAACTTCTGAATATATCATAATACTTCTTTAAATAATGTAAAAAATATACAAAGCTTGATTTATTCCATTATATATTTGATTTTAAAATACACCTCTATATGTGAATGTAATTAAAAATAAAATAAATATATGGTAAAATATGTATAATAAAAATTTTCTTTTATATTAATTTTCAAATGAGCACTATTAAATATCATTTTTGTTGTTTTAACTCAAATTTAAAACTTTGTATGCTAAAATTTGGAAATTTAAAATTAAAGAACGTGTGACAAGATTTAGTATTATTAATATTTAAATATTTTAATTTCCTTGGTGTAATAGTTATAAAATAAATTATTCCAATGGAATTCGGTGTATTTCCCTCGTTTATTAAAATAACATGTACAATCTTAGTTTTATAACATCAAATATTTTATTTTAAAAAATACTTAATGATGTAAACACGTATAAACATAAATGAAAGGGAAAATATATCTATTTTAGCTGAAACTATGGGAGAAAAAAACATACGTATATATATATATATATAATAAAAATAGTAGATAAATGCTGAATAATATTTTTTAACGGAATATTAATGAGAAATCTGTTTTTATGAAGAAGAAATGAAGCTTTAAGAGAAGATCTTAAGAGGTTTCAGGCGAAAGTAAACGATGCGGAGTTGCGGAGGGACCCCGGTTGTGACGTCACGAAGAGGACCTTCAGGCTTGATAGTAGATCTAGGAAGCTTTGTTACTACCAACGGAAAATCAATGGTGGGCGGGGCGCGGAAAAGTCGAGCGCGCTTTTTTGCCAACCACATGACGTCACGAGGAAATGCTCTATATGGTCCATTACGAAGCAATAAAATGAGTGAAAACCTTGTGTCATTTTCGATAGTGGAGTTCAGTTAATTAAGAGTCTAATTAACACGAACTTATTTCTACTAGGTATTTTAACCAGGTTCTAACAGGATGAGGATCATTTGACCTCCAACATAGCGATACGGGTAATATGGAATATAAAATATTCCATATTATTTCCAAATTTTGTACAACTTGATTGTTAATAATTTCTTTAATACGGTTAATTTTCAATAATGATTTCATAATGAAACTTCATATTTCAATTATTCATGTTTTCCTTCAAAAATACTACCTTAATCCAAATACACATAAACTCTATTTTTTGTAATATAAAACCGTCAAAACACACTTACAACACTTGAAAGTTTGCAATAGTCGAATCTGCTATGATTCAAAACTCTTCAATTTATTATAGTAAATTAGAATGGAAATTGTATTTCTTATTCAGCTAGAATCTTCTGCATGTAAAATATCAGGTTTTAATCGCAAAACTTCACTGTTTAAACGACCGCTACGAAAATTGGTACACTTGTTAATCAGCATAAAAATCTACCTAATTGCATATTAATTATTTAGTATCTAAAAATTTATTTCGTAAAATAAAAAGCGGAAAAAGTTAAATGAAAAATAAAAATAAAAAATCCAGTTTTAATTTGAAATTTAGCGGAATGTGTATATTAAGTTATCTAAACTGCATCCTGAAAATTATTTTCTATTTAGTTTTATTTTATGAAATTGTTTGATATTTTCATTTTCCATTGCTTAACTTTCAGAAAAATGAAAGTGATATATTAGTTCAAAAAAGAATACCAGTTAAATTTATATAATACAATGATAACGATCATATTATCTAAATTTTGTGCTTCTATGCGCAGAAGAAGAAAACGAAAAAGCATTTTGTTTCTTTAAGTTTTGTAATCCTGTTTTTTTTTTTTTTTTTTTTTTTTTCAGATGGGTAATTTTAGTTAAGCAAATATATAAATAATTATCCAAAATTCAATTCTAAGTGGAAAAATGGAAATTACTTTAGTATGAGCGAAATTTTTAGGATCTTTCTGACAAGGTCCTGGGTCTTCCAAGTCTTTGCAGCAGGTAATTGGAACAGTCATGTTATCTTTTTTCAAATGCTCATTTCCTTCCCATATACGATAGCTCTCATCTGTTGTGTTGTGTACAAATCCACAACATTTAAACTAAAGGAAAGAAAAATGTATCACATAGTAGAAAACATAATATTTTTTAAACAATAAATAATGCTGAATTATAAACTTTAAATAAAATAATAACAATATTTTGCCTAAGATTGATTTGCGAATGGAATTTTCTATTTTCAAGCATTACTAAATCATATATTTATGAGAAAAGCATTGTTTATTTGAAAATGATTCCAAGTTTACTTATAATAAATTATTATCTAAAAGTATGTATAATAATAATATATATTTATACCGAGTCACTCAGAGCAGAACCTCCCACATTTTTTTTTTTCTAAAATATACAATTTGTATGCCAACAGTTTGTAATGAGTATATTTTGAAAATAACGACTGGCACATGTTGCTCATTGCAAGCAATATACATTTTGAGACAATGTCTGAAATATATGAGTAAACATAATGTTATTTTTGTGGACTATCTACAATAGGCAACAAAAGTATCCGAATACTAGCAAAAATTCCTATATAAAATAAGTACAGTTAATACTGTTTCGTTAACTACATCCTTATCGGATCATATTCTTAGACTGACTAAGAGCATGATTCGATAAGGATTTATTTAATAAAACAGTATTAACTCTACTTTTTTTGCATAGTAATTTTTGCTAGTGTTCGGCTGCTTTTGTTACTGACTGTACTACCTCCGTTTTAACTGTTATTTTGAAATTAACAAAAACGTGTGGGGTCCATGTATGTAAATAATATTTATTAGTATGAGTTTATTGAATAATATCGTTTTGTCAAATAAGTCATTGTCATATATTAGCAGAGAGTAACTCTACTTATAACATAGTATTTGTTTAGAAATCCATGTAAAAAAAATCACCAAAAAAAAAAAAAAAAAAAAAAAGTTAACCTTCAGAGAAATTGCAGGAAACCTGCAGGTTTTTCGGACTTACTGAAATATAGCTATATCAAACTTTCAAAAGAAAAACTTAATATTTCTGAATGATACCTGTTGTTTTTATTTTCTTCAATATACTTCTAGTAACCTTTAAAATACCTGCAAAATGTTATAGTAAATCAGAAATTTTTGCAATTTTAGCCTTTTTTTTTTTTTTTTTTTTTTTTTTTTTTTTTTTTATTTGGGAACTGTTTCCAATAGTTTACTGATTAACTAGCTGTTTCACCTGATATACATACGGAAAATTCGTACAGAAATGAAGCAAGAATTCGGATCGAAATCAGTACACAGAAATAAGTTTAAATTAAAAGCATATATTTTTGCATATAAAAATGAATTATGATTAATAAAGAGTTTTCATACATTTTAATTATTCACTGTTTAAATTTATAAATTTAGTAAGCTGCAAATATTATTGCACATTTTGTTTGTAATGTAGTTTTTAGTTTTGTATTCTGAACATTTTTAACGCAAAGTTACTTAAAAACTAAAATGTAAACCTTGAATTAACTGCAATACAAAATTTCGCTTAAATCAGTCCATTTATTTAAACACTCATAAGGCAGGTAAATAAATAAATAATTAAATAAATAAATCTGAAAATGAATCAAGTGTTACACGAACACAGGGTGTGACTAAAATAAAAGTGTCTTGTAAAATATTGAAACAAATAATTAATTAAACTGAATTGTATTTAAAACTGTTTGTTTGAAAAAATGGTCACAATGGCTACAACATGTTATACAAATTTAACCCTATAAGCGTTAAGTCCGTCTTTTTCCGGTATGCACAGTCAAAATAAAAGGCTGGTGCAGCTAAATTTTTAAATCTTTTTGCTTTTTTCATGAAAATAAGATTAATAAACATGTCTTGTATACAGTATTGAATTTGCATACGTATATTGTGCATAGTATTAATTTTATGAATCATTAAACAGATATACCGAAAACGGCTAACACTGAAAGGGTTTTAAACAAAAAGTAACACTGAATATATATATAATACTGCATATATAATAAAAAGACGCCTTAATTCCGTAATATACAAAAAAAACAGACTTGGCGAAAGAGATTAAAAAGTAACAGCAAGATTTGACACAGGCTTTTTCACTGAAACCTGACCCTAATGATAAAAAACTCTGAAAATACTTCCATATTTTATTGTCATCGACAGGCTGAAGTGCATTAAAAACGAATGCAATATTTTACACAAGAATACAGATTTTTGTACGTGGAACCTATTCTTGGATGAGAGATATATCCCTGAAAATGCTTGCACATTATATTGTTATCATATTAAACGTAAAATGTGAGTAAAATCTGCTCGACAAAAATACATCAAAAAGGAATCGCAGGATTTGACACAGGTAGGCATATTTTGGTCCTGGAACCTGCCCCTGGCCGTATAGATTCTTAACAGTACTGGCAAATTTTATTCTCCTCAACAATGAATTTCAGTGCAATATCTGAGTGAAATATGTTCTGTAGAAATAATAAAATAGGAACAAAATTGTCATATAGTCGATGATTTGTCAAAGGCAGGTAGATTTTTTTATCTGAAGCCTGCCTAACACTGGTGAGAGAGATCTCTGTAAACGTTGAATGATCAATAAATTTTATTTTATGTTCGGTACATGCCTAAATTAATTCTCATTTTAATCCGTTCAGCCATTTTTAGATGATAACAGGACACACACATACATAAAAAAAAAGTGTTCTAAAAACATTTTTCCTCCATACCTGTCAACATTCTAACTAATATCACGTAAAGTTTTAGTATCCGCCTTGTTCTTTTCACACTCCTCTCTCTCTCTCTCTCTCTTTTTTTTCCGAGCATTTTTCTTTTTATATAATTGTAACGATATTTGGAGAAAATTACTCTAAAATTAATGTGGTGTAGAAAAGGGCGGGTACTAATATTATTTTACGGATTATTAATTAGAACGTTGGCAGCTATGCTCCTCCGAACACGCACAAAAAATATTCGGCATCTATCTGTAGCTTTTTTCATGTCTGAAACATAAAGAAATTATTATGTTTTCAGTGTTGCCAATTTTAGGAAGTTTTTTTTTTCACATCTACTTTACTAACACTTACATAAAACTAATTTTTATTTGTAATTTCTGCGTAATCAAACCGAAGATTAATCGTCTATAGAGCATTTCCTCGTGACGTCATGTGGTTGGCAAAAAAGCGCGCTCGAATTTAACGCGCCCCGCCCACCATTGATTTTCCGTTGGTAGTAATCAAGTAATCGCCATCGCTATGCTTTTCCCAAGCCTTTTTGCCAACCACTCATAAAAGTTGAGATGTTTGTTTACAAACAAGGAACTGCCCTATTATGCATATCAGATATCACTCCTAAAAATTATTGGTGATTAACGAAAAAAAAAAAGGTTCCTAAATTTGGCAACACTTTGTTTTAGATCGTAATATATATATATATATTTTTTTTTTTCATTGTTTTGCACTGAGAAAAAAAATATATCTCCTTCCTCTAGAATGAATAAGCGGCCATTTTGTAAATCCCTTTACTAGAAATATTGATTTCTGAGCTATGCGCATAAGGCATGCCAAAAAACTGAAGCCTAGAAATTTTAAACAATAGACTAGAAATTCTCGATCATTTCGTCTAAGACGAAATGATCGAGAATTTCTAGTCTACACATTTCTAGATGGTGAAACCATATTCTGAATAACCTGAAAATTCTGAATCTTTTGTATGGCGAGAAATTCTCGCTTGCTTATCTAGAATTTGGTCGTAAACCAAGATTATAGTTGCTTATACCCGACTCTTATGTTCGCATTTATTTGGGGTTATTTTCAAATAGGTTTGACATCGATAATATAGACAAACTCTCTAGAATTCTAATAGGAGTTTCTAGAACTCGCTTTCAAAGGGGACTAGAATTTATAAGGACGACATGAAACAATTTTTTCTAGAGCCACAATTTAGATTCTAGATATGAGTTACATAATTTTTTTCTCAGTGTTCTATCAAATGACTTATTGCTCTTGCGTAAGTGGTTTCTGCCCATATCTGCATATCTAATTAAAATTTTAAAGTGTTGCATAGATATAATTTTTGAACAGGTACAGTCGGTAACAAAAGTCTCCGAACACTAGCAAAAATTCTTATATAAAAAAAGTAAACTTAATACAGTTCTGTTAATAAATTCTTGTCGAATCATGTTTCTAGACTGATTAAGAACGGGATTCGACAAGGATTTATTTAACAAAACTGTATTAAAAGTACTTTTTTTACATAGGTATTTTTGTTAGTGTTCGGAAACTTTTTTACCGACTGAACATGAATGAACCAATACCAATTTTCACTCTATTCCATCGAACCGTTTTTGAATAGTATTCAAATAAACAAAAAATTCAATATTCAAAAGCATTTTTAGCTTTCTGGGTGTCAGAAACGTAAAGAAATGACAAAAATATTTTCAAGTCTTCGTGTTTTACTAATAAAAGACTTGCTGGGCACGCGAAAGTGTTTTTGGCTATATCGCTAAATGAAATTTATAATTTAAATTTTGGCATGTTCGATAGATACAATTTTAAGTTAGATACAGACCTAAATCCCTGTTAAGTGTCATATAATTCCGCCCAGCTGTTTTCAATGACGCGTGGACAAACGTACCGTTCCAGACCGAAAGGTCTTGGGAATCCAAGGTGATTGGGGATGTTTGTATACAATATAGTAAGCCCCCTTGGTGGTGAAAAATGGAACTATGTGATTTTGTAGTAGAACCTATCATGTTATATCTTATTTTAAAGGTCTTGGTATTTCCTGACCGTTGGTGATGTTCGTACAGAACACACTGCGCCCCCTGGGGGTGGAAAGTGCAACTAAAGGATTTTGCAGTTGACACCATGTGACACCTTATTTGAAAGGTCTTGGAAATCCAAGGCGATTGGTGATAGAGGTCTTGAAATTTCATGTTGATTGGGAATGTTCGTATACAATATACTGCACCCCCTGGTGGTTAAAAATGGAACTAGGTGATTTTGCAGTCGACCCTATCATGTTACACCTTATTTTAAAGGTCTTGGTATTTCCTTACCGTTGGTGTTCGTATAGAACTCGCTGTGCCGTCTGGCGTTGGAAAGTGCAACTAAAGGATTTTGCTGTTGACACCACCAGTGGCACCTTATTTGAAAAGTCTTGGAAATTCAAGGCGATTGGTGATGTTCGTATACAACATACTGCACCCCCTGGTGGAGGAAAGTGGATTTTGCACCGCGTGCGTAGCATGCATGCCTGCTATACAGTGCAGCAGCCACAGGCAGAGGTAACACGAGTCAGAGGTTCGCTCGGTTCAAGGTTCATTTTTGAGAATTTTTTCATGTTAGCGGCCTGTATATACGCTGCCGCAGGGACCGGGTGACGAGGCCGAGTTCCTTTCTGTTTGAGGGGGTTTTTTTGTGATGCTTTTATTTAAAAATAGAAATTCAAACAAAATCGTGTTAAAGATATAAAACCATACAAATTTAAGGTTTATTTAAGGTTATTATTATGGGCCCGGGCATTGCCGGGCGGGTTCGTTTGGTTCCAGGTTAATTTTTTGGAATTTTTGTATGTTATTATCGGCCCGCGTATGCGCTGCCGCAGGCACCGGGGTCACAAGGCAGAGTTTCGTTCGGTTCAAGGTAATTTTTTTTTGTTACAGCTAATTATTTTTTTCGTGATGCTTTCATTTAAAAATAGAAATTCAAACAAAATCGAGTTAAAGATGTAAAACCATACAAATTTAAGGTTCATTTAAGTTATTACCTTGGGCCCGGGAAACGCCGGACGGGTCAGCTAACATGTAGTCTTAGTATTAAACGAAATAGAAAATGAAAGATAGGAACTGTTTATTTGGAGTCAGTTTGACGTCATATTGACTGTACTTTGTAGAAAGTGATGTCATATATAGTATTTCTATTTATAAGCATTTTCCTGACTTTCTTTTTTTAAAGTGAAATGTCGTAAATTATATTACATGTTTCTACTTGAAATACATTTAAATAATGATGCGATTTTTGAAATATTACGGTCAATAAAATGATCGTCGAATTCCACGGGTTCCAGCTAGTAATTATATTAAAATATTTTTGACGATTTTTTTGAACAAAAGAATGAAGTGAAATTTGAAAAAAAAAATCATGAATAATGCAAAATTTTTTAAATAACAATAATAATAAAAAAATTGATTTGTAACAATATGACTTCCATAACTCACTACTACACATATTATATACTCTTTTCAGATATAGTGCGGTCATAATATATAAATTTGATTTAACTTATTAAACATATAACAATTTTCCTGTAAGATCAAACGAATGCACGCGTCGTGAAAACACATAAAAGAGATTTTACATAGGAAGTCACAAAAAAAAAAAAAAAAAAACTTTTTTTTGAAACACCTATTTCCGAGCTACTTAATTAGGATGCCTGTCAATTTTCTTGTAGTGATTAAGTAATATACATGGAAATACATCAAAAAAGGGTTTATGTAGCAAATTTGAAGAAAATCGTTCGAGGCATTTTTGATCGAATTCTCACTTACAATTTTCTACAAATTAACCTTTTAACCGTAAACCTAAAATTTCATACGAATGTACATCTTGATGAAAGGTAAAATGGCGAGTTTGAAGAAAATCCGTGGAACCATTTTTACATACTTGCGAGGTTTAAAATTTCCATATTCATATAGAAGGCTTATAATTTTTCTTTTAAACTAACCAACTAATACATACGAAAGGGCATTTAAATCGCGTGTATACACATATACACTGCCGAATTGCAAAAACCACTTCTTTGTACTCTAAAAACATATAAATTAGGCAAAGGTGTAACATCGAAATATTTGATCGAATGAAATAATTCCATTTTATTCCAAATTATTTTCTAATACAGCAAACTAATATAACAATCGAATAATAATTTTATACAGAGTATGTCAAGAAAATTACATGATTATGCGTTCATTTTAATTAGAGTTTTCGCGAAGAGAAGATTAATTGCAAATATCAGATAATTATAATTTAAAATTATGTTAAAAAACAAAACCACCTCTTCACTTTTATTTCCCAATGAATATTATTATAAAATGTATCAACAAAATCAAGCTCTATCTTGTTTTCAAAATTTTTATACATTATAACGGAAAATAGAGCACTTCGTCATATACATTAAAATTGTACTGAAACAGAGCGTGTTACGGCCGTGTTTCCCTTAACGCTTTTTATAAAACCGAAATTGCACGTTTTATGAATGGTACAAAACACACCTTTTTAGAACGTTCTGAATAATACTGCTTTTGAACGTCGAGTGGAACGTTCTTTTGACACGAAACACGGTGTTTGAACCAGTGTAACCGTTATTAGACGTTCAGAGAACGTTCATGTGCTACTTGGGATCAAGATAATTTTAAAATACTAAATTGATTCAAATAAAAGTTGGATAGTGAATTTATGGTTCAAATATCTTGGATCCGCTCGGTTGATAACTTGATCCGCAATTTTATTTCCATGCGGCAGCCACTGGAAAATTTGTCATTATGATAACTTTTCTAATACTAAATCAATTCGCATCAAATTTGGGTAGGGGATTTACCATTCATATATCACAGATAAGTTCCCTAGGCTTCTCCCCCCCCCCCCTTTTTTTTTTCTTTTCAAGTGGCGTCTACTTGAAATCGCGGTGCCACTTAAAAATTTCTTATCCCGGTAATTTTTGAAATACTGATTTCATTTGAACCAAAGTTGAACGTATACAAATATCTTGTATGATTTCGCTGGACAAATTGCTTCGCCATTTTATTTCCAAGTTTCAGTCGCATAGACTGCCACTTGAAAATGTCATAACAATAACTTTTGAAACACTGCACTGATTCGAATCAAAGTTTGAAAGCGAAGTTATGCTTTAAATATCTTGACGAGTTTGCTCTATTATATTGTTTCCAGGTTCCGGCCACTTGAAAATTTGTTATCACGGTAACTTTTGAAATACTTAATGAATTCAAACAAAAGTTGAAAAATAGATTTGTCATTCAAATATCACAAAGTCCATCAATAATTTGTAGCCGCTATTTTGTTTCAAAATGGCGGCTACTTGATAAGGAGAAAGAAATCAACCTAACTTTCCGAATGAGCAGGAAAGACTTTTTTTTTTCATTTCTGCTCATTTTTGGGATAGATGTAAAATATAACTAAATCGGGAAGTTTATTAAACTTACGTAAAGATGAATACCATCCCAAGCATTCGTTATGTATTCCTTTTCTCCATAATCGCCAACAGTTGTTTCCATTTTACTGAGTAATTCATCCTGAACCTAAATATACAAATATTTCAGTCGATGACAAAGAAACCAAATTATTATACGGGAAATACATTAGAATTAAGCTATAATATTATAATATCTGTATAATATTTCTCTAACGGGGACCAGTTACAATTTTTTTTTTTTTTTTTTTTTTTTTTTTTGTAGAAATGATACGATAGTGGTGAAATTAATAAAATACGCGAGGATAAAAAAATATTACTTAAAAATGAACAGAAGCACATGGACTCAGCTCAATGAACTAACAAGAAAAAAGGACGACATTTGTTTGATGACATTATTTTATGACAAAATGCATTTTTAAAAGTTGCTTCTTCAAAATATTTGCTTTATCCTAAAGATATATACAGAATATGAATCATTATCATAAATTGACTAAGAAACTCAATCATAAAAAGTATAATCAAAATATTTTTTTTTCTTTTATTTAAAATTGTGCCAGAAAAAATAAAATGTCATCGTACTCTTGGCGATAAAAATTTAAAAAGGGTCATGTGAGTTCTTTACTAAAACTGTACTGCCTGTGAAAGTATGAAAACTGGGTCGTCAACCATGAATTTTATATTGAAACTTTTCTTTAAATGATTCTGGTTTCACTATTGCACAATATTTATTTAGTTATAATAATAATTCCGCTTCCTGTAAACTAAAATTTTAATTGGGCGGTGAAATTTGTATAATATTTATGAGTTTCAAATTTTAAAGGTAAATAAGAAAAGAAATAAAATGCGAAAAATTCTCACAGGTTTGCTAGTTATATAATATTTCTCAAACTTGGACCAATTAAAATTATTTTTGTCGAAACGATACGATAGTGGTGTAATTAATAAAATACGCCAGGATAAAAAATAATATTTCAAAATGAACAGTTTGTAAGCACGTGAACTCAGCTCAGGAAACTAATTTAAAAAAAAAAAAAATTGACATTTGTCTGGTGACATTATTTGATGGGAAAATGTATTTTTTAAAGTTGCTGCTTCAGAATCTTTGTAAGCATCGTTTTAAACCTAGCAATGCTTTAAATATATGTGTAGAATATGGATTAATATCATAAATTGACTAAAAAACATTATCAAAATAGGAATTAGTTTCTGTAAACAAAACAAATATATATATATATTGTTACAAAATTGTAAATAATTGTGTTTATTTTTATATAAATTCTTTGAAAGAGGCTTAGTAAGTTGATAAAGTGCTAATTTTGTGCATTTCTAGTCGTTTTAGCGTTGAAATAGCCTTATTTTCCATTAAAAACGCATTAAAAAGTCCCAATAAGGCAGGTAATGGATTTGGCGTCAAATTTGGCGACTTTTTCCACCTTGGCGATTTTTTGGCGACCTTGGCGAGAAAATCCTTATTAAGGATATACTAAATATGGAAGCTCTAATCTCATTGGCTGATGAGATACGGAAATTTCTAGAACTTTCCACACTTTTCTACAGGGGTATATAAAGGCTGTTTTCTTCGCCAAGGTTAGTTTAGTTCAGTTCTCAGCCAGCTTCCGCTAAATGCTTGCATTGCTTTGAGCCACTTTGAAGAGGCTTGCTTTATGTATTATTGCTATACAGTTTGTACTGTGGATTTGCTATTGGCAGCTGTTGTTTAAGCTGTGTTTACTGGTTGAATTGAAGCTGATACTTTGTTTACAGACCTGTATTTTTCTGGATCTTTCTGTGAATAAATTATTGAATTTTTGTAAGTTTCACCTTTCATTCTCGGACAACTCACGAATCTCCAAGTACGCAACAATATTTAAACCCACAGGTAGGGCTCAAGTCATACGGGGCATTTTTTTGACAGTTTAAATCATTTATTTTACGTTTTTGCAGTAAGTTTTACTTATGAATTGTTTCACAGTTAGTAATTTTCTCGTAAGTTTTCCTTTAGTTATTTTTGTTACATATTTTCAACTTTTATATGACTGAAAACATATATTATAATTTCATATATATATATATATATGTATACATATGTACCAAAATAAAGGAAAAGTCTTCGCGAAAATTTAAGAGGCATTATGGAAGTCCTATACTGAAATTTGCTGCCTGAGGAAGTATGACACCTGGGTCTTCAGCCATGAATTTTATTTTGAAAACTTTCTTTGAATGATTTTGGTTTCACTACTGCACAGTATTGATTTCGTTCTAGTAATAATTTGGTTTCTGGTAAATTAAAATTTTAATTAGGCTTTGAAATTGAATTGGTATATTATTTATGAGTTTCAAATTTTAAAGTTAAATAAGAAAAGGAATAAAGTGCGAGCGTTTCACATGGGTATGCTAGTTATATAATATTAAGAATATCGAAATACAGTTCACATATATGAGACTGAGATTTTTGTTTGTTAGATTGAATAAAAATCAAAGATTTATAATATCTGGAGTGACTCCACTCGACTTTCCGAACATTGAGTAATTAACAGTTTTGTAGATAAAAAAAGAAAGAGGAGTTGTTAAACAAACAAAAGAGAGAAAACCAAAATTTTTCTCCATATATTACACGATGTTTTATTTAACTCTACTGAACTTTGAGCCCATAGATCATAATGATAAAGAATATTTCATTGTGTCCCTGTAAAAACCTATAAATGCTAGATTCACCAATATGCTTATAGTTAGTACAACAGTGATTTATAATATTCATATAAATTTTCAGCTCAATTAAATAAGGCGTTTAGATGATATCGCACTTTTAAAACTTTGGTCCCATAGGCCATAATGATAAAGAATTTTTCTATGTGTTCCTGTAAAAAAACTGCAAGTGCTAGATTCACCAAAATCTATACAGTTGGTACAAGTGTGACCTATAACAGGTGTAAAAATTTTTTGTTCAGATTAATAAGGCGTTTAGACGCTATCACACTTTTAAAAATACGGCCCCATAGGCCATAATGTTAAAGAATTCTTCTTTGTGTCAATGTAAAAAACCTATAAGTGCTAGATTCCTTATAATCTATACATATTGAGTATCTGTTACCTATAATATGTTTATAAATTTTTTGCTCATTTGAATAAGGCGTTTAGATGCTATCGCACTTTTAAGATTTTGGTCCCACAGGCATGATGATAAAGCATTTTTCTTTGTGTCCCTGTAAAAAATATATAAGTGCTAGATTCACCAAAATCAATAGGGTTCTTACTACGGTGACTTACAATATACGTACCAACTTTCAGCTTATTCGAACAAAGCGTTTAGACGCTAGCGTATTCACTTACAGACATACACACATGAATACACACACACATACACGCATACATACACGCACACAAACATACATCCTCTGAAAAATAGTGAATTCGGATTTTTGACATGATTACAATACTTTCCTCACTATAGTGTTCGGAAAGTAAAAAATTAGATCAATACTTTAATGTTCCGTGTTAAGTAATCCAAACCGGATTTTGATAAGAAAATTATTTCATAATTATGGTTTTACACATGACGTTTGATGTTATTATATATCATAATATTCTAGATCATGCAAGGGAAGTACGAATCAGTAAAATTGCTATCGAAATCAAACCAAGCTTAAATTAAAGAGCATGGTAGAAGACATGGGGTAGAGTAGAGTATAAATTTGCTGCAACAGCCCCATGGGGGCGAGATATGACCCCCTAATAATTTTAGTCATTTCTATAAATACCAACAAACTACGTTGTAAGAACGGTTGATGCAGTGGTAGCGTGCTTGACTTGTTACACGGAGGTCCTAATATCGAGTCCCCGCGCGGGAGTTTAGTATTTTAATTTTTTATTTAAACTGAAATATTTATTTTTTACATTGTTAAATTAAATTAAACTATTATTTTAAGAGAAAATATAAATGATATTAAGAAAAGTTTTTTTCAGCGCGGAAAATTTAGCATAAATATATTTATAAAATTTTAACCAATTTATTTATTTATTTATTAAATTAAAATAAATTAATAATTTAACGGGAAATAATTTCATGTTGCATTTAGATAAAATTTTGGTAATGATTTGTGCTTCTGTTTTATGTAAATTTTTAATTACTTTTTTTTATCGATGTCATTAATAGCAAGAATTAATCGTCTGCTCGCACATGTATTATTATACATGCAATTTCTTGCATGAAAAATCCTGAATGAATAACAGCTGTTGCTTAACATTTTGACGTCACATTCAACCTTTATTTCAAATATTTTTTATTAAGAAACTGTCAAATTTGGCGATGTCCGAAGAACTGACAATAAAATTGAATACAATAAAAAATTTTCTCAAAATGTTTTCACTAATTTATAATTAGTTTACACCTCAAAAAATTCAAAATCTGGGTAAATATGAATTTTACAAATCTTGTAATCTCGACGAAAAGTAAAATACTTAACAAAATGTTCGTGATAAACAATGATTGACGGGGATCAAAATTGTAATTCAAATAATTGTGATCAATCTTCTATTATTTTTTTTTTTTTCATTGTGAAAAGTACTTATGGTTTCATGATTTTTCTACTTTTATTCATAATTGTTATGAATTAGAAAGTATATTCGTAGTTTTTTAAAAATAAATATATATTTATTAAATTCATGAACAATACTTAATTAACTGAAATACTCAAAAAAAAAAAAAAAAAAAAAAAAAAAAAAAAAGATTTTTTAATATAATAAATATTTTCTCTTAAATTAATAATTTAATTTAATTAAAAAAATAATTTAAAAAAAATTGAAATATAAAACTTAAAATGCAAAATGCTCTAGCGGGGACTCGATCTTAGGACCTCCGTATCACAAGTCAGGCACCCTACCACTGCGCCGTCCGTTCTTACGAGAATACGTGTTTTGTCGAGAGGACTATTTCTCTCAGACAACGATTTTGCTTTGTCACACTTTCAGTGAGACAGGATGCCTGTCAATATCCAATTTTACCATCTGATTTCTTAAACTATCTTAAAATATTTAGAAATTTTATTGATAAACTCATCAACTGTGAAAATTAATTTTAAGCAGTTTGGAGTATAAGATTGATTTTTTTATACCGACTATGTGAAAAATATCATGGTCGGAATTTGAATCCAGGCCCTCCGGTTAACGTGCGGATACTCTTCCACTAAGCCACCCTGACTGATAACCAGCTCGACATTTCTCATATAATAACCATTTCATCTGCGTTTCAGGTACGGTGACTTTGCCACCGGTTATTAGTGAAAAATGTAGAGCTTGTTATTAAAATAGGTAGCTAATAACTTTTTTTTTTTTTTTTTTTTTACAAGATTGCAATGTATAAATTAGACCTGTCATACTAAATTAAATTTAGTCAAAGACAGATTTATTATTATTATTATTATTATTATTATTACTTTGTCTGAAGAAACATCATTTAACCCTCTGAGGAGCGGTGTCAGCACTGGGGTGACACCAATTACTAAGTTTGAATTGTAAAAACGCATCCTGGAAATTTATTAGCAAAATTTTGCTTCTATAATACAGAAGTAAAAGCCATTTATTTATTTTATTTTAATTTTGTTTGTAAATTCCGATGGTAGTGTAATTTAAATAAACACAACGACTGTGCACTGCAAAGTGTTAACAATGATATTTTCCCCATTATTATTTCATAAACATTGCAATACAAATTGAATTAAAATGTTTGTACTTCGATAGCATACCTTTTTCTCCACAACATGCAACACATTCTACTAAAACAATTAATTATTTAAATATTTCAAAGTCTCTATATGCATATAAGAAGTTCAGTAATTAAGTATATATATATATTAAAAGGTAAGTTATAAGTCACACACATCAAAATTTAGCTGCCCGTAAAAGTATTAATTTTAGAATTTAAATAAAAGTCAAAGCTCACAGAGAGGAGTTGAAATACTGTCTGCAAAAGTAAAGTATGTATTACAATAAATGTTACGAATGACGCTTTTTTTCGCCAGTACAAAAGCTTGTTCATTTTTACCAGACACCATTATGTATTACAAATGAAGGAAATGATGTCTTCTTTGGCAAATGTAAAAGCGAATTTGTTTTTTCAGATTTCTCAAGACTCTGCTTTGCACGGCAGCATTGATGTTAGAGATGGCTGTTGTGATATTCGGTTTCAGCCCAACAATCATGTGTTTAGTTTTCACATAAATCACACTTTTAAGATATCACATAAAAAAATCAGGGTTTGATGAATTTGGCGAAAGACGTAGCTACAATTCACAGGAATTCATTGTTTTGCTAGAAAAATTCCTTAAAAAGATGCTTAGTACTTTTCGATGTGTGACAAGTCGAATCATTCTACTGGAGTCATAATAATATTCACCCATTTGAAGGAGTGAAATGAAGTGAGCAACTATGTTTACATACACTTCACTAATGCGTAGATCCTTATGGGTGCGTCCCAGACCTTCACCAATTACCCATTACGCAATACATTAAACCCAACCAAACAACCAACGTATAATGAGTAGTTTGAAAGGATGTGTACAATCTGACAACGAGATATCACAGATCTCACGCCAGCTTATTTATTTATATTTATTTACTAGCAGGATTTGCCCGCTTCGCTGGACACAATACTGAAATCGGTTGTCAAAATTCCATATCATTATTAATTAACCTGAGTTAAAGTTCCCGTTGTGCTCGGTAGAGATTTTTCTCGCTTGCAACGTGAGAAGACCGTGTTATCACTGCCTTCGACACAACTTACCCGCTTCTTACTTCCCCTTTTCCAGTGGCTAAAATTGAAGTTTTGCGAAATCTCGACAAAGTACATAATGCGTACACCTAATCAACATCCACACACCAAAGTTCGCGAATCCGAGATAATTTGAGGCGAATACAAAAGGGAAAACGTATTTTTACACGTGTTTATAGCCCTCTCGACACCAAGGGGGTAAGGGGTGATATCGTAAAATCCCGTTACAATAACGGTCGGATACATATAAACAATTTACGTACCAAATTTCGTTACCGCAGATCCCATCGATTTCTCAGGACAAATTTAGCGCCAAAAGGTGTGTCTCGAGTTTGCCCCCTCGTAACCCCCCCCCCCCAAAAAAAGTGTTTTTGGAAATATCCTAAGGAAGTCGCATAGCCTTTTTTCAATATATTTTTTCCATTTTTGGTAGAGGTCCATTTAGAAATCAGGAATTTTCAATATTTCCCCCTTCCTTCCCTTAAAAATTGAAAATTCCTAAATGTAGAAAACGTATTATTTGTACTCATGTCTAATCTACCGATGTGCAATTTCTTTACTTATGCTTATAAACGTGTTTTTGCTTTTGCTTCCCCCAGGGGGGAAAGGAGAGTAATTTCGGAAAAGTTGATAGATAGAATTTTAAGTTGGGTAAAGGCCTAAGTTCCTGCGAAGCGCCATTGAATTATGTCCAGCCGTTCTCAAATGATACCGGACAAACTTGTTTTAATCTTTTGCCCCCAGGGGGGAACGTGGGGGAATTTCTGAAAAGTTGATAGATGTAATTTTAAGTTGGGTAAAGACCTAAATTTCTGCGAAGCGCCGTTGAATTTTGTCCAGCCGTTCTCAAATGATAACCGGATAAACGTGTTTTAGTCTTTTACCCCCCTTCCCAGGGGAGAACGGTGGGAATTTCTGAAAAGTTAATAGATATAATTTTAAGTTGGGTGAGGAGCTAAATTCCTGCCAAGTGCCGTTGAATTCCGTCCAGCCGTTCTCAAGTGATACCCGAACAAACGTGTTTTAGTCTTTTACCCTCCAGGGGGGGGGACAGGGAAGAATTTCTCAAAAGTTAATAGAGATAATTTTAAGTTGGGTGAAGACCTAAATTCCTGCCAAGCGCCGTTTAATTCCGTCCAGCCGTTCGCAAGTGATACCCGGACAAACGTGTTTTAGTCTTTTAACCCCCAGAGGGGAACGGGGAGAGGGGATTTCTGAAAAGTTGATAGATATAATTTTAAGTTGGGTGAAGACCTAAATTCCTGCCTAGCGCCGTTGAATTTCGTCCAGCCTTTCTTAAGTGATGCCCGGACAAAAAAAGAGAATTCTCAAGTGATGCCCGTGCTCAAGCGACATTCGGACACGATGACACACACACACAGGCAAAATTTTCTAAAGTCATTTTCAGCTTTCATGGTGTGTGAAAAGTGATGATATCGCAAAATGTTTCGATTCTGACAAATTTACAGACAAAAGTCTGATTTTATTAATCTAGATTTATTTATTTGCGAATAAAGGGACAGATTGTGGAGAACATATTTTCGATTACTCAACCAAACTGAGCTATTCGTATGGTCACTTAGATAGAAACCCGCTTCATTACTACATATATATATATATATTTATATATATAATTTAGTTTTATATTTATGTTTTTTCACGAAAGTGTGAAACAATTTACAAAACAGCAGTCGTTTTCTTGATCAGGATGCTTCAATTCTTGAATTATGGGAAATTTGTAATTGAAAATTCAAATGTTTTGCAATTTAATCATTACACTTTGCGTTATCTCAGTTATCCTGAAACGGTAAAGTAATAATTTCCCTGATGAATTTTTGTGTAATTCTGCATCAGTATATTTCTCGAGAAATATTTCAAATTGACAAGAGAATATGACTTTCAAGCAAAATAACACTTCGGCATGAGTACATGTATTTCCTGGAAAATACCATAATTTTTCGACTTGAAAAGCAAAGGCTTTGCAAGGCTTTGCGAATAAAGTCTTTGACCATGAGATGAATGAAACATTCAAAACAATGTGCAGTAGAATGGAACGAATTCTGAATAACATACGCGAAATAAAATAAATTTATCGACTTGCGAAAAACGTACTTTTTCGACCTGAAAAAGCGAAGGCTTCGCAAATAAAGCCTTTAAGCATGGGACGAATGAAACATTCAATACAATGTGCAGTAGAATGGAACGAATTCTGAATAACATACGCGAAATAACATATTTTATCAACTTGAAAATAACGTACTTTTTCGACTTGAAAAACCAAAGGCTTCGCAAAAAGCCTTTGAGCATGAGAGGAATGAAATATTCAAAACAATGTGCCGTAGGGTGGAACGAAAAAGTCAACTTTTAATATTTAATTTGTGATAGCGCGGAAATGTTGTCTTTTGGTTGGTTAGTTAGTTGATGGGGTTTTACGTCGCACTAGTGCTGCTCAATGGGCAATGTTGTCTTTTGGGGTAGATAAGAAAAATGGGAAAATTATTGGAATACATCTTGAGGTGCAGCAAAGACGTTAAAAATTCATAAAATTTATTATTTTCCTACATTTTAAAGTAAAAAAAAAAAAAAAAAAAATCAACTTTTGGTTTTGAATTTGTAGTAGCACGGAAAAGTTGGCTTTTGGTGCAGATAAGATAAATTAAAAATATAAAAAATATTGGAGTACGTCTTGAGGTGCCACAATGACGTTAAAATTTTCTAAAAACACACTTTTTGGAACTTTTCAAAGATTTTTGCGTTTCTCGATTATAAAATAAAATATTTTAAACTAGTATCGCCCAGTGGTCGAAATTCGACCACAAATTTATTCAAATCTCAGAATTCTTTTAAGTTAGCACTAAATAAATAAATTTAGAAATTTAAAATTTCTCTGTAAAAAATGTGATTTGTAAATACTCTTTCGTCATTAGCTAAATGACCTTGCCCACTGTGTTCTGAAATATAAAATTTTAAGCTATTGAAAGAACGGACCCGACTTGCTGCAACATAAAATTGACCGTGTGTAAAAACTGGTTCATTCAATAAAATACCATTTCATTAAATAAATAAATAAACTCACTTTTTGTTGACTAAAGACAAATGACAAAGAACATTTGGATTTAAATGAGCATTTAATAGACAATTTTTTGTCAGTCAAACGATAAAAAGACCAAATATTTAAATAAATAAATAAAGTCACTTTTTGTTGCCAAAAAACAAATAACAAAGAACATTTGAATTTTCAAAAATTAAATAATATATATTATTTACATATTAATACACAAACATGAAATTTATCGTACGGCTAATACATCTTTAAATTACAGCTGGCATAAATCATAAAACAAAAAAGAAAGAAATTAGATCATAAATAAATTAGAAAATAAAAAAATCTGGAGTGACTCCACTCGACTTTCCGAACATTGAGTAATTAACAGTTTTGTAGATAAAGTAAAGAAAGAGGAGTTGTTAAACAAACAAAAGAGAGAAAATCATAATAGAGTGTTTGAGTATTTTTCTCCATCTATTACACAATGTTTTATTTAACGCTACTGAACTTTGAGCCCATAGATCATAATGATAAAGAATTTTTCGTTGTGTCCCTGTAAAAAACCTATAAATGCTAGATTCACCAAAATGCTTATAGTTAGTGCAACAGTGATTTATAATACTCATATAAATTTTCAGCTCAATTCAATAAGGCGTTTAGATGCTATCGTACGTTTAAAAATTTAGTCCCATAGGCCATAATGATAAAGAATTTTTCTTTGTGTCACTGTAAAAAAACTGTAAGTGCTAGATTCACCAAAATCTATACAGTTAGTTCAACTGTGATCCATAACATGTGTACAAATTTTTTGCTCAGATTAATAAGGCGTTTAGACGCTATCACACTTTTAAAAATTTGGCCCCATAGGCATAATGATAAAGAATTTTTCTTTGTGTCCCTGTAAAAAATCTATAAGTGCTAGATTCTCCAAAATCTATACAGATTGAGTATTTGTGACCTATAATATGTGTATAAATTTTTTGCTCAATTGAATAAGGCGTTTAGATGCTATCGCACTTTTAAGATTTTGCTCCCATAGGCCATAATGATAAAGAATTTTTCTTTGTAACCCTGTAAAAAAACTATAAGTGCTAGATTCACCAAAATCTATAGGGTTCGTACTATGGTGACTTACAATATGCGTACCAACTTTCAGGTTAATCGAACAAAGCGTTTAGACGCTAGCGTGTTCACTCACAGACATACACACATACATACACACATACACACATACACACACACATACATACATCATCGTAAAAATAGTGAAAACGGACTCAGGAGACCTCAAAACGTATAGAAACATCAAAATCTCGAATTCGGATTTTTGACATGATTACAATACTTTCCTCACTATAGTGTTCGGAAAGTAAAAATGATTTCTCATAAATCAAATCCTTAGCAAATCTTTTTTGTGGTTCCACGGACGGCCAGTGACGTCATCACTTCGCTTGCGTATAAGGATGCTATACAAATTACTGTGTCTATGGTTTTATTTGAGTTTTATGAAATTGCCAGATTTAACAACTTTCCACATTTAGGTATTTTTTAATGTAAAGGAATACGTGTATGAAAGGGAAAAATGCATAAAAAATAAAAGTATTTTCAAATACCTTCTTGACATCGTAAGAAAATAATATTTGTATTCGCACCTTCCGGCTAACCATACCTTTCGAATGATACCATTTTCAACCCTCTACTCCCATAATTAATATGTTAAAAAGGGACTACAAATTTTATGCTTGTCTATTAATATATAGATAGGTGTTATGGTATAAATAGAAAAGTAAACTAGTTGGCATAGTTGAACTCTGCTCAGTTCCCAATCATATGTATGTTCTCATAAATTTCTTAGTGTAGGACTCATCATACTCCTGTTAAGAGGAATGAATTTGATCAAATGCTTGACACAGTGAAAGAAGGAAAACCCCGTCTAATAGTCTACCGACAATTGAGTTCGATATGTTTATCTTATTCTAACCTATTAATTTATTTTATTGGGCTCACTTTCGTAGTTTAGTTTTCATGCTACTATTCCCAATGCAACAGTCCTCAAAATGCACATGTATAATGAAATATCGCCCAATTTCGCTATGTTGATAAACTCTTAAATAATTATAAAACTATGCTATGTTGATAAACTCTTTCGAATAACGTATGAAATTATCTTATTCGAATATTTGTAGTCAATGATGTTCCAACAAGTATCGTAAATATTATTTTGAAGTTGTCTGATATATTTATGTTCCTCAAAATGGATGTTTGTGCTCAATTTTGCCCTATTCTGCCATATTAAATAAACCGCAAATTGCCAATGACTTACGAAATCTTTAAATTGGAAAATTTATAGTCAAGGATATTTACAGTCGGCTGCAAAATTATTCGAGCACTAGCAATAATCCTTGCTAAAAAAAAGTACACTTAATACAGCTTTGTTAAATAAATCCTTGTCGAGTCATGGTCTTAATCAGTCTAAGAACATGATTCGACAAGGATTTACTTAGCAAAACAGTCTTAAGTGTACTTTTTGAATATAGGAATTATTGGCTAGTGCTCGAATAATTTTGCAGCCGACTGTATGTTAGTATCTTACATAATATTTTAAAAGTAGTCTGGCATCTTTGCGATGAAAATATACTTCAAATCCGACGTCTATACGAAATTTTGCGGTATTCTGCCATGTTAAGAAATACGTAAATTACGAATAATGTGCGAAATTTTCAAAGTAGCATGTTTATAGTTAATGGCGTTCATACTGGCATCAAAGCTGACATTTAAAAGCTGTTCTTACATATTTGAGATAAAAATATTTCTTTTCATTCACGTTTAAGTGAAATTTTACCCTATTTTCCCATGTTAAGAAAATCGCAAATTTCGAATAAATTCTGAAGTTTTTTAATTAGAATGTTGCAAATGAACAGGGTTCAAACCAGTGTCATAAATAATATTTAAAACTCATCCGACCTCTATGCAATAATTTGTTCGTGCGATATCGTGTACACTCACTAACAAACTAACGGACTAACAACTAACAGACACCCTACAGACGGACACCATACCCATTTTGATATTTTCGGATTCTTCCCACCTCAAAACGTGTAAAAATGTCAAAAAACCCAGGTCAAAAATTTTCCCGATTACCTAAGTTTCCCATACTTATAATATTGTTGCGTATTTGGGGGTTCGTGAGTTGTCCGAGAATGAAAGGCCAAACTTACAAAAATTCAGTAATTTATTCACAGAAAGTTCCAGAAAAATACAGGTCTATAAACCAAGTATCAGCTTCAATTCAACCAGTAAACACAGCTTAAACAACAGCTGTCAATAGCAAATCCACAGTACAAACTGTATAGCAATAACACTTAAAGCAAGTCTCTTTCAAAGAGTCTCAAAACAATGCAAGGATTAGCGAAGCTGGTTGAGAACTCAACTGAACTAACCTTGGCGAAGAAAACAGTCTTATATACCCCTGTAGAAAAGTGTGGAACGTTCCAGAAATCTCCATATCACATCAGCCAATGGGATTAGAGCTTCCATATTTGGTATTTCCCTAATAAGGATTTTCTCGCCAAGGTCGCCAAAAAAATATCCAAAGTTGAAAAAAAATCGCCAAATTTGGCGCCAAATCCATTACCTGCCTTATTGGGGGGTTTTAATGCGTTTTTAAGGGAAAATAAGGCTATTTCAACGCTAAAACGAATTGAAATGCGCAAAATTAGCACTTTATCAACTTACTACGCCTCTTTGAAAGAATTTATACAAAAATAAACACAATTATTTACAATTTTGTAACACTGCCCCCGTACCAAGGACTGCACGTCCCGGGAAGTCCAACCCTTGGTCAAGAGGCGAAACTAAACAAATTTACACAATCTAAAATACAAAAACTAAGTTGCATATAACGATAAAATAGAAATATAAATCAATTGAGAAATATTTACAAAATTCACAAATATGTACAAATATTTATATACAAATATTTACATTACGCATGCGCAAATGTTACTAGTATTTACATTTTAAATTTTAATATTACCGTAAATTGTGGTACTTGGCTAGTCTGTTATAGTGCACCACCTTCGGTTTTGATGAAGGTGTTTTAGTGATCCGCACCACTACATCATTCAGCCTTTTTAAGACTGTGTACGGACAGTCCCAGTTGCACTGCAACTTGGGAGAGAGTCCTTTGCGTTGAACAGGATTCCACAACCAGACCTTGTCTCCTTCCTGGAACTCATGTTGTGTAGCCTTTAGATCGTACATCGTCTTCATTTTCTCTGTTGCCATGTGAATCCGCTTCCGAGCAAAGTTGTGTACGTCCTGAAATCGTGCCTGGAGATCTTGGATGTACTCCTCGGACGATGATGGCGCATCGGGTGGATAACCAAACAGGAGATCACATGGGAGACGAAGTTCACGTCCAAAGAGCATTTGGGCTGGAGTATAGCCGGTGGTTTCATGGACAGCACTTCGATAAGCCAGCAGGACCAATGGCAACTTCAAGTCCCAATCTTGCTGGTTCCTTGATACTAGAAGAGAGAGGTTATTCAGGATGGTACGGTTGAACCTCTCGACCATGCCGTCCGACTGGGGATGTAAGGGTGTTGTCTGGAATTCGTCTATGCCTAGTAGTTGACACAGTCCTTTGAAAATAGCAGAGGTAAAGTTCCTACCTTTGTCGGTATGAAGTTGTAGGGGCGTGCCGTACCTTGACACCCATTGCTGCCCTAGGACCTCTGCGACTGTGCATGCCTCTTGATTGGTAATGGGATATGCCTCAGGCCACTTCGTGAAATAATCCATCACGACGAGGATGTATTTATTTCCACTGGAGGTCCGTGGCAAAGGACCCAAGATGTCGAGTGCAATCCGTTCTAACGTTATACCGTTGCAGTCTTCCTCGACTTCGTTTCTGCGGGCCTTTACGTGCCGCACAAGCATCACAGGATTTACACCATTTCCCCACATCCTCCTTTGCCTTGCACCAGTAGAAGCGTTCCCGAACTTTCTGCAGAGTCTTCATTACCCCAAAATGGCCTCCGGTAGAGCTACTATGCAGTTGTTCTAAAACATCTGGAATTTTTTATCTTGGTAATAGAATCTGCCATCTGAAGCTTTTCCCATCATCAGATTCCCACTTCGTGTATAGTACACCGTTTCTGTTATGAAGAGAGTCCCAAAGTGCCCAAAAACTTTTCGTAATGGGACTAAATCTGGAACTGTCCTGCCAGGTAGGTCTGTTGCTGGTCGTCTCCTTCATCTGTAATATTGGCTTTATGTCAGGATCTTCCAACTGGGCTTGTCTTCTTCGTCACCCCATGGATCGGGATCTTGTTCTGATGATGTTGAGACAGTAACTTGGCGAGCAACTGGCTTTATTCTTTGGTGTTTATCCTCGGTTTAGAGCTGTACAGTCGGCTGCAAAATTATTCGAGCCCTAGCCAATAATTCCTATATTTAAAAAGTACACTTAAGACTGTTTTGCTAAGTAAAACCTTGCCGAATCATGTTCTTAGACTGATTAAGCACATGACTCGACAAGGATTTATTTAACAAAGCTGTATTAAGTGTACTTTTTTTTGGAAAGGATTATTGCTAGTGCTCGAATAATTTTGCAGCCGACTGTATTTATGATCTACAGATGGAGGCTTCCGCAAGAAGTCATCTGGATTTTCCCGAAGAGCTCCTTATGGGTGGCATACTTCAGAGACATTCTTGGTTGCTTCTCTATGTGTTCTTACTGGGCAGCTTCGTTTGATATGCCCGTCTTTTCCACAGCCCCAGCATTTAATTGTTGGAGTCTTCCCTTCTTTCTTACTCTGAAGAATGCGTAGTCTTCTATTAATATCTGCAATCATTTTCTGATAGAACTCATGGGGCACTAAAACAGTTTTACTATTGCATTGATATCTAGTCTAGGAGCCAAGGAGCCTGAGCCATCACCGGAGCGTATGTCGTGGGGAGAATGTCGCGGGAGGTGGAGATTTGTCTGCGTCCGCTGACAAGCTCAGAGCAGGTGTCAGATCAGTAGCTTTGCCGAGTTCAGTTGAGTTGGCGTCTCCGCTCCGTCAATTTTGTAACAGATTAACGTAATATTTTATTAGTTTGTGTGCTACTTTATTATTGTGAGTAAAAATGGCTGTCTAAATTGGTGAAGACAAGATAAATGACCTAATTTTGAGAAATTTAGTGGTTTGCTTGAAGTTGAACTGCCTGCATACGAATCTGTTATGAAATGCTACGGTTATATAAAACATATCCTCAAAATTGCGTAAGAGACGGATCCTACTGTAAGTGAAATATGTGACACTTTATTTCTCTAAATAGAACAAATATGGTCAAGAGCTTCTATTTCCGTTGTTTATACCAAAAGAATTTTACAAATGATAAAAGCTTATCATGCTAAATACAGGAATTTCTTAAGGTCTAAAAGCAGAAAAGGGTCAGATAAGTTTGCATGCAACCTCGCAAAATTTAGAAAATAAGCTGAACGTTTATTTGATATTGCTACAGTCGGTAACAAAAGTACCGAACACTAGCAAAAATTCCTATGTAAAAAAAGTAGAGATATACTGTTTTGTTAAATAAATATTTGTCGAATCATGTTCTCAGGCCTACTAAGAACATGATTCGAAAAGGATTTATTTAACAAAACAGTATTAACTCTACCTTTTTAGTTCGCCATCATACTATAAGTATAGGTAACTTAGGAAATCGTGAAAATTTTCGACCTCGTTTTTTTGACTTTTTTA
The DNA here is from genome assembly GCA_963930645.1 of Salticus scenicus. Taxonomy (NCBI): domain Eukaryota; kingdom Metazoa; phylum Arthropoda; class Arachnida; order Araneae; family Salticidae; genus Salticus; species Salticus scenicus. The sequence continues at coordinate 76,547,367 of OZ005649.1, forward strand.
CACGTTTTCAGGTGTGAGGAATCCGAAAATGACAAAATTTGTATGGTGTTTGTCTGTAGGGTGTCTATTAGTGTGTTAGTCTGAAAATCCGTTAGTTTGTTAGTCTGTGTACAGTCGGTAACAAAATTCTCAGAATACTAGCAAAAATTCCTATGTAAAAAAAGTACACTTAAAAGTACACTTAAATAAATCCTTGTCGAATCCTGTTTTTAGATTGACTAAGAACAGGATTCGACAAGGATTTATTTAACAAAACTGTATTAAGTATACTTTTTTTTACATAGGAATTTTTGCCAGTGTTCGCAAACTTTTGTTACCGACTGTACACGATATCTCAAGAACAAAATGTCGCAGAGAAGTCAGATCAGTTTTAAAATATTACTTTCGACACTGGCAAGAACACTATTCATTTGCAACATTCGAATTTAAAAACTTCGTAAGTTATTAGAAATTTACGATTTTCTTAACATGGGAGAATATGACAAAAATTCACTTAAACGTGCACTAAATGGAAACTTTTTACTGTAAAAATGTCAGACCAGTTTTAAAATACCAGTTTTGATGCCGGAATGAACATCAGTAACAATAAATTTGCTACTTTGAAAATTTCGTAAGTTATTGGAAATTTACGAATTTCTTAACATGGTAGTACATGGTAAATTTTCACATAAACGTCAATTTTTAGAGATAATTTCATCGTAAAGCTGTCAGACTACTTTTGAAATATTATTTAGGACACTGGCATGAATATTAATGAGTATGAATTTTCCAATATAAAAATTTCGTAAGTTATTGGGATTCTACGAATTTCTTAACATGGCAGAATAGAGCAAAATTTCACATAAACGTCAATCTTGAGGGATATTTTCATCGTGAAGATGTCAAACCACTTTCTAAATATTATTTAGGACACTGGCATGAATATCATAGACTATGTTTTTTCCAATTTAAAAAATTCGTAAGTTATTTGGAATTTATGATTTACTTAACATGTCAGAAGAAGGCAAATTTCAGCGTAAACTTCCATTTTGAGGATCATAAATACATTAGACAATTTCAAAATTACATTTATGATATTTGGTTGAATGATTGAATGCAAATATTCTAATAGGAAAATTTCGTAAATTATGCGTAATATACGATTTTACCAACATAGCGAAAATGTAAATTTTTTATATAAATTATGAATTTTGAGAATTATTGCATTGGAAATTGTAGCATAAGAACTAAACAACGGAATTGACCCTGATAAAATAAATTAATAGATTAGAATAAGATAACTATATCGAAGTGAACTGTGGGTAGCCTACTAGGCGGGGATTTCATTCTGTCACTGTTTCAAGCTTTGGTCAAATTCATTTCTTTTAACATGATTATAATATGTCTCCCACTAGAAATTTATGAGAATATAAATATCAGAGTCCACCTATGCCTACCATTTTATATAAGAATTTCTGCTAGTGTTCGGATACTTTTGTTACCGATTGTACCTGGAAGTGTGAAAATTTCAATGCTTGCACTTGTAAAAAAGAACAAAAATGTACCAGTTTCTAAACTATCAACGCTCTAACTGGAAAGTAGTTATAGTTAATATTGATATAGCAACCACAAGCATTTTAAGAAAGAAAGCAGCTAGAAATATTAAAGAACTAAAGAGAATAGTTAAGTTTAATAAAGAACGGACAAAAAATACTAGTGTATCATAAACGGTTACTGACGACAATGACAGCGCTGACGAACAGCAATGTTCTTTACGAGAACAGGCGAACCAACCAGTTCCTTCAAATATACAAGAAGAGATAATAATTATCAAGTCTTTCAAAACTGAAAGAAGAGAAAAACACTCAAATGTGTATTAAATTGCCCTTTGTAGCTTCCATTGCTTATCGTTTCGGAATATTTGATAGAGCTGCTGCAGCTAGAGCTAGTGCTGCTTTACAGGACTTGGGTATAATCACAGAAAACAAAACCAGTCTAATAGACCGGATAAAAATTAGACGAGCAAGATCAACAAATCGAAGAAAGCTCATCAATGACAGTAGTTATAATGAGATAACCAAAAATAGAGGATTATTTTTGATGACAAAACACTTGTTCAGGAAAAGAAAGGAAGAAAGTTGCACAAGAAAGTTCTTTCAGAAATGCACGTTCACTAATAGAGAAATTAATCTAAAGTTTTTAGGTCATCTAACACCTAAATCTGGCACCGGAAAAGACATAGTAGACAGTATAGTAAAGCTTTTTGAAGATAGGGAACACAACAAGAAACTTTTGAACTTTGCTGCTATTATGTGCGGTGGAACCTTTGTAAACACTGAACATAATAATGGTGTGATGTCTCTGATGGAAAAAGAAATAGGAAGACCTTTACAGTAGTTAATTTGTTTGTTTCACGCTAGTGAGCAACCATTGCGACATCGTTTTTATCATTTAGATGGTAAAAAGAAAGACCCAATGAGTGTAAACGTGAAATAGGTCAACAGCTAGAAAACTGTGCTAATCTACCTGTGGTTACTTTCACGCCAATTGAAAATAACCTTCCTCATTTGGAGGACAAAAATAATTGAAGGACTGATCGAAAATATTTACTGGATATGTGTATCAAGTAGAAATTGCTTAATAGCTTTACCTTTAAGAAGCCCAGGGAAACTTGCTCATTCCAGGTGGTTGACATTAGCAAACCGCGTGCTTAGATTGTATGTGGCGACTGAAAATTCCAACTGAAAATTTTAAAACTCTGGCTGAGAACATTGTGAAAGTGTATGTGACTGTGTGGTTTAATATTAAATTGAAACCTTTATATCCTTATGGTTCAAAACGTCTCTTTAAACTTATCTCATATTCACACCCTCTCTCTGACGACCTCAAGAACATTACAGACACGATTATTCAAAGATATGGGTACTTTGCTGCTCCGGAAAATCTCTTTTTGTCCACGCTATGTGATGAACGCAAAATTCCATATGAACTTGGTTTACGACGTGTTTTAAAAGGAAGAACAGGAAGTAGTGGCGGAATCAGAAAGTTTAAAATTCCAAAGATAAACTTTGATGCAAAGGTTTACATCGACATAATTTCATGGCCTGAAAATGATGTAACGGAAACCCCTTCCTCGAAACATGTTTCCAGTGACTCTCTCAAAGACTTTATATGGAAGGTATCTGAAGCTGAACCAAATTGTAAAGTGGACCCGGTTATCGACTTTTCCCGGCTTCCTTGTCACACGCAAGCAGTGGAAAGAGCTGTGAAACTAGCGACCGAATCGGCTCAAAATGTCTGTGGTTTAATCACAAGTAAAGGATACATAACAGCAAAAATTGACTCACGTGCAAAATTTAATTAAAAAAAAAAGAAAAAGAAAAGAAGAGAGAAAGTTTAATGTGGCTATGAAGTAGAAGAAAACATTTTGCAATTGTAGCATTTGTAATCATTAAAGAATACAGAAGTAAGAAATACCAAATATGACATTTTTTTTAAAAATTATATTTTGCAATTGATGTATTTCCCAATTATAATGCTTATATTTAAAATCATCTTTTGCAACATTATATCTACGAGAAATTCATGAAAATAATTTATCAAAGTTTATAATTTGTCATTATTTATTTATTTATTTATTATTATTATTATTATTTTTACTTTGAGCTCTTTGCCGCAATTTAACATATAATAGTATTGCAACTGAATTTTATAATAGTATTGCAACTAAACCAAACAACAATCTAAAAAAAAATAATTAAAAGACTCATTTTAAAATTTTAAAATTTTTCTTTGCAATCATTAAGCTCTTTGTGGCACCTCAAGATGTTGTAGCATTGCAATCATTTATTTATTTATTCATTTATTTATTTATTTTTTATTGAACCTAAAAGGTAACGTTTCCTCACTACTGCCAATCTAAAATTTCAATAATAATAATAATAATAATAATAATAATAATAATAATAATAACAATAATAATAATAATAATAATAATAATAACAATATTAATAATAATAATAATAATAATAATAAAATAAATAAAAGAACATTTTCATTCCACCGTAATATGCAGTATCATCAACTGGGAAGAAAAAGAATATCAAACAGTATTCACTGAAATATGGATCATTAAACTTTGATGTGTGTAATCTTAAACTTACTCTATAAAATGCAAATTAAATAAGATGTATAATTTAAAGGAGTATTACCCTATCTTGAAACATAAATCCAAGAATTCCACCAGCTAGTAGAACAATAAATATACAAAACAGCACTATAAAATACTGAAAAAGAAATATTTATTATCATTTATTTATTTATTTATTTATTTATTTTTACATTACGTATAAAACACTTATAATTAATACAAAAAAAAAAAAAAAAATAAGAAAAAAGAAAAAAGAAAGAAAGAAAAGAAAAGAAAAAAGAAAAGAAAAAAAAAGAAAAAAGATCAAGAAGATGCAGCAATTTTCATATTATCGGAAAAATAAAAATATACAGCACATTAATATAACAATGCAAACGTCAAGAAAAAATTCCAGAAGGATTTAAATATATATATATATACTAGCAGGCTTTGCCCGCTTCGCTGGTCATTATATTGAAATGAATCCCCAAAACAGAATATCATTAATAATAACAAAATATCTAAAAAAAAAAAAAGAGACAAAAAAAGAAAATCATTGAAATCCGTGAAAATCTAATTTTAAGTTGCCCGATGCCTTCCGTAGTCCCTTATCTGCTTTTTACTCCCCCTTCCTCGCGGTTACATTTGAAAGTTTTACACAATTAATTAATAACATTAAATAACATTTTAATTAACACCCACACACCAAAATTCGCCATTCATAGGTAATTTGGACGGATTTAAGCTTCAAAATGTGGTTTTTGCCCCGCCCCTCCCAAGAGGAAGGGGGGGGAGTAAATTTCCAAAATTACCTTAAATTGCATGTTGCATACACATACCTAACCGACACATAAAAAAATTGAGATCATGAAATTATTTAAAGCTGAGCTATGCTTTAAAACTTTTTTTTTTTTTAATCTCTCCCCCCCGTTCTTAAAGGAGGGAAGGAGGAGGGAATTTCGCAAAATCTCTTCGTTAGATACATATAATCGTCCCTTACATAAAAAATGTCCAACCTTAGATAATTTAGTGCAGCGTTACGCATGAATACATGTTTTTGCCCCCCATTCTCCAAAGGGCGGTAGGGTGGAATTTCATAAAATCCCTTTGTAGTGTGTAGTATGTGAGTACCCTTCTTCCAAAACCTTTTCCCTTCCCTCCCCCCCTTAAAAATCCAAAATTCCAAAATCGCAGAAAATAATTTTTTTGTACTCAAGTCTGGTTTTTCCATCTGCAATTTCTTCACCGTTAAGTAATTTGGAGCCGAGTTAAGCCTTCTGCCCCCCAAGGGAGACAGGGGGGGGGGGTATTTTGCAAAATTCCGTCTTAGTTGGGGGTCAGGCTCCGAAAACCAACCTGATCACTAAAATTTGTGACCCTCTTTCCCACAGAATCGTCATGGCAGTGTTCAGTCAGTGAATCATTGAGTTTACTCTTTTATATGTACAGATTTGTTTATATTTTTTATGGACTACTTGGCTTAAGGTTGCTGTCACAAAAATAGAGTTCTTGGCGAAAAATGTCCTATCTACTTCAGTATTAAAATGAAAAATGTACCCAGGATTATACACTAATAAAGCTCTTTAATAAAGATCTGAATTAGCTTTCATTTTCTTATTATTTAATTTTATAATGACGTTATGTTGTCATGTGCCTAAGCAAATTTAATATTTATTATTATTTTTATTATTATTCGCGTGAAATATACTTTGGCAACAATTAAAAATTAAAATAAATTATTTTAAAGTTTTATTATAGAAGAAATATTTATATTATATAGAAGATTAACTAAAAATTTACATTTTTTCCGGTATAAATAGTAGCCTATGTGTTATTCCAGACTATTATCCATCTCTGTGCAAAATTTCATCCAGATCTGTTTAGCCGTTGTGGCGTGATTGAGTAACAAACTTTCGCATTTATAATATTAGTATAGATTAGTTATCATGTGCATGTGTTAGATTGAGTTTTTTTGCTGTCAAATTGACAAAATTTTAATTTTAAATTTCAAAACTCTGTCGTTCTTGCCGCTTATTGTATTTGGTGATCAAAAAACGTAATACGAAAATATGCATGCCAGATGTATATTTTCTTAATATGCATTGTACGAAATATTGTTTCATATTATTCATTACTCTCTTAATATAAGTTATTAAAATAACCATGATTTTTGAAAGGTTTTAATTATGTTCGCCAAATAATTTGTCGATATTTTTTTTCTGCTAAGGATGACCGATATCAAATCTATTCCTCTGCAACATATTAGTATTTTATATCAGATACTTTATTTAGACATTTCAAAACAAATTTGACTTCAAATTATGATAGAATATTTATCATTTTCCTTTTAATTAGTATATTAGTTGGATATTTATTGTGTAAATATCATCTTTTGAAATGAAATGTTTGTGTTTTCAATCGAATATGGAAATTTGCCATTTTTTTCCCTAGAGTTTTGAAATTAAAAATTCAAATTTTGTCAATTTTACAACAAAAATAACTTAATCTAACGCATGGACATGATAATTAATACATACCTATACCTAAATATGGGGATTAAAATCGGGAAATAATTTTCCTCGATTTTTAATAATGTTTTACAAAAAATCCAATGGACGTTTAACATAGGAAATATTTTTCTTGCATAAACGAACGGCCAGTGACGTCATCACTTCGCTTGCGTATTAGCACTTTATCAGTGTGTAAAAGAAATTTTTAATTAAAAATGACGTCAATTTTTGTGAGATGCTGAATTTTTTTATAATTTTTTATCGTTCACGTTTAGATAAATGTATTTATTTTCCTGTTGAAAAAAATAAATAAATTCGTTTTTTTTTTTTTTTTTTTTTTTTTTTTGGCAACAATTAACTTATGGATAAATTTAAATGGCTAATTTTTTGCTATTATTAGCTTGCAAAATTGCTATTTTATGCATAAAAATCGCAAAAACAATTTTTTTTTTCGGAATAAAAGGTAGCCAACTTTTTAAGTTAGGGTATAAGCTATCTTCATAACAAATTTTATCGAAATCCATCGAGCAGTTTTAGCGTGAAACTGACTCAAATAAACGGACATTCACATTTATAATATACTAGCAGGCTTTGCCCGCTTCGCTGGTCATTATATTGAAATGAATCCCCAAAACAGCATATCATTAATAATAATAAAATATCTTTAAAAAAAAAAAAAAAAAAAAAAAAAAAAAAATTGAAATCCATCAAAATCTAATTTTAAGTTGACCAATGCCTTCGGCAGTCCCTTACCTGCTTTTTACTCCCCCTCCCTCGCGGTTACATTTGAAAGTTTTACAAAATCTCATCAAAGTGCATATTTCGCACACTTAATTAACACCCACACACCAAAATTCGCCATTCATAGGTAATTTGGACGGATTTAAGCTTCAAAATGTGGTTTTTGCCCCGCCCCTCCCAAGAGGAAGGGGGGGGAGTAAATTTCCAAAATTACCTTAAATTGCATGTTGCATACACATACCTAACCGACACATAAAAAAATTGAGATCATGAAATTATTTAAAGCTGAGCTATGCTTTAAAACCTTTTTTTTTAAATCTCTCCCCCCGTTCTTAAAGGAGGGAATTTCGCAAAATCTCTTCATACTATGAGTTAGATACATATAATCGTCCCTTACATAAAAAATGTCTAACCTTAGATAATTTAGTGCAGCGTTACGCATGAATACATGTTTTTGCCCCCCATTCTCCAAAGAGCGGTAGGGTGGAATTTCATAAAAACCCTTTGTAGTGTGAGTTCAGTTCGATTTCCTCGTGCGTTGAGTACCCTTCTTCCAAAACCTTTTCCCTTCCCTCCCCCCCTTAAAAATCCAAAATTCCAAAATCGCAGAAAATAACTTTTTTGTACTCAAGTCTGGTCTTTCCATCTGCAATTTCTTCACCTTTAAGTAATTTGGAGCCGAGTTAAGCCTTCAGCCCCCAAGGGGGACAGGGGGGGGGGTATTTTGCAAAATTTCGTCTTAGTTGGGGGGGTCAGACTCCGAAAACCAACCTGGTCACTAAAATTTGTGACCCTCTTTCCCACAGAATCGTCATGGCAGTGTTGAGTCAGTGAATCATTCAGTTTACTCTTTTATATGTACAGGTGATGTACAGATTTGTTTATATATTTTATGGACTACTTGGCTTAATACTTTAACACTACTTGACTTAACACTTTGGCTTAAAAACTAAAATAAATTATTTTAAAGTTTTATTATAGAAGAAATATTTATATTATATAGAAGACTAGCAGGCTTTGCCCGCTTCGCTGGACACTATATTTAAATGATTTCTTTGTAACTGAATATATTTCGATTGGCGACTATTTTCGTCACAGCTTTAGTATGGGACCTCCTTGGCAATATCAAACATTTTTTGAACTTCTTGAATCTGTACAAAAAAACTATTATTAAAACAAATATTTTCGAAAATAGTCCAATAGCTGGTGTTAATTCTTCGAATATTCTGGAAACAGTTAAGCTGTTACTCGTACAGTATAAGTCATTATTCGATGAATGTTCTGGGACAGTCTAAAAAATAGTCACTTGTTCCACAGGAGTAAAGCAAATAACATCAACTACACCAAAGCAAAAATTTTCACTCAGTCACGAAAAATGTCCAGTTGCTTAGAGCTCAATCCTTAAAGTGCAATGACTCAGAAGAGGTCTTTGAAAAACTCTGGGTCGCAGTGACTACATACTCTTTCGCAAAAATCAACTCACACCTACTTATAACTTTTGGCGATGGGGCTTGGAGATGACTCCATCGAGAAACCCTTTGTAAGCTCAAGGTCTACGTTCCCGTGTGTCGGAGAGCTTCGAAACATCAGGAACCCTAAACTATCATTTTTCACCAAATTTGGTCGCCCACTCGCCAAGTTTGTCTCCAAGACTATGCTTTCTATTAAACATATCTTTATTTAGTTATTTAAATATTAATTTGAATTAATAAAATATTTCTGCCCGACAGCGTGCGAGTGCAGTCACACACAGCAGCTCATTTATTTGTATGTTAAATTAGCGTAGTGAATGGTATATAAAAAAATAAATAAATAGCTAAACATTATCGTGCTACACAACTTTATTAATTTTACATTTTTCTTGAACTACCTAGATTAAAATCATTGTTTCTAAATTAAACCTCTTGACGAAAAATGTTCGGTGTACTTCAACGCAACAATTTAAAAAATCACCCAGGAGGATATATAAATAAAACTGATTTTAGTACAACACACATTAGCATCGTAAACTATATTAGCACTTTGTAAAAGAAATTTTAAATTTAAAATGACGTCAATTTTTGTGAGATGCATAATTTATTTATTTATTTTATTTTTTATTGTTCACGTTTAGATAAATGTATTTATTTCCCTGTTGGAAAAAAAAAATAAATTCGACAACAATTAAATTATGGATAATTAAATTTTAATTTTGGCAACAATTAAATTATGGTTAAAATTTAAATGGCTTTTTTTTTGCTATTATTAGCTTACAAAATTGCTATTTTATGCATAAAAATAACAAAAAAAGTTTTTTTTCGGAATAAAAGGCAGCCAACTTTCTAAGTTAGGGCATAAGCTATCTCCATAACAAATTTTATCGAAATCCATCGAGTAGTTTTAGCGTGAAATTCAGTCAAATAAACGGACATTCACATTTATAATATATATAAGATTAATTAAAAATTTAAATTTTTTCCGGTATAAATAGTAGCCTATGTCTTATTCCAGACTATTATCTATCTCTGTACAAAATTTCATCCAGATCCGTTTAGCCGTTGTGGCGGGATTGAGTAACAAACATCCATCCAGACTTTCGCATTTATAATATTAGTATAGATTAGTTATCATGTGCATGCGTTAGATTGAGTTATTTTGCTGTCAAATTGACAAAATTTTAATTTTAAATTTCAATTGTACGAAATATTGTTTCATATTATTCATTACTCTCTTAATATAAGTTGTTAAAATAACCATGATTTTTGAAAGGAATTAAATTATGTTCGCCAAATAATTTGTCGATATTTTTTTTTTCTGCTAAGGATGACCGATATCAAATCTATTCCGCTGCAACATATTAGTATCTTATATCAGATACTTTATTTAGACATTTGAAAACAAATTTGACTTCAAATTATGATAGAATATTTATCATTTTCCTTTTAATTAGTATATTAGTTGGATATTTATTGTGTAAATATCCTCTTTTGAAATGAAATGTTTGTGTTTTCAATCGAATACGGAAATTTGCCATTTTTTTTTTCCCTAGAGTTTTGAAATTAAAAATTCAAATTTTGCCAATTTTACAACAAAAATAACTTAATCTAACGCATGGACATGATAATTAATACATACAGTCAGTCACAAAAGTCTACATACACCCATAGATATAGTAATAAGACATAGATTGATCAGCGAGGCCGAAAAAGTGATGCCTTTTTTTTGGGGAAAAGACGGCCATTTTACTCTCTTGTGGATGTCTTTCCCCGACTGAATATACACGGGAATACACACAGATAATTTAGCAAATAAAATTTATGAATAATTTATATACTAAAGATGAATGAAAAAACTCCATATACTCATTTTTCTTTCTCTCTTTTCTTCTTCTTTTCTTTTTCTTTTCTTCTTCTTCCTTTTTTTTTTTTTTTTTTTTTTTTTTTTTTTTTGTATGGAATAACGACATTTAAAGAAATTTATCGTTTCTGTGTACTATTTCTGTCTGGTTAGAAGTTTTTATGGTCGAAAAAACTATTGGACTTATCCTCATCTTTTGAGATATTAGAGTTAACCCTTTAATTGCCAATCGCAATGCAGTCGGACACTTTTGTTACCAACTGTATAGAGTAGAAATTTATGTTTACTCAGAAATGGTTATAAAGATATTAATAAAAGTTTGGGATAAGTGCTTTTTAGAGACCTAAAACAATTGGAACATCCTTAGCATCAAGATAATTAGTGTTAACCCTTTAACTGCCAATCGCAACATGTAGTAGAAATTGAGTTTAATCAGAAATGGATATAACGATTTTGTTTAAAGTTTAGAGTTAAGTGTCTTTTTTATTTATTTTATTTTTTTTTAAGAACTAAAACGTTTGGACATATCCTCATCTTCAGAAAAATTTGTGTTAACCCTTTAACGGCCTGTCGCAACATATAATAGAAATTAGGTTTACTCGGAAATGGCTATAACGATTTTTATAAAAGTTTGGGATTAAGTGTTCTTTTGAGAGATAAAGCGAATGGACATATACTCATCTTCAGGAAAATTTGCGTTAACCCTTTAACGGCCAGTCAGAACATATAATAGAAATTAGGTTTACTCGGAAATGGATATAACGATTTTTATAAAAGTTTGAGATTAAGTGTTCTTTAGAGAGATAAAGCGATTGGTCATATCCTCATCTTCAGAAAAAATCGCGTTAACCCTTTAACGACCAGTCGCAACATATAATAGAAATTAGGTTTACTCGGAAATGGATATAACGATTTTTATAAAAGTTTGGGATTAAGTGTTCTTTAGAGAAATAAAACAAAAGGACATATCCTCATCTTCAGGAAAATTCGCGTTAACCCTTTAACGACCAGTCGCAACATATAATAGAAATTAGGTTTACTCGGAAATGGATATAACGATTTTTATAAAAGTTTGGGATTAAGTGTTCTTTAGAGAGATAAAACAAATGGACATATCCTCATCTTCAGAAAAAATCGCGTTAACCCTTTAACGGCCAGTCGAAATTTATAGCATTAAATGGGTTTACTCGGAAGTGAATGTGACGATTTTGATTAAATTTTAGGGTTAAGTGTTTTTTTTTTTTTTTTTTTCCTGGGCACAAATCCTCTCAAGTATCCTCCTTACTACAAATGTTCGTGTTTCAGACCTTTCTACCACTCTCCTCAGATCAGAAGACATTTAACGGTTAAAATAATCATCGTTGCTCTCCAAATCAAACTGATGAGTATAAAATTATCAAACAATTATAAAAATGGGGGAGGGGGCGTATCAAGAAAACGGTGTGTGATTGGGCAAAATGGTGATCATATTCGGATTCAGGAGGTCATTTTACATAAGAGTGGGCTGAAATGGTGTCAGATACAATTTTCATGCCGAGCAGTGTTATTACAAAGGAATACATAAAAAAATTTCTGGTATTAAGATTACGGAAATCCGTAATAACTTGGCATCTCTCTTTCTATATATATGTATATATATATAGGTAGATAGATAGATAAACATATAGATATTTGGTGCAAATTAGATTTTTTCTTCGATTCAGAAAAGTTCCTGCTCACTGTTAACCCTTTATCAACCGGTTAAGAAATACGGCCGAATTTGGGTTAACTCGGAAAGGGATGTAATGATTTTGAAGAAAGTCTTTGATTAAGTGTTTCTAGAGGTATAAAATCAATTAGGCATATCCTCATCCCCAGGGCAATTCGCGTCTACTTTTTACCCTTTAATTACCGTTTGGGAAATATGGCAGAAATTGGGTTTTCTTGAAAATGGGTTTAACGATTTTGATGGAAGCTTGGATTTTTTTTTATTTTTTTTTTTTTTGGGTAAAAAAACGATAAGTCTGATCCCCATCTTCATAAAAATCATGGTTTGCTGTTAGACCTATTTTTGTTGGTTACTTGGAATAATATGACAAAAATTGCATATTAATGAGGAAAAATATGGCAAAAATCGGGTTTACTTAGAAATAAATATAATAATTTTGATGAATGTTTGGAGTTAAGAAGTGTTTGGGATGAAAAATTAATTAAACTTATCCTCATTTACAGGAAATCTTGTTTTAGCTGTTAACCCTTTATTTTCCTGTTGCAAAATATTGCAGAAATTCGGTTTACTCGGAAACACACATAATGAATTTCAAGAAAGCAAGAGTTAAATGATTTACGGATGAAGAATTGGTTTAACTTATTCTCTTTTTCAGGAAAATTTGCATGCGCTGTTAACGTATCATCCGCCGGTTGAAAAACAAGACTAAGTACTAAAGTACTTAACATGACAGAATAGGACAAAATTTCATATAAATGTATATAATGTGAATTATTTTTAACGCATGAATGTAAAATTTATATGAATTATCGATAATATTAGTAATAAACTTGAAAAAAAAATGTGTGCATGTAGGAGCATTGCTTTCCTCCTGGGAAGGAAGTGCTCTTCCCCGGGGCCTGTGTAAATTTTCAATGTGGATATTTTAGAAAGAACTCGTCAATATTTCTAAAACGAATGGTTGAACCATACATTTGTATTAATTTAAAACGAAGCTACCGATTTCTTTTATTTTTAATGTTATATATAATGTATATATAGTATAGACATACATATATATTTATATATATATATATATATATATACAGTCGAACCTCGTTAACGTGAATTACTTTTAACATGAACTGTTACACAATCCCCGTCAAAATGAAGATTACTTTAGTTATATGACGATCAGTTACTGATAGCATGAATTACTGATAAGATGAACAGATTTGTGATCCCCCTTGAGATTCACGTTAACAAGATTCGACTGTATATCTTTTCATGTCTGCACAAAAATGATTTTTTTCAGCATTTATTATTATACAACTTTAAGAAAAAAATCGTCTGCATTCATCATGGAAAATATCTTTAATAAATTATAACTTAATAAATAATTTGTATTGAATAAATTTGTATAGTATTAAATAGAGAAGAAAGTATTGTGGTAATACTAGTTATAATATATTAAAACAAGCGGGTGTTTTACCTCTGCCACTGCTAACTACATTTAAAAGAATTTTGAAAATTCGATATTACTTACTAATAAATTTAAAAAATATTAAAATTTTAAAAAAAGTATTCCATTAAAAATCAAAACAGTATTTAAACCATAATAGTAACAAAGCAACTGATTATAAAGAATCATATTTTTCATAAATTAGTTAAATTTAACTTACTTATGAAAACTTATCCCACTTCCTTTCATAAATTTATTTCTACAATTAAAAGCCGCGCAGTACTTCGGCATTTTCAATATATATCAACCATGTCTTATTACTATATCTATGATATCAACATTCTATTCCATTGTTGTTTTCGGGTTTTATCATAGAATAATAATTAGGAAGAAGGAGCATGCCAATACTCTTAATGCTTACAAACCCCTTCTAGTGAAATGCCAGCGAAAGCTACTTTTGCTACTCAAAACCTTAAAGAAGGGCCATAGAATAATAATAATATCGCTGTTTGTTGTGGCAACACAACAGCTTATTAGAAACACTTATGCTCCTTCTTCCTTTATTATTATTCTATGGGTTTTATACTCTCTCATCATGGCTGATGCCAAAAACATTTTCGGCAACAAAAATCTTTGCACGTTAACATGGGGATGATAGATCTATGTATATTAGTATATCTATGCATACACCAATAAAACAACGAGATTTAAGAATTTATAAATGATTTTAAATTAATAAATTTACAACAATATTAGATTTTTTTAGTTGAACAGTATTTTATAAAAGTAATCGATATAAACTTAATTACTTCTGCTGAATATGCAAAAAACTTTAAAACTGACGTCACAAAAATCTACATACAGAAGCAGTTTGTAGTAAAACGTCAAACCAAGTTTGTCTTATTTAAGGGAAAATGAAAGGAAATCACACGTCATATTAAAAGGCAAATATTGAGTTTTCGTATCGCAATTTGAGAGTTTATAACTGCAATCATAAAGGCTCCTAGTTACAGGAATACTGTTGACATACATAATTTAATAGATAAGTTACGAAGAAATAAAAAATCTTTTGGTGAAATTACAAAAATTGTTGGAAAAAGTCGGGCAATTATTAAAACTGTAATAAGTAACTATGAAAAAACTGGACATGTTTTTACAAGCCTCGAAGTGGATGGCCAAGGATTTTGAACGATCGAGATGCGAGAACTGTGATTAGAAAAGTTAAATCGACCCCAAATCTATCTGCTCCTGAAGTAACTGAATATATTGCAGCAACAACGAAAAGGAATGTAAATGCAGACAGTGTTCGAAAAATGTTCAGATCTGAAGGATATCATGGCAGAGTACCAAGAAGAAAAACCACTCATAGCTAAAGTTAATCAAACAAAAAGACTGAACTTTGCCCATAAATATATCCATAAGGATTTAATTTTTTGGAAAAATGCTCTTTTCACCGATGAAAGCAAATATAATGTTTTCAGAAGTGATAGAAGAGGTAAAATTTGGCAGTCCAAATACGAGGAACTAAAACTTGCAAATGTCATTCCCACAGTAGAACATTGTGGAGGTGGAGTCATAGTTTGGGGGTCAATATCGGCAGCTGGAGTTGAAAAACTAATCTTAATTGAAGGTACGATGGATACGATAAATACTTCGATAAATACGAAGGTACGATAAATACCTGAAAATTTTGCAAGATAATGTGCAGGCATCTGTTGACAGTTTACAGCTTGGATGCCAGTGGATCTTTCAACATGATGCGATCCAAAGCACAGAGCAAAGATTGTGAAAGAATGCCTTCTTTACAAAGTACCTGCACAACTCCATTTCCCTCCTCAATCACCCTATCTAAACTCCAATGAACATATTTGGGATGAACTTGTCCGCAGAGTTAGAAAATATAGTGTGCACGATAAAGATTCCTTAAAAAATGCATTGCAGCTAGCTTGGTCCGAAATAACTCCAGATACAACACATAATTTGGTGGCTTCAATGCCTAGAAGATTGCAAGCCTTCATTGATGCACAAGGACAAGTAACACGGTATTAAATTATTTTCTTTTGCAAAAAATATGCCATTTTCTTTTTTTTCTTGAAGTGTATGTACACTTTTGTGACATGTTATTTTTATTTAACTAATTGTTTTTCGTAAACAGTTTGGAATGTTTGTTCTTTTTTTAATGAAGTTGTACAGTCGGTAACAAAAGTGTCCAAACACTAGCAAAAATTCCTATGTAAAAAAAGTACACTTCATACGGTTTTGTTAAATAAATCCTTATCGAATCATGTTGTTACACTGACTAAGAACAGGATTTGACAAGGATTTATTTATCAAAACCGTATGAAGTGGACTTTTTTTACATAGGAATTTTTGCTAGTGTTCGGACACTTTTGTTACCGACTGTACTTACATAACTTAAATGCATAACTTTCTAATTATCTTTCTTACATAACTTTCTAATTTAAATTTTCTATATTTACATGAAAAATGCAGTTTTTAATGGTGTATGTAGACTTTTGTGACTGACTGTACCTATACCTAAATATGGAGATTAAAATCGGGAAATAATTTTCCTCGATTTTTAATAATTTTTTACAAAAAATCCAATGGACGTTTAACATAGGAAATATTTTTCTTTCATCCACGAACGGCCAGTGACGTCATCACTTCGCTTGCGTATTAGCACTTTATCAATGTGTAAAAGAAATTTTTAATTAAAAATGACGTCAATTTTTGTGAGATGCATAATTTTTTTTTTATAATTTTTTATCGTTCACGTTTAGATAAATGTATTTATTTTCCTGTTGAAAAAAATAAATAAATTCGTTTTTTTTTTTTTTTTTTTTTTTTTGGCAACAATTAAATTATGGATAAATTTAAATGGCTAATTTTTTGCTATTGTTAGCTTACAAAATTGCTATTTTATGCCTAAAAATCGCAAAAAAAATTTTTTTTTCGGAATAAAAGGTAGCCAACTTTTTAAGTGAGGGTATAAGCTATCTCCATGACAAATTTTATCGAAATCCATCGAGCAGTTTTAGCGTGAAACTGACTCAAATAAACGGACATTCACATTTATAATATATATAAGATATAAGATATATATACAATGCAACCGTTAGAAGTAGAAGATCGCAGAAGAGCAAAAATTAAACTTAAAATGTTATTAAATTTTTTAGCAGTTAGTCATTTAAAACTTATATGTAGCGACTATCCGAAAACATTACTTCATATAACAGCGTCATCTACCATGTGTGTAACAGCATTAACATGCACAAAAACGTTAATCAATATAATTTCAAATATTAAAGGTTTTACATATGCGGTAAAAAAGCAATTTTAACCAATAAATGGTGAGATATCACAATCTGTATATTTAAAGAAAGGGACTAAGGGCAGCCCCACCTGTGGACCGATCCCAAGAAATAATATCGAATTAAAGCTCAAAGCGAGTGTAATAAAAGCAGCATAATGTACTATTGAAAATGGCTGCCTACAGTAGCGCCAATTGCTTTTAGCTGTTGGTTGGCAAAATACAATAAGTGGCAGCGCGATAGGTTAGATAAACAAACTCTAAAATTGTAATTAGAATCTCTTTTAGTTTTTATTTATAAAGTAGTTTAAAATATGGTGATTCTTTTTTTTTTTTTTTTTTTTTTTTTTTGAAAGAGTTTATTTAACTATAGTGATTAGCAAAACTAGTTTTTCCAAAGATCTGTGATGAAAATAATATACAGTCGGCTGTAAAATTATTCGAGCACTAGCAATAATCCCTGTCTAAAAATAGTACACTTAATAATGCTTTGTTAAATAAATCCTTATCGAGTCATGTTCTTAGTCAGTCTAAGAACATGATTCGACAAGGATGTATTTAACAAAACAGTCTTAAGTGTACTTTTTTAATATAGGAATTATTGGCTAGTGCTCGAATAATTTTACAGCAGACTGTATGTATCATGTATTTATTGAAAAAAAAATTCAGTTAAAAGAAATTAAAAATAAAAATAATTCAATATGTGGGTTTATAATACGGTATTATAATAAATAAATAAATATCGTTAATTCTTTATTTAAAAAGTTGCAAACTAAATAGGATACAGTAATAATACAGTAAGTATGGCACATGTATAGGGTGTCCCTTAAATGAGGGTGAAAATTTGTTTTTCTTTTTTTGAAATCCGATACTCATACTCTCTATTTTTTTTTCTATTTGACCCTAAACACTTTTTTAGCAAAATATCAGCTCTCTGGGATAATGTTAACACACTGGGATAATGTTAAATCCTAATATCAATATTAGGATTTACCGTCAATTCGGCAAGTGTTAACATTCACCCAGGGAGCTAATATTTTTCTACAAACTGTTTAGGGTCAAACAGAAAAAAAAAAGGGGGGGGGGACATGCGTATTGGATAAAAAAAAGAAGAAGAAGACAGAAAAGGAAAAAATAAAAAAAATTCCCCTCATCTATAGGACACCCTAATACACACACACGAACACATATATATAAACCTAGCATTAACTAAAATTTTCCTTTTCTGTATGCCAGGATCCACCGCACAGTGAGCAACGACTTAACAGCTCTCTTCACTTACCGTTGCCGGAAGCCCCTGCCAATGTTACTCTATGGGGAAAATTTCTTTACAAATAACTAAGGGCCCACTTCACTCACCACCGCCGGAAGCCGAAGCTAATGTTATTCTATGGGAAATTTTTCTTTACAAATAACTTATTAGCTAATACATAGTTTTAAATTCTGTTTTCACTTTCTAAAAATTCCCATCTGTTAAACTGACGGATGTTAAGTCTTTCCTTCACATATATGAGTTTTAGTTATAGCTTTAAATAAATGCAATAATTAATTACTATATTTTCAATAGATTGAATGGCTTATAAAAATATCTAACGAATTTCTAAATTACTTTTATGTTTATTCCCATTTGTCTCTATATATAAATATCTTAATTCTAATGATATTTTATCCGTTAAGCTATTAAATAAATCTTCTGAGAACAAAAACATATTCTTTAAAATAAATAATTTATTTCTGCTAGTCATCTTTTTAAATGACGTCTCTCAGAATTATAATCTCTCCCAAATCATTTAATAAATAAAATATAAAAAAACATTAATTTCATTTATAAACCGTTGTATACATAATTACATTTTCATTCTTTTAAATTGCGCAAGTCCACTTTGTTATAAATAAATTAAGCAATACATTTTCGTTGTAATATCATTATAGGGTAATTTATAATTTTCTTAATGACAGGATGTGCAATAAATCGTAGTCTTTGTGTCTCCCTTACGCAACGATTTTCTGGCGATAAAATTTGGCATAATCTTTGGCATAAACTGTTATAACGGACTTGCTAAATTCAAAATATTTATATTAATTTATTCTAGAGAAAATGGATTATGTTTGGCTGTAAAATTTGGCACTATTTCAAAAATCTTGGCGTAATTGAGCAGTTTGATCTTGATCGCGATATAGAGAACTAGAGAATTCGCTCCTAGATCGTTGTCAAGTAAATACGCACTCTAAAACCCTCTTTCTCATCTCATGCCTTTGAATTCTCGAAGCTGACGGACTATATGTACTGCCACTTTGAAAAGATGTTAAATTGTTTTATGAAAATCTCCAGAATAAAAATACGTTATTATTTATTACTCAGTCTTTTTACTTTCTCGGCCATTTAAATCTTTTACAGCAAAACGGACCTGGTCAGTGTTTGCAACCACTTATACAAGAATGCTGGAACTTAGTACTTGATATAATATTGGTGTATGACCAGTACGAGATGCATTGGCGAGAGATAGAGGGGTGATAGCTAAAATATTTTAATTATTTAATGTGGTTGACAGTATGTGTATATATATATACATAAAAAATGACATTTTAGAGTATAAGATAAAACAAAATATATTGTTTTCCTTATTTTCTTTGGACTTGCATTGTAGAAGGACTAAGATCATCTGTGTTTATTTGAACTGTGCATTATACTCTATGCCTGAAGTTGCAGAGGATTTAATTTAGAGATGAAATTATGAACGTGAAATTTTATTACAACTTTTCGATGCTCACTTTTGCTCGTGTAGTTGCAATGGGCTGAGAGAAATTCTACCCAATTTTATACAAGGGATGATTTTTTTTTTTTTTTTTTTTTTTTTTTTTTTTTTTTTTGGTGACGTGCAGTCCAGCGCACTCCATCGAGTCAGACAACGGCGGTGGTCCGACTTAGCCTAAGATCCTTCTAAATCAAGACTACAGCAAGCAAAATTAATATGATGCGACTCCTCGAGTTTCCTGAAAATACGAGCAGCGGACGGAACTGCTTTATACCGTTGATGGTGTCATATGTGTCGGTAGAGCTTATCTTTGAGCTTGCAGCGTTTATACTCATTCATAGGAAGGTTCAGCTTGCTGTGCGTTGCGTCCCACTTTGTGAAATTTCGCGTATTCCGATTCCGATTCATTCAATTTAGTGATTCGACGTAAGTTAAGTGGTAATTTTTTTGCTACTGATGAAAGTGCTCAAGGTAAGAGAATATTTTTATCTTTATAAGAAAAGGGAAAGGATAGACTTTACAAATGTTAAACATTTGAAAGAAATACTGTTGACATGTGCAGATATTAATTTGAAAAGACTAGATGTATAATTTTTTTTCACTATATAAAGTATAATTCGTAAAGGAATTTTCATACAGGTTAATCTTTTTTTTTTGTTTTTTGTTAATGAGATAAAATGTCTCTCTCGTACCTTTTTATATTTTATATAAATATTTTTGAAATTTAATATAGGTATTTTTATTTGGTAAATGTGTAGGTACTTGTTTATTAAAATCATAATGAATGTCACTTTTAAAGATTATTTTTGGTGTTTGAGTGATAAATATAGACTTCGTTTAGTCATATATGAAAAAAAAAAAAAAAAAAAAAAAAAAAAAAGTAAAACTTTGCGCATGAAGGTATTTTATTGATGTTTTTCTGATACTTACATATATAATTACATTTTAAATGGTGCATATAAGTGTTTTATTAAGTTTTGGTGTTTTAATAGAAAATCATGAAATAAACTTAAAGTTTTCATAATGATTACATAAACAATGTTTTTAATTTGTTTCTTTCTTTTTAAGAAGTAGTGTAAGTAATATGCTGTATATATGTATATATATTACAAATGCGTGTTGTTATGTTTTGGATAACTTTACACCGATACATTTTTTTCTTTTACACATTCACATACACTCTCAGTTGAAAATTAAAATGATAATGATAATAATCCTTTAATCTAATGATTTAAATTACATAGATTTAAAATTTGGATTTTATTCTTTGATACTATTATTGCAAACAAACTGGTTAAAAAAAAAAAAAAAAAAAAAAAAAAAAGACTTTGGGACGTGTGATAATTTTTCTGTATATATATATATATATATATATATATATATATTTGTGTTACCATAAAATTATTTTTAGTCTAATTTTGTTATAATTAATTAAATTTAATTGATTTTTTAATTTAAGAATTAAAATTACAAATTTATTTCTGATATCGGCGTTTTCCAAGCTGGTTTGAAATACCTACACAAAACATTTTTTTTTACACCTTTTTGGAGATGTGTCGGCAAAGGTTCGCTTTTGTTATCAGTCGATATCTAGACACTTATATCTCCTCTTTTTACACACACATATTTTTTTTTTTTTTTTTCTGTCCAATTATTTTAACCCGCTTGGAATTGCCATTGTTATTATCATGAGGAATAAAAAAATTAATAAAAGAGATATGCAAAGAAATAAAAAATGATTTGTGGTATTCCGATACTTTCGTTGGATAATTTTTATATTGTCACATGTTTTGGGGGATCTTCTATTGAAGCAAACTTTACAAACATATTTTAACGTCATTGGTTAAATTTCACACAATACTTAATGTTTTACTCTGCATAACTTTTTCACACTTTTACATAAAATTTTACTTATTAATTTTCATTTTTAATTGAAATAATAATAATGATAAGCTTATGCTTTTTATTGTGGTTGTTTTAAATCAAATATAGTTACAATTGGTTTCTTAAAATAAAAGTCTGAGTAATTTTGTGCATCACTGTGTTTTGTATGCTAGCTCCAATACACAAGTGACTGGCTCAATGTTCAGCACCATGTTCCTTCATCTTGAATTCTTGGCCAAAATTTTTTTTCTTGATGAAGGGGCCTGTGTTGTATGCCTTACCTTGCACGATTTTGCATTGAATTACATAATATTTTGTGGTTACAATAATTCATTTACATAATATTTTTTTTACTATTTAAATTTTACATAACACTTAACATATTTTACAGAAATGGAGTGGAATTGCTTGTATTTAGGGTTAATTTTTTTTTTCTCACTGAGAGTTGTGTTTATGTAAATTATTTCACATAACACATATATATTTGTACACACATTAACAAAATAGATAAATTGGAATGGAGTAAAGGGGTAAACATTGATCAATTATGCATTTCTCCAACAATTTTCAAATCTTTATTAACGCTATATGTATTCATGAAAGTACGTAAATCCAGTGCATAATATACTTTATGTATCTATACTGGCCGTTATCTTGTTTCATGAAAGTGTCCTAACTTTAACACACAATTTTCCAAATTTACACATTTCTTTTCTCATTTGTACACATATACACCCTTTTTCACACATTTGTGGTGAATTTAAATAATTCTAGCTTGTAGATACATTTATTTACTTATACGCTAGTTTAGAATTACCACACATAATATACATTTTTTTTTCTTTTTCTCATTTTTTTCGGATATTAAATACATTGCCTTTCATGTAAATCTAGCAAATTTGTTAGTCTTGGAAAAAAGGCTCAATTTTTTCTTTATTATACTTACTAGGCATTCTTAAATAATCATGTATAATGACTTATACAGAAAGGGAATTAGTTATTTATGTCTTAGATACTTAAACACATAAACATAATTTTTATTTTAATATTTTCTTTCGGTTGTCGAATAATTTTTCAAGTTTTAATTTTTTATAATAACATAGCACAGTATTTTCTTTGTCTATTTTAACTTATATGTTACATTTTAATATGAATGTTTTAGTTATTCCATTTTTTTTCTAATTGCACAAACTTTAAGAAATTTTATAACATATTATATACTTTGTCGGTTCACAGAAATCCAGATAACATGCTGGTCGTGAAATTTGACATATAATTTAATTTTTTCATTTCACACATTTCTTTTCACATTCATTCAATTTTTAAGATGAAACCAATCATTATCTTCTAAAATTTTAACTCTTAATTATTTTTCATACGAAATTTATTTTATGTGCATAATAGTTTTATTTTGTTCATTTTCGTACAAAAAAGTTTAAGTGTAATCGTGATATGATTTAAAAAAAAGAGAATGATTGGTTAAAAAAAAGGAAAAGGGAAGACTGCTTGATTTTTTTTTTTTTTTTGGGACAGAAATAAATATCTTGCAGTTCTGTCTGATTTTTTGTTTATGTTCTAATAATATTAATAGTGATTTTTTTTTTCATTCATTGGAATGCGTTGATTGCAGAGAAGTTTTTTCTATTTTACTGTACATATAAGATATCTTTATCGCATTTATTCACTATTCCATGTTTGTTTATTGGTGTTTATGTTCAATATGTCTATCATATCTATATAGGATTATTTTACTACTATTGCTAGCAAATAATTATGACAACAAAATATATATTAAGTTTACTTTAACATCGAATTGGGCCCACTGCTGGATAATTACAGCTCATTAAAAAAAAAAAAAAAAAAAAAAGGAAAAACATTTTATGGCACATGTGTGAACAGATTTATTTTACTGTTCTTTTTATCAGCTGATTTGGTGAAATTGTTTTTATTCACCTTTTTGAAGTGAGATTACACTTCTTGTACTCGAGTTTTATTATTTTTACTGAGCAATTTTATAGCCTTTGAAGCTATTCTTTATATATCTACTTTATGCGCATTTTTAATTTTTGAGGCCTCATCTCATTTCATCTTTGCTCAGTTCAGTAGATATTAATTTTAGTCATGACTTTTTATTATTTTTCTTTTTGTTATAATTTTCAGTGCACGTTAAATTCGCAAGTTAAGCGCTTTCATCTGCGGCTATGGGAATTTGTTTTTGTGGCATTCTTAATTTTTTTTTTTTTTTTTTTTTTCAATTTTAATATTTGTTGGAACAATTACAGACATATACTAAATCTTTAATAGTTCAAATTATTTTAGTTGATATTCATTTTTACAATACTGTTTAAATATTATAACATATCACACATTTGATTTCATATTTTTTTAATTACACATTTACACATTTACCCTTTAAGCACAATTGTGTTGCTCTGGTTGTTAGTATATTAATGACTTCTATAATCTACGGATTTCGACCATTATATTGGTTTCAACACCTGTAATTGTGTAGGGGATTTCACACTTTCACAATAATTTTGGAAGGTTATGTTTTATAGGCCTTCATAGACACTTATAATTCATTAACACATGTTTGATAAATATTTTGGGTGACAAAATAAATAATTAATATTAATAAAAATTCTAATATATAAAAAGATATTGATATAAATTACTTAATATATGTTAAATAAATAACATGAGGATGTATGTGACTTTTCGGAATATTTGGATTGTATATTTTTCCTAGTTATATTTTTATTGTTGTCAAAGTTTCGTTTGATACATTCGAGGATTCTTTGTTTGAACACATCACCTCTTTCACAAGATTCATTTTTAACAGATTCACACTAATTTTTTATCTCATTTGAATGATATGATCAGTTTAGTTTGACTTTTCAAACACTTTATAATTAATAATTCTCACACACACACACAAAAAAAAAAACTCATATATATTTTTTTTCCCTATATTTCTACATGTGTTCCTGCATATGTTTCCTTTTGGGTCGGAATTTCATTGTATTATTGGCTGGCTTCTCAATTTGTCAGTCATAATGCAAATTTATCCAATATTATTCCATTTTCTTTCACATGCACGTTTTCCATGCTTTTCTGCATTATTCTCAAACTTGGCCTCACAAACCAATGTTTGACATACACACACACACACACACTCACAAAAATTTCTCTGGCCTATTTAGTTAATATATTTTATTGGTATGCTTGTGGAGATATTGTTTTACATTTTTGTTTATTAAATTTTACATAGACTTTCTACAAATAAGACTACATACAATAATAATACACACATAAACAAAAGTAATTAAATATATTTTTGTCAACTTGCAGTAAATTCTGTTATGTTTTTAGAGCCTATTTATTTTTCAAGGAAATACATAAAAAGTGAAATTTCCGTACATAGTCTGTACGTTTTAGAAAATTTTTGTTATGAAAAAAAAAAAAAAAATCTTGTTTAAAGAGTAAAACTCGTGCAGAAAGATTTCTTTCAGCTTAAATTAAATATTTAATTATTAAATTTTTTCAATAAAAAAAAATCCCTTTTTGTAATGTTTTGCACCACAGATGCATTTTGGGAGACGTCTTGAAATTATCTGTGTGTTGCAAGAGGTAGTCTTTGCAGAAATATATGTGGCTGGTTCACTCTTCATTGTTTTTTAGAGACTATTTTTTGCTGAGCAGTATTATAAAATTATCTGTGTAACATACAGTGTGATTCTTACGAAATATACTGAGTGTTACTTAGGCTTGATAAATAATAATTTAACTGTAATTCTAAAACAAAATAGGCATTTAGAATTTTTGCTGTTTTTGACAAATTTTCTTCTTCGTTTTGTCTTGTTACGTCTATATTAAAATGACTTTAATTTTTTATCGCTGCCAATTTTGTTAAAAAATTATAGATAATAAATTTCAAATACTAATTACTTATTAAAATTCTGTTCAGGAAAAGGAAATTATTTCATACGGGTAAATTTTAATATTGTTTTTTTGACCGACACAATCTATTGAAATAAAGTTGGTTCTTAAATTTATGCAAAGAAAATAAATTAGAATGCATAAAAAAATATAGAATTTAATAAAAAAAATAATAAAATAAAATAATTATTTTTCTAGAACTCTTATATGTGCGCTCTTATTCTGACATAGGGCTAGATTTTTTACACATACAAAAGACATTTCATTATGTCACTTTGCAGAATACTGGTTGCCATTTTATTGCAGAACATGAAGCCTCTTCTGCTGCACACATAGTTCAGTACTCTATGTTAGTTTGGCATCACAAAACCATAGGATGTGTCATAGCTATTGTTCTGTTCTACACTCTCTGGCTCACTTTGTTGGAATTTAATTTTTCACGTGTACGATGATAGTCTTTTTAATCAAAAATATTTTGAATCTTTTTCATATTAATGCAGTTTTTTTTTTTTTTTTTTTTTTTTTTTTTTTTGAAAAATAGCAAAATACAAAATTATTTGATTTTCATATTTCTTGTTACTGATTTCCTTTTCCTTATTATCAACCATACATACACTTCAATGAATGATTATTTTTTTATTTTACACATTTTATACTATGTCACATTTATATACTTTATTGATTATGTAATTTGTTTCAGATGTTTCCCTTTATCATAACAATGGTTATTTATGTCTTATATGTTGTTCCATGTTAGTGAATTTTTTTCAGATTTATTGTTATATGCCACATTTTTTTTTTTTTTTTTTGTTTATCAAAAGATTTTTTTACATTTCCCACAATGGTATGCAGAATTTTTGGAGTTGTATTATACTGTTGTGAAGGTGAGAGGGGGCGTTTTATGATTCAGTAATTTTTGTCCATTTTGACGATTCATTTTTTCTTTTTTTTTTTTTTTCCCTCGTCGCTGGGGAGAAATATGTAAAGTCGTTCCTTCACATATATGAGTTTTAGTTATAGCTTTAAATAAATGCAATAACTAATTACTATATTTTCAATAGATTAAATGGCTTATAAAAATATCTAACGAATTTCTAAATTACTTTTATGTTTATTCCCATTTGTCTCTATATATAAATATCTTAATTCTAATAATATTTTAACCGTTAAGCTATTAAATAAATCTTCTGAGAACCAAAAACATATTCTTTAAAATAAATAATTTATTTCTGCTAGTCATCTTTTTAAATGACGTCTCTCAGAATTATAATCTCTCCTAAATCATTTAATAAATAAAATATAAAAAAATATTATTTTCATTTATAAACCGTTGTATACATAATTACATTTTCATTCTTTTAAATTGCGCAAGTCCACTTTGTTATAAATAAATTAAGCAATACATTTCCGTTGTAATATCATTATAGGGTAATTTATATTTTTCTTGATGACAGGATGTTTCTTGAAGCGGATGTTTTTTATTCAAGACCACTATCGGATGTTTCCTATTGAAAATGGATTGAACACCTTTACTGGTTTGTGGTGCAGGGACATCCGAAAATATTCCAAGGCATTGTGTCATATGAGAGGTACTTTTATAAAACACATTTTAATATCGTTACTTTACATAAATCTTAATGAAATTGAAATATGTTATCCAAGTCCACTATCGGATGTTGTCCATTGAAAATTGAGTAAATATCATCATTGGTTTGTATACAGACACCCGAAAGTATTCCGAAGCATTGTGTTGTATGAAAGGTATTTCTATAAACCAAGTTTTAAGCACTTTACTTTGCACAATATTAACAAAATTAAAGTGTATTAATCATATGCATAAAAGAATGCTTTCCATAAAATGTTGTATGATTAGCATTAGATTTACAGGGTCACACAAAAGTAATCAGTTAAATAAATGGGTTTTATTGAAAATTTGCTGCAATTGTATTTTCGTTTATATTAATCTTTTTTATCAATTTCTAAATGTTTCTAATACCTTCTAATAATATTAAAATGTGTAAATGACTTCGGCTTGTCTGTCTGTCCATCTGTCTGTCTATCCGCGGTCTGGCTCCCGTAAATATGCACGGAATTTCTTGAAACTGATATATGATATTCAAGTTCACTGTCCGATGTTCTCTATCGAAAATGAAGTGAATATATTTACTAGCTTGCGTACAGGGACACTCAAAATTATCCAAAATACTGTGTTCTATGAGAGGTACTTTTTAAACTATATTTTAATTCTTTTATTTTACACAAATTTTAATGAAATTGAAATATGTTATTCAAGTTAATTATCGGATGTTTGTTATAGAAAATGGAGTAAATACCAACCCAAGTTTGTGTTCGGGGACACCCAAAAGTATTCTAAAGCATTCGTATTATGAGAGGTATTTTTATAAAATAAATTTTAATAATTTTACTTTGAAAAAAATCTCAATAAAGTTGAAATATATTATTCATATGCAGAAAAGAATTTTACAGAATGTAGTATAATTAGCGTTAGATTTAAAGGATCGCACAATAATATTCAGTTACATTGAAAACTTTTATTGGAAATTTGCTGAATCTGCATTTTCGTTTACATGAAGAGACTTAATATTTTTAAATTTTTAATGTTTTTTAAGTGTGAATATGTTTTCAATTTGTGTATCTATCTGTCCGACTGTCCATCTTTCTGCCTGTCCGTCTGCCTACCCCCCCCCCTCCCTCAGCGTCCGTAATTATAGATTTTTTTACAAAATTATATATGTTATTCGAATTCACTATGGAATGTTCCCTATTTTAAATTGCATTAATAGGTCCTGTGCAAATGGTTTGTGTACAGACACCCCCAAAAATGCCAATGCATTGCATTTTAGGACATACATATTTATAAATTACATTTAAAGTTCTTTCTATTGTAAAAATCATAAGAAATTGTCATTGATTGTTAATATACTAAAATAATATTTTGTATAGATTATGATTTTGCTAACCTTCAGGTTTACAGGGCTACACTGAAATTTTCAGATACATTAAGGACTGCAATCAGAATATACGGACTACGTTTTCTTTAGAGTTAAGCATTTTTATCACTTTCTAAAAATCTTTAAGAAAGATTAAGAATTCAGTTAGTCTATCTGCTTGCCTTTCCGAACTACTGTCTGTCCGTTGCGTGATTACGTAGGCAAAGAGCATGGAAAGTTATACGATACAACAATTACGTACATTTGGAAAGAGCTAATAATCAATGCGTTCCGCATGATTTTTCATTCTTGTTTAACAATCATTTTTATCTTTTTGTAGCATTCTTTTTAATAATTTACCTAAACACTTAAATGTTTTTTTTTAATATAATTACATTTAAGTTAAATATATATATATATATATATATATAGTGATGAATGAGATATTTCTATAACAATTAATAAAATATAAATGGTTTTTCTAAAGAGGTAATTTTTAGCTAATTACTCCACCTTTTAATCCATGTAACATTGGTAGATAAAACCTAAGGAAGATTAAACTGAAATCTAAGCTATAAGCTACCTAGACGTTTCTTTTGAAGATGCTAATCAAATACTTCACGGATTCTCTTGAATCTTTAACGGAAAAAAAAAAAAACATGCTATTTCAGATATATTCGAGTGAAAGTTTTACCTAGAAGGCTAAATGGCTATTTGACACAAATTAACAAATAGTATATAATCTTTGGAATCACTCTGTAACAAATAGTACTGAACTGAGTTCTACCTATAATGTAACACTTAAAAATGAGATAAAAGATACAAAAATTTAAAACTTTAAAAATACATTTTAATTAAAAAACATTTAAAACACAAGACAGACGTTTCGGCTAGAACACTAGCCCTCCTCAGTGTCAAACATACAAACACAACATTTACAAAAATTCTAAATACATCATATCAAGATTAAATATTCAGGAGGAATAGCTTTAGCCTCGTTCAAGGAAGAATGTTGCATTTTAGTGAAACCTCTTAAACGTCACCTCTTAAACCCCTCTTAAACGTCTTGGTGTAATCTATAGTATTCCTTGTAAAAATTGTGATTCTACATATATCGGTGAAACTGGCAGAACAGGTGAAATTAGATTAAAGGAACATAAACGCTCTTATAAAATAGGAGATTTAAGATCTAAACTTGTAATCCATTCTCTCAATAGTGATCATATACCAGATTTTGAAAACTTTAAAATTTTAGCTTCCAATATAAATATTTATGAATCCCGTATTTTTCTAGAGGGCGCTTTCACTAAAATGCAACATTCTTCCTTGAACGAGGCTAAAGCTATTCCTCCTGAATATTTAATCTTGATATGATGTATTTAGAATTTTTGTAAATGTTGTGTTTGTATGTTTGACACTGAGGAGGGCTAGTGTTCTAGCCGAATCGTCTGTCTTGTGTTTTAAATGTTTTTTAATTAAAATGTATTTTTAAAGTTTTAAATTTTTGTATCTTTTATCTCATTTTTAAGTGTTACATTGGTTTTAATATATTAATGAGACGTATAAATTATGTTTAATTTTATTAAATATAGAATAAACTAAAAAAAAAAAAAAAAATACAAGCAAATATCGTTTAAACCCAGAAAGATATCATCGATAGAAAAGTCGATTTTCAAGTACTTTTAAAAAGATGCAAACCGCTAAGGGGTTTTTATCCAAATTTTCATTTTAAATCTTTGCATAGTCATGGATATAAGCGAAGTTTTACTTGGAGTATATCAAAAATATACTCTGCCTCTTTGTTATGTCTTTTTTTCGACGTAGTTTTCTTTTGCTAAATTTTCCGGAATATTATTACAAGCGGGGAAGATGCTACCGAAAGCAATGCGGACACCAACCTATGTTTTTGTGCGATTTCGTTTCTTTCTGACTTCGCTCAACTTTCCTGTTTAGGCCGTTTGCGCAAGCACTGGGGATTTGGCACCGGCATAATGCGGAAATAAAAAACATTGTGAAAGACAGTATCGACATGTACCCAAGAATAGAACGAATTCATTTGGATTATTGTTATTATGTTTTTTTTTTTTTTTTTTTTTTTCAGATTTTATATTTATAAGTGATTTATTTAAACAGGGTGTCCAGCAAAGTGTGTGAAGTCAGCTAGTTTTTAAATAAAGAATATTCCTTGCAAGCAAATTGTGAACGTTTTACACATTACTCTAAGCATCTTATTAATAAAAGCAAAATGGTTCTGTCGTTATCTCTGCCAGCTGTCTACAGAAAAATCTACAGCACTTACAGACATGACATTTGGCACAAAAATAGTATGTAACGTCTCCACATGCACCTCGAACTGAAGACAGATTTTCAAATTTTTAATTAGGAAAACGTTGCAAATTAAAATATATTGACGTAATTAGCTCAATTAAATTTCTCGACATTTTTCTTTGCGTTGTAATTTCAGCCTGCTGCAAATAAAATGAACAGCTTACAACTCTTTTTTTCATTTTTTTTCTAACATAAAAGAATCATTTCTCTACGCGTGATAGTAATAAAAAAATAAAATTAAATTAAATAGATAAATTTAAGCCTGTATCATCAAAAATGTCTGATAAAACTGACGTCATAACATTTGAAAAAATTTCATTTGTTTACTTATATATATATATATATATATATATATATATATATATAAAGCTGATTGCTTGTCTGCCCGGATTTTCAGTTCGCTATACAAATCTACACCGTTCAATCGACCGCTACGAAAGGTAGTATACTGATCAGTCATGACAAAATCTAGCTAACGCCGTATTTGTTAGTTCAACCGAATACTTGGATGAAAATATATTGAATAAAAAACCTCATTTTAACTTTACAATGATTAAAAAGAAAGGAATAGTTGATGCCAAGATAAATAAAAAAAATAATTACAAGTTTATTTTCTCTCCCGACATACATATATATATTTTTTTAATTTTGCTTGAATAATATTAAAAATTAGGAAAAAAGAAATGGTTACGACGTTACGAAAGTTGGTACACTTAAAATCAGGAATTCACGCGTAAATAAATATTTTCGTATAGATATTTAGCATCAGCTTAAACAGAAAGATGAACAATACATTAATTTAAATTTGCAAAAAAATCATACTATAAACTGAATACAAACTATAAAGTGTGTTAATGAATTTTGATAACGTTAGTATACGAAAATTTCGTCTAGTACATAAATTTTACATGAAGATATTATTCAATAACATCGAAAACTTTTTATATTTACCAATCCTAATTTTAGTTTGTCCTCATTCCAAGCTCCACAACATCCCAAACTAGAAACAAGTGCAATTATTGCACCTGATGCAATGAAAATATATGCTGCAGATTTATATGCTTCATCGCCTAGCAGTTTCTGGACTGAGTCGACTTTCTGCACAGCAGCCCATACCCCTGCAGAAAAGACTGCAACGCCACCCAACTAAAGAAAATAATAATAATAATAATAAACATGACAGAAAGAATAAAATAAAATATTTATATAACTTTACATTTAAAAATTAAATATGTTACAAAACATGCACGCACATGCACAGGCACATACACACAAATCTATATACAACGTGTCCAGAAAGTAAGTTTCTAAACATTAAAAGGGAATAAATACATAGACGAGTCAAAATAATATAAATAAGCTGGTACGTAAATGACATCTTACATGGTAAAAAATAGCAAATACATCCCTCAGCGAATGCGCGGTTTAGAAATCAATTCACACCAATAAAACCCAAAAATAAACAGAAGAATCGAAATAACACAATAAGTTAAATATTCTGGTGTGTCACTCACACTACTTTCTCTTACCCTGAAACTTAATACTATAAATACAGGTTGGAGATTAAGAGGTAAGATAACGAGTACTGTTATGCAAACCTATGTTAAACAATTCAAATTAGGCTTTATATGATAATTAGTTCTGAGTGAAGGGAGGGGGGGGGCGTTTAATTAATGTACAATAAACAAGCGATGAATATTTAGCTTAAAACATACATTAATTACCATATCTCTATGAGGAATTTATTTCAATCCCCGAACAGCTTTTCTGGAAATGTTAAAATATTATTAATAAAGCACATCCACTAACAACAAATAACAAATATGTTGTGGCTACCACACGAATTTCCTCTATATTTTACTATACAAATTCCCTCAGTAAAAATAATTTATTAAAATTATTATTTAAAAGAATATATCTTCGACGATAATGCACATGATTTTCATATTAGAGAAGTAGTATAACACTAAATATCCAAAAAAAAGTTTAATTTATTCTCAATATTACATTATTTATTTATTTTTTTTGGTTAAAAATGAAAAAAAAAAAATCGATAACATTATTTTAAATTATCGCAGACCGATGGTTCAACGATTCGTTTTAAAGGTATTGGCGAGCTCTTTTGAAAGGTACCCATCATGAAAATTTACTCACATCGAGGTGTGACTTCCCACCCAGGGGGGGGGAAGCGAGGCTCCTACAAACACAAAATTTTTTCACAGTTGACTATCTCTATTACACTAAATATATATTCGTTTCATTTGGTTTGGTGCAGTCTATAGATATTAAACTCTACTTACTTGCAATTTCCCCCATCGACGTAATGTATTTGAATTCTTTCGAGTGTCTAGGTACACGAACAATTGGTTTAATTTGAACGAAAAGCTTACTGTAGCATCCCTTATGATACACATTTAGAATACTGAGTTAGGAATTTCTGATACTATTTGTTCTTGAGATATGCTGATAACACACACACACACACACAGACACACGCACAGCACACAGACAGACAGACACACAGACCATTCGCTAAAGACATGATTTTCGTTTTCAGGGGACCTGAGAACATGTAAATATAACAAAAACTCACGTTCGAAAATTTGACTCTAAAACAATACTTTCTCGACCCTATGGGTAAGAGAAAATAAAAAAGCATTTATATTCTATCCAAAATGTACAATCCATACAAACCTCACATCTTAAGCACGTAGATTGCGTTTGTTTTCGAAAATCTTGATATTCTCACAATTGAGGTTACGGTGAAGTGTTAAGTGTATTTTACGTAGCACTATAGAAAGGCAATTTGGAGTTGCTAATGGTTTGCGATTCACACCAAGAGATGGTACGGAAATATGCCACCACAGTTTTGATCTTCTCGATTGGGAGCACTGCCTATCTCCAAAAATCGCAAATTTATTATTTTGCGAAACATAGACAACATTGCACTTACGAATGACTTTACGTGCAGCAGCTACCATTAATATAGTACATAAGAGTCTTTGACCGGCTTAAGTATTGAAATCGCAATTAATTGATCACGAGCTATACGCTTTACCAAGTAGACTCACTCGCGTCTTGTGTTTTTCTCGGATTTAAAACAACAGTTGCAATGAGTATAGGATCGTTCAAAATAGTGTAAATTTGGGAGTCATACACAGGAGCGAATGTGTTCCGTCTTTTGCCGGAACTTTTCCACCGGTAATTTTTAATAATAATCTGTATCCTATTTAATCGAAGGATATTTGGGTAAATAATTATAAGATTAAAAAAAACATTGTAAATACCACGTTTTAAATTTTCTGATGAATCATAGAGCATAAAATTTTTAAAGTGATAGGACGTCCATTTTTGTGAGATGCATAATTTAACCTTTTATAATTTTTTATTAATTAAATGTATTTATTTTTATGTCGAAAGAAAATGAACTCGTAATTTTTTTTTGGCAACAATTAAATTACAGCTAATATGTTAATGGCCATTTTTGTTTGTTTGTTTGTTCGTCCGGTACAAATCTTGCAATCGAATTTTAACTAACTTCCCTTTAGCTAGACATTTGAAACTTTCACAATAGCTCATAACCTGACGACAACACAATACTTCGAAGTCCGATTTTCGAATTTTCGAATAGTTTTCTTATAATTAATGAAAATATGAAAATAATAACCTTCTAATACATTATAAATAGCCGTTAAAATATTAGCTATAATTTAATTACTGAAAAAAAAATTACGAGTTCATTTTCTTTTGACATAAAAATAAATACATTTAATTAAACGTGAACGTTAAAAAATTGTAAAAAGTTAAATTATGCATTTTACAAAAATTGACGTCATTATCACTTTCAAAATTTTATTTGCTGTAAAACTGATAAAATTTTAATTTTAAACTTCAAAACTGTAGAAAAAAAATCTCTGACTTATATTTTCGAATGTAAACATAAACATTTCATTTCAAAGGGTTATATTTACACAATAAATATCTAACTAATATACTAATTAAAAGTAAAATAATAAATATTCTATCATAATTTGAAGTCAAATTTATTTTCAAATGTGTAAATAAAATATCTGATATAAGATATAATATATTGCAGCGGAATATTTGATATCTGTCGTTCTTGGCAGAAAATAAAATAAAAAAGATCGCCAAATTATTTGGCGAACATATTTAGTTCCTTTCAAAAATCATGCTTATTTGAACAACGTATATTAAGATAGTAATCAATAATATGAAAGAATATATCGTACAATACATATTACGAAAATATTCCTCTGGTATGTATATTTCCGTATTACGTTTTTGATCGTCAAATACAAAAATCGCCAAAGACGAAACAATTTTGAAATTTAAAATTAAAAGCTTTTCAATTTTAAAGCAAAAGTAACCCAATCTAACACATGTAGACAATAAATTATATATAACTTTATCCTAATATGGAATAAAACCAAGAAATAATTTTTCTTAATTTTTAATAATTTTTTACAAAAAATCCAATGTATAATTAACATAGGAA
The DNA here is from genome assembly GCA_963930645.1 of Salticus scenicus. Classification (NCBI taxonomy): domain Eukaryota; kingdom Metazoa; phylum Arthropoda; class Arachnida; order Araneae; family Salticidae; genus Salticus; species Salticus scenicus. The sequence goes on from OZ005649.1 coordinate 76,582,898, forward strand.
AACTTTTTTTTTTTTTTTTTTGCCCCACTGACGGTTAGTGACGTCACACTTGGCTTGCGTATAGCTATGATTCAACGATTCAACAGTAAATTAAAAAACGTGGTATATAAAAAGTTTTTTTTTTTTATTAACTTATAATTATTATTGCGATTAGGATGTTATTATTTTCATATTTTAATTAATTATAAGAAAACTAATCAAAAATTCGAAAATCGGACTTCGAAGTATTGTGTTGACATGGGGTTGTGACCCATTTTGAAAGTTTCAAATGTCTAGCTATAGGGAACTTAGTTAAAATTCGATTGCAAGATTTGTCCGGTACAAACAAACAAACAAAAATAGAAGTTAATAAAAACATGGTAAAATACATTCAATTTTCCTAAATAAAAATAGTGGTGCCGATGACGATAACCACTTTCACCCTTAGTCACACATTATGCAGTTCAAATAAATAAATAAATAAATAAGTAAATAAATAAAAATCAATAGAATAAAAGTGCACTGATCACACGGCCAAAGTACTTGCAAGGCCATTTATCTCATGACAAATTTATTTATTTATTTATTTTTATTTATTTATATATTTATTTTGTGGTTTCAATTGTGAAATCATACATTCAATAAAAGATTGAAAAACTGTTCAAGAAAGATTATGTATAATAAATCAAGGTTTGTATAATTAATAAATCAGCATTGCTTGTGCAATGAAAAATTTAAATGATCGATTAAAAAATTAATTAACGCAATATAAGTATGTTACGACACTTTTTTGAAACTTTTGGTTGCAATAATGGTTTAATCAATGATAAAATATATACTCATTTTAGTACAGATTTATTTCCTTGAGAGCCAAAATTATAAATCGAAACTTTCAAAAATATTTGCAGCTTACTAGAACACTACAGAAACTGGATATTGGGAAAACAGGAACGCAGAATCTAATATATAGATTAACCTTAGCTGATATATAATATTTATGCAGAATTATTGCATGCATTAAAATGAAAAAAATAATAATTATTATTATTATAACAAATGTTTATAATTATTTTAATATTTGTTACCGGTCTGTAATACGTCACATACTTTCTCCCATTCTATGGTTATTTTTACCATGTTTCTATTAACTCTCTTTCTTGTTTGTTTGTTGTTTGTTTGTCTGGTACAAATCTTGCAATCGATTTTTAACTAACTTCTCGACTAGCTAGACATTTGAAATTTTCAGAATAGCTCAGAACACTATGACAATGCAATCTTTTAACACTTTTACTATATTAATAAAAGTTTTCTTTTAATTAATTAATAAAATGTGAAAATAGTAACCTCATAACAGCTTTAAAATTAGCCATGTATGTTTTATTTATAATTTAAATGCTGCCAAAAAAATTTACGATTTCTTTTTTTTTTTTTTTTCGACAGGAAAATAAATACATTTACAAAAATTGTAAAAAAATAACTTATGCATCGCACAAACATTGATGTCATTATCACTTTAAAAATTGTATAGGTATTAATAAAGGAATAATATAGTTCTATAGCTATAACTTCCCGACTAGCTAGACATTTGTAACTGTTACAATAGCTCAGAATAGGATGTCAATTGTTTTAATACTTTTATTCAATTAATAAATGCTTGAAATTTTCTGATAATTGCTCTCTCTATTACAGATTTGACCATTTTCTTCCACGTTGATGGGATAATTAATCAAAAATATTTTTAAAAAGTATATATTAATACATAGAATTGTCAAGTTTATATGATTCAACAGAAAATTTAAAACATGGTATATAAGTTTTTTTTTTTTTTTTTATGATTTTTATTATTTTTTTTACTATAATTTTTTTTTCTTTTCTTTTTCTTACTTTATACATAACAAGTTGAGTAAAATTTTCACTCGTTTATACTAAAAAAAAAATGTACAAGTAGCACAACAGGTTTGTGCCCAAGGTCTTAAAAAATAATTTAAATACATTAAATTTAAGAGGCGTATTTTTAACATTTCAACATATTTATTTTTTCAGATACCATAACAGGCGCTATCTGTAGAATATACTGTAACGAACACAAATGATTCGTATTAGGCTTAAACAAAAATGGGAAATTGGACTTGCATCGTTATTTGAGATAGTGTTGAAAACAATTTTCGGTGATGTTAAAAAATATTTATGACATAGTATTTACGATGTAACGTTTAAATATATTTAAAAACTGATTTTTAGAATTTATATATAGGAATTTTTAATGGAATTTTTAATTCAAGACTTTAATATATCTGAATATTTAAGAGTAACCGTATAAATCTGAGGGCTAAGCATACCATATTCTACAAAAACATTTTATCATATTAATAATAAATTTAAATTTCAATAGATTTTTGCAGTAGAAAGTTAAATCTACAAAAAAGACATTTAAAAAGTATAAATAATCTGGTGTGTCACTCACACGACATTCTCTTTCCCTGAAATTTAATACTCTAAACACAGGTTGGAGATAATGAGGTAAGATAACGAGTACTGTCATGTAAACCTATGTTAAACAATTCAAATTAGGCTTTGGAAAAGTTTTGTATGATAATTGGTCCTGTGTGAGGGGGGCAACAGCCCCCCTCAACCCCCCGTTTCATTAATGCACCTACATTTATGTAGAATTTAATTCTGATATTAAAATTAAAAGTTTGCTTAAAATTATACAGGTTTTCACACACAACATTCATTGAAACTCATCAATCTTGATCAAACTTTTCCACCAACAAACGTATATTAACTGCAAAATACAACATTTGGATCTCCAAAAATTATTCATTTTTAAGTCACTCTAAGAGACACAGACAAAGATCAAACGTTAAAAAACTTGACTACAGTAATCAGGAAGCCTCAAAACGTGTAAATATACAGAAAACAAGCAATGAACATTTATCTTAAAACATACATTATTTACCATATCTCTATGAGGAATTTATTTCAATTCCGGAACATTTTTCCTGGAAATGGTAAAATATTATTAGTAAAGCGCATCCAATAACAACATAAAATAATGTTATCGCTTAAATATTTGCAGCACTGTATATCTTTCGAAGATCATATACAGACCACATAGTGCATCTAAATATGATCCTATCCCTAAAAGCATAATATATTCCAGAAACGTAACAATCATATAACATTGAAACATTATGAAACCTTCCGAAACGTTTAAAACCGCTCAGATTACGTTCCGATTAGTTTCAAAAACGTAGAAATGTCCGCGATCGTAACAAAAAATCTGATACGTAACAGAAACATTACAATCACTTAACAGATAGAAAATCAAAAAGGGCGAATGCTTCAGAAAGGTATCTGAGAGCATACTAAAACATGTTACGTTTTTGAAAGATTGTAAGCTTTTTGCAACATAACTGAAACATTCTGTTCTGTATGGGATAGTAATCATACATGGCCCAGCCTGAAATATACTTCCATCAATTTGCAACGATTGTCGCACATTTATCTAGTTCTTTTGTGTAGCCCTGTAAACGAACATTCAATGATTTCCCTGCCATATTCTATATTATACATGTTTTTCTACATGCAAAAAACATATATTCGTTTCATTTGGAACAGTGCAGTCCATAGATGTTAAACTCTACTTACCTGCAATTTCCTCCATAGACGTAATGTATTTGAATACTTTTGAGTGTCCCTGTACACGAACCATCTGCTTCATCTCAAAGAAAAGCATAGTGTAGCATCCCTATATGATACACATTTAGAATACCGAGTTTGGAATTTCTGCTACGATTTGTTCTTGAGATATGCTGATAACACACACACACAGATAATTCGCTAAAAACATGATTTTCGTGTTCAGGGACCTCAGAATATGCAAATATAACAAAAACCACTTTCGAAAATTTGAACCTAATACAATACTTTCTCTACCTCATGGGTAAGAGAATGTAAAAAGCTAAGCTCAAAGAAAAATAATGAATTAAAGTTGTGTCTAAAAAGGGTTTGGTATCAAGCTTACATTATGATACTTATTTAATATTCCCTATTGACTGAATGATATGTGCATCAAGTTCCTTATGATATGTTGATAGAAATCCTTCTCTCCTGCACTAAATACAACATAACGTGTTCCTGATTTTTTTATTTTATTATTTATGCATGGTGGGCTAGGCGGCCATCTTCCCAAATATGAAGGAACTAAACAGCGTAGCATCTCCCCCTGATGATTTATAATCACACAATTGAATGTAGTTTTTTATAAAAAGAAATTAATTTGGTTATTCACAACAGAGACTGAAACATTTCGATAACTAAAACTGAAATAAAAACTTCGTAAAATTGCCCACAATGCACACGAGTTGAATCAACTTGATTTCTTATTATAAGTATTTAGCATTAATTTGGTACACTTCCTTTTGATAATTGCTAATATTTATAAAAAAAAAAAATAACGAAGCATAATTATATATATGTGTGTGTTTTAAACGGTGTGCGTAGTTCATTTCTCAAATATGCAGTCGTGATAGGCATAAGAGAAGTCTGTACATTTCAACAATTTTTTTTAAATCTTAAAATACTTTAGGGTTTCTCGCACAGGAGGAGTCCAGTAACACTTAATTATTTTTAACAAAAACATCATACCGTTTCTTTAGACAATACCTTAACGAAAAAGAGCCAACAAATAATTGCATTATCAATGACAAAACGATAAAAAGTGAGTTTTGGGGATGTATGTACTTTTATATGAGGGAAAATGAGAAGAGAAACCGGGATTTTTCTCCCTACGTGACGACATGTCACGAGATTAAAAGGGCGTAGTTTAGTGCTATCTAATTATTCAATTGGCTCTTTCCACTCAGACTGGGAGTTAGTTAAGTATAGAAGGGATATTTTCTGACTGGATGGAAAAGGACAATTTAAAAGAAATCCGTTAAAATAATAATAAAATAATAATAATAATTTTACCAACGGTTTAGGTTTTAGGAAAGGGGGAAAGGGAATTTCGATTTAAAAAGAACAGATTTGAAGCATTGTTAAAGAATATATTAATTAAATTACTATTTAATATAAAAATACCTAATTAGGAGGTTTTTATATTACATATGTATATATATATATATATATATATATATAACAGAGTAGTAGCTCCCTCCGATGGGTTATATTAAACAATCTGAATGTAGCTTCTTTTAAAAAATATCTGGTAAAAAATAATATGTGTATTCCATGCAACAGTTAACGAAAAGTGGAAGAAAATTATAGTAAAAGCTCTCGCTATGCATCCAAGTTGAATCAACTTGATTTCTTTTAGCATTGTGCCCCTCCAAAAAATCCTAATATTTGTAAAAGAATTAAAAACGTAAAAATTGAAAGATGGCCACCAAGCCCCATCATGCATAAAAAAAATTAAAAAAAAAAATCTGTAACACGTTATGATATATTTAGTACGGGAGAGAAAGAATTCTATCTACAAATCATAAGGTGCTTGATTCACATATGAAAACTTGCTTAATAGGGTATATTAAAATAGCAACACTCAGAGAAAGGAGGTGTTAGCCTTATTGGTGACTAAAAAAAGAAAAAGTATGCGATTAGTTGACGTTATTTTATTTTATTTACAATACGATTTATTTAAGAGAATCATTTTAACTATCGTGAAATCAGCATTTATAGTTACACTCCTCCGTGCCTGACTTTGTCACGCTTTAGGCTTATGAGATAGACTTAAGTGATTTCCTTGGATTCTGTCTCCTAATTTTCATACTTTAGTTAATTTTAAAAAATCTAAATGTCCAATTGATAAGCTGTTTAATCCAACGGATTGAGAAAAATCGCCTCTTTCGTTTGGTACCTTATTTCTAACGAATTTTTGATTAGATTTTTTAAAATTAATTAAAATATGAAAATAACACCTTTAAAATAGACATTTAAATTTTCAATTGTTGCCATTTTTTTTTCAGGATAAAGTAAATATACGTTCACATGAAAAAAAATATATATATGTATATATATATAATATTAAATTTGCTCATGCATATGAAAAAAGGGCGTCGAGAAAAATAAAGTGCAAAAATTTCGCACGGGCCTGCTTGCTAGCAAATGAACTATTTTAAGTGCGAAATAAATAAAATGAAATGATCATTTTTCAACTGGCGCCTTAGCCGCCCTACAACTAAATAGTTTAACATACTTACACAAATTAGAAACGTTGCAGTAAAAAGAAGACACTTGTACAGCTTTGAGACAGCCATCTTTTTTCAAACTTGAAAAAATGCTTTTTTTCTAAAACATGTGAAGAAAAAAATTAACAATTTTTAACTTAAGAAATAAATAATAAAAAGAAAGAAATGCATGAGTAGATTCTGTAGATTCTGAATACATATTCAGTTTTATAATAGTATTTACTTACAAGTATTTTTAAAACTTGCTTAATTTTAAATTATAATAGAATTGAATGTATATTGTTAGTAGGCGATATCTGTTTTGCTGCACATTATTTAAATTAATTCTCAAAATTACGTTTAACTTATTAATATAAAAATATCATAAAATCAAAAAATTAAAATAAGAGATTAATTGAAATCTGTCATAAATCTCACACTTTTACATGTCCTCCGCTAGAGAGGGGATTCTTAAAATTATAATTATGTATGTCGGGTACACATAACCAACTCGCATAAAAAACAATCACATTCTTGAGGCAATTTCGAGCAGAGTTACCATTAGAAATGTGTTCTCCTACCTCCTATCTCAAAGGGAAGCAGAAGAATGTTTTGAAAGATCAATTTAAATCACCTGTTGGATACACATAGCTCACCCACATAACAAAAAATTACTCACCTGACATAATTTTAAATGGAGTTACTCATAGAAACGTGTTCTTCTCCAAAAAGGGAAGGGAACATTTTACAAAACTTATTTATAGCATGATTTAGGCACACGAAACCAGTCAATACACCTTAAAAATCATCTTTCTGGTATAAATTAGAAGAGAGTCGCAATTAGATTTTTTTTTTTTTATTTCCCGAACCCAAAAGGGAAAGGGGAACACTTCGAAAAAACACTTTATTGTGCGGTTTCGGTGCGCATAGCACACAACGGTATGATTACAAGACGAACGAATGTGTTGCGATATATTTGCCACAAAATTTTGTCACACACAGACATACAGACATTTTCTAAAAATGGCCAAATCGTCTGTTCTAAAACTCTCAAAACGTGTAAATACATCAAAAACCCGAGGTCGAAAATTTTTACGAATCCAGTACTTTCTTCTATTGAATATAGAAGAAAATAATATCATTTAGGAATGATAAAGTAACACTTAGAAATGATCAAATATAATATGCAGTTACTTGTTCTAACCTCATGAAAAATCAAAGCAACTGAATTCAAAATTCCATAGATTTAATCTTAATCCGTAATGAATGAAAAATTGAAGAAATTAAGATTTTATGAATAAATTTCAATTAAATAATATTCAATTAAAAAATATTCAATTAAATAAAATTCAAATCAAATTTAATTTAATTATATAAATTTTAAGTATTCAAAAACTACTTTTTAAAAATTATTTATAAAATATATTACTTAACTTAAAATACGAAAAATATGCAAAATATGAATATTTTAAAAATACATGAATTTTTCGGCTCAGATGTGAATGCAGTCGGTAACAAAATCTCCGAACACTAGCAAAAATTCCTTTGTAAACTAGTATGTTGTGGCCACCACAAGACTTTCTTCTATATTTTCCTATACAAATTCATTCAATAATAATAATAAAAAAAAATACGATTATTTTCAAAGTTTTTCTCGTTAAAAGTAAAAAAAAAAAAAAAAAAAAAAAACAATAACTTTGTTTTAAATTATCACATATTTATAGTTCAAGCATTCGTTTTAAAGGTATTGACGAGATCTTTCGAAAGATACCCATCTTGAAAATTTACCCCCCCCCTGGTGGGTGGGTGCATGTGGGGAAGCAAAAATGTGCATGTGGGGAAGCGATGCCCCCAAATGCACATTTTTTTTACTAATTAACTACTACTATTATCAATAACTCATATTAATTTTACAATCACGGGTTAAGAATAACTCTCATTATGTACATTTATAGGGAATTTTGTCCTATACTGCCATGTTAAAAATTTAGAAAAAATACGATCACAGTCCACCTGTTGAGCGATTGATCCCCAAATCTAATCAGCACCAGTTTATGTCAGGGGCCAACTAAATACCAAGTTTGGTTAAATTTCGATTTAAAAAAAAATAAATAATTACTTTTTTTTCGTTGATAGTAAAAAATAAATCTATATTAATAAAATCAGACTTTTGTCTGTAAATTTGTCAGAATCGAAAAATTTTGCGATATCTTCACGTTTCACACCCCATGAAAGCCGAAAATGACTTCAGAAAATTTTGCCTGTGTGTGTGTGTGTGTGTGTGTGTGTGTGTCATCGTGTCCGTATGTCGCTTTTTTTGTCCGGGCATCACTTGAGAACGGCTGGGAGGAATTCAACGGCGCTTGGCAGAAATTTAGGTCTTCACTCAAGTTAAAATTATATCTATCAACTTTTCAAAAATTCCTCCCCGTTTTCCCCTGGGGGGTAAAAGACAAAAACACGTTTGTCCGGGCATCACTCGAGAACGGCTGGACGGAATTCAACGGCGCTTGGCAGAAACTTAGGTTTTCACCCAACTTAAAATTGTATCTATAGAAATTTTCAAAATTATGATTAGTGTTTAAATTGTAGGTAAAAAATGCCTGCGCATGCGCCATAAATATTTTTCACTAAAACGCTTTGAATGGAAAAATAAAATATAAAAATAAATTTTTAAGTTAAAGACTTTTTTATTCGCGTGATTCGCACTACAAATTATGAAAAGATTGAAATAAAATGTTGCCATCTAAGTTTCATACTTTAGTTAATTTTAAAAAATCTAATTGTCGTATCGAAAAACTGTTTACACCCCAGGATTCAGAAAAATCACACTTTTCATTTGGTACTGAATTTGTAACGATAGATCTAATATTTCTAACTTATTTTTCCCTTTTTCCGTTGCCACTTAAATTTCATACTTTAGTTATTTTTTAAAAATCTAATTGTCGCATCGAAAAACTGTTTGCACCTCTGGATTCAGAAAAATAACTCCTTTAATTTGGTATCAAATTTATAAATATAGGTCTAACATTTCTAATTTATTTTACCCTTTTTCCGTTTTCAAATCAGATTCGGTAGAAGGTTTTATATTTATATATACGATTTTATATATATTTTTATTTTCCAGAAATAAAATGAAATATTTTTAATTTCACGTGAATACTAATAAAAATTAGAGAGAAAAATACCTACAAAAGTTGGCGATTTTTTTTTTTTTTTTAATCAGTAATTTGCAAGTGGATAAATATTTTCATAGAGATATTTGGCATTAGTTTAATATTATTACTTCCTTATACAAAGTATAAGGAAGTATAGTAATCCCGATTTGCGAAATGGGTTTTGTATTTCACATTGCTCGAAAACGAATGATCGCTGAATGTTGCCAATTTATACGTGTGACTGTCATAATGTCTAGTTGCAAACCTGCAAGTTTCGTCTTAACACGAACTCTCGTTTTAGAGATATAAGAGACTTTACACGATTTTTCGTGACGTCTGTATGCATGTGTGTCTGTGTGTGTGTGTGTGTGGGTGGGTGTATGTCGCATAACTCAAAAACGGTTAGACGTAGAAAGTTGCGAATTGGTACATAGGTTTGTTATAACATCTAGTTGTGCACCTCCCTTTTTGGACTTCTCGACTAGCTAGACATTTGAAACTTTCAGAAAAGTTCAGAACACGTTGACATGAGTCCCCCCCAAGGCACAACTTTGACATGAGTCCCCTCCCCAAGGCACGACTTTGACATGAGTCCCCCCCCAAAGTACAACTTTGACATGAGTCCCCCCAAGGCACAACTTTGACACGAGTCCCCTCCCCAAGGTACAACTTTGACATGAGTCCCCCCCAGGGCACACGAGTCCCCCTCAAGGCACAACTTTGACATGAGTCCCCCCCAAGGTACAACTTTGACATGAGTCCCCCCAAGGCACAACTTTGACATGAGTCCCCCCAAGGCACAACTTTGACATAAGTCCCCCCCAAGGCAAAACTTTGACATGAGTCCCCCCAAGGCACAACTTTGACATGAGTCCCCCCCAAGGCACAACTTTGACATGAGTCTCCCCCAAGGCACAACTTTGACATGATTCCCCTCCCCAAGGCACAACTTTGACATGAGTCCCCCCCAAGGTACAACTTTGACATGAGTCCCCTTCCCAAGGTACAACTTTGACATGAGTCCCCCCCAAGGCACAGCTTTGACATGAGTCCCCCCCCCAAGGTACAATTTTGACATGAGTCCCCCCAAGGCACAACTTTGACATGAGTCCCCCCCAAGGTACAACTTTGACATGAGTCCCCCCCCAAGGTACAACTTTGACATGAGTCCCCCCAAGGCACAACTTTGACATGAGTCCCCCCCAAGGCACAACTTTGACATGAGTCCCCTCAAGGCACAATTTTATTTTTTATTTTTTTTACGTATGCATGCATTTTTTTTAAATATTTTTAGTCAAATGTTTCGGCTCCAGTGACAATGTTTTTTAACATTATGTATATTTCTGAAAGTGTATAAGGAAGTTATGTGGTGCCCACATCAGATTTTTTTTATTTAATTAAGCAGTACTTTTCTTTCCTGGAGTAAAATAAAATTTTTTGTTGTTATTATGTGCCTTATGAGGTTCTTTTAATTGCAAATGACGTTCTCCTTAATTGTAAATGATTATAATTCGGATTTTATTGAGATTTTTTATTTTTATTTTGTAAATATCAGAAAAGAGTTTTTATTTTATTTTATTATTTTATTTTATTTATTTATTTATTTTGTGTATCGAACAGCTTTAGTATTGGATCCCTTTGGCAAAATTTGAAATTCGGCACCGAAGTAGCTCGGACGTATCTCGCCAAGATCTTTAATTGCACAATTGTGATAGCCAAGTTAGGTCATCGCAAAAATGGCTTAAAATATTTAAAGTCACCATAGGGTTCCCATACTAAAGCTGTGCTTTTTATATTTATTTATTTATAATATTTTTTATTAAAGAATTCTGTGGTCACGAAATTTGGTGCGTAAATTGTTTGTATTCATCCGGCAATTATTGTAGATGGATTTCACGAAATTCAAAATCCTCCCCCCCCCCTTCTCGGAGTCGGAGGGCAATAAACATGTGTAAAAACAGGTTTTTCCGTTTGAATTCGCTTTGAATTATCTTAGAATGGCGAATTTTGGTGTGTGGATATTAAGTGTATGCATTATGTACATTAGTGGGATTTTGCAAAACTTCTAACTCAACCTCTGAGGAAGGGGAAGTAAGAAGTGGGTAAGTTGCTGCCGAAGGCAGTGGGGACCCAGACTTCTCACGTTGCGAGCGAAAAAACCTCTACCAATCACAGCGAGAACTTAGGTTATTAATAAAGATATGGGATTTTGACAACTCATTTAAGTTTAATGTCCAGCGAAGCGGGTAAAGCCTGCTAGTAATAAATAAATAAATAAAATAAATAACTTTGTTTTAAATTATCACAGATTTATAGTTCAACCATTCGTTTCAAAGGCCAGTCGGTAACAAAATCTCCGAACATTAGCAAAAATTCCTATGTAAAAAAAGTACACTTAACACAGTTTTGTTAAATAAATCCTTGACAAATCCTGTTTTTAGACTGACCAAGAACAGGATTCGACAAGGATTTATTTAACAAAACTGTATTAAGTGTACTTTTTTTTATATAGGAAATTTTGTTAGTGTTCTGAGACTTTTGTTACCGACTATACGTTCAAACACAATTCTTTTTAAAGTTTAAATATGGAGCATCGCGGTAAACAAATTCTATTCAAGCATGTGTAGTTTTAACCTGAGTAGTTTAGGTACAGCCAGCACCAGATGGTTTTGTGCTCGATCAGTGACGTATCTATGATGTAACCATGCTGTAGTACGCCACCCATTGCTGCGTTGAGGTGAATATGCTTACTAGTACTCGTTTTGCCATAGTCATAAAAAATAAACAGTAAACAGGTTGCTATATCTTGTTGCAAAGAATCCAGAACGATATTTTTATCGTTCAGAACGACGCCAAAAGAAAATTGCCAAATAGGTTGTGGACAAACCGGAAAGTTGTACAGTCGGCATCAAAATTATTGAAGCACTAGCAATAATTCCTACTTAAAAGATGGACACCTAATACAGCTTTGTTAAATAAATATTTCTCGAGTTACGATCTTAGTCTTATACTGTTTATAAAAAAGTAAGTTGATAAAAATTAGCGATCAAACTAAAAATGTATATATATAAAGTGTGGATGGTTGCTTCAATAATTTTACTGCCGACTCAACATTTAGTTGTTTTATTACATTTTAGTTTTATTTAAAAAAATTATCTTTTATTTTCTTTCTTCATTTGTTTTATGTTACATCAGTAATCATTGCCGAAACGTCAGTGGAGGCCCTCTGTTGAGACTCAAAACGGTTTTGGGCTGTGTCTGTGTGTCTTTCTGTCTGTCTGTCGCGCGATAGCTGCCGCAAAAATAGCGCTATTGACTTGAAATTTGGTACACATGTTCATGAGCCCCACGAAATCAGCTGTATAGTTTTTGGTATGTATTCCATTTGTAGTTCGTATACAGGGACATGCCAAAGTTTTTTTTATCATTACGGCCTATGGGAGAAATTTGTATGTATCACGATAGCGGCCACAAAAATCACGCTATTGACTTGAAATTTGGTACACATGTTCATGTGCCCCACGAAATCAGCTGTATAGTTTTGGGTGTATATTCCATTTGTAATTCGTGTACAGGGACACGCCAAAGTTTTTCTTATCATTAGGGCCTATGGGAGGAATTTGTATGTACCGCGATAGCGGCCACAAAAATCACGCTATTGACTTGCAATTTGCTACACATGATCATGAGCCCAACAGAATCAGCTGTATAGTTTTAGGTGTTTATTCCATGTACAGTTCGTGTACAGGGACACGCCAAAGATTTTCTATCATTACGGCCTATGGGAAGAATCTGTATGTACCGCGATAGCCACCGCAAAAATCAAGCTATTGACTTCCAATTTTTGCCGAAACGTGAATGGAGGCCCTCTGTTGAGACTCAAAAGGATTTTGGGTTCCATCTGTCCATCTGTCTGTCTGTCTGTTGTGCGATAGCGGCCGCAAAAATCACGTTATTGACATGCAATTCTGTACACATGTTCATGATCCCCACGAAATTAGCTGTATAGTTTTGGTTGTGCATTCCATTTGTAGTTCGTGCACAGGGACACGCCAAAGATTTTCTATCATTACGGCCTATGGGAAGAATCTGTATGTACCGCGATAGCCACCGCAAAAATCAACCTATTGACTTGCAATTTGGTATACATATTCATGAGCCCTACGGAATTAGCTGTATGGTGTTAGGTGTGTATTCCATTTTTCGTTCGTGTGCAGGGACACGCCAAAGTTTTTCTTATCTTTACGGCCTATGGGAAGAATTTTTCCTTCGAATTTTTCCTTCGAGAAATTCCTTCGATTGACATGCAAATTGCCGCACGCGTTCCAGCTTTGCATATAAGCAGCTGTATAAATATTATTGCTATATTTTTTTAGTAAACTGTGTACAGGGGCACGCCAAAATTCTTAACATTACGGCGTATGGGGGGAATTTCGTTTAAACGCATTTTAATATCATTACTTTGCAATGAAGAAAATGAAACTAGCGTACGTGAGTAAGATGCTTAAAGTTGTTGTTTGAGGAAAATGTGTGCTCATATGCTTTCTAATGAATGTACAGGATCTTACAAAAGTGTTCTGACAATGTCACGTAGTCATCCAAACGATGTTACATTTGGAACAATTATTAATTTTAAACGCAAAATAAGCTGAATAGTTTTTACTGGTGTATACAATGTTTATGGTTCGTTTACAAAGACACACGAAGGATTTTCGTAACATTAGGGCCTATGGTGAAATTTTTAATTTAAGCGCGCACTTTAATGTGTTTATGATGAATTGAACTTAATAAAGTTAGCATACATTATAAAGATGCTTAAAATCATGTTTACTGTTAAAAAAGGTTATGTATAGACTAAATAATTTATGGGACTACACAAAATAATTCCGAGTATGTACTGTAATCATCCAAATTATGTCAAATTAGTTTGAAAAATTAATGAGTTATAATTAATTAGGTTTATTCTTATTATTGGCTTTTATAATGACTGTGGCTACTTTTCCGGGATACATAAAGGAATTTCATACTATTACGGTCAATAGTCGGTATTTCTTAAAATTGTATTTTAACATGGTTACATCCCCATCAAATATAATGAAATTTTATTAGAATTTTAATAGCATGTTTTCCTGTTGAAAATTGTGGGCAGAGAATTGATAATTAGTTTAAAGGTTATGCAAAATATTTTCGATATGCTATGTAATTTTTTTTTGTAGGAAATTTGGTAGTTATGAAATTTGGTATTTATGAATTTCAGGGAAATAATACAAGACTGTCGTTTATCAAGAATACATATTGTTTCGTATTTGGGGGTTCGTAAGTTGTCCGAGAATGAAAGGCGAAACTTGCAAAAGTTCAGTGATTTATTCACAGAAAGTTCCAGAACAATACAGGTCTATAAACCAAGTATCAGCTTCAATTCCACCAGTAAAGACAGCTTAAACAACAGCCGTTAACAGGAAAAACAACAGTATAAACTGTTTAGCAATAACACATAAAGCAAGTCTCATTCAAAGAGGCTCAAAGCAAAGCAAGCATTTGACGAAACTGACACAGATCTGAGATTGGCCGTCTTGGCTAAAATAATGCTCCTTTTATACTATTCTACCGAACACAGACTGTTCTGGAAAATTCTCGTATCTCATCAGCCAATGAGATTAGAGCTTCCATATTTGGTATATCCCTAATAAGGATTTTCTCGCCAAGGTCGCCAAAAAATCGCCAAGGAGGTAAACAGTCGCCAAATTTGGCGCCAAATCCATTTCTTCCCTTATTGGAGCTTTTTTAATGCGTTTTTAAAGGAAAATTAGGCTATTTTAACGCTAAAACGACTAGAAATGCACAAAATTAGCATTTTATCGACTTTTTAAGCCTCCATGAAAGAATTTATACAAAAATAAATGCAATTATTCACAATTCAGTAACACTTTATATGATATACAAATAGGTACAGAAAGAGAGATAAAGCAGCCCCCCTCAGGAATGTATCTGATTATGGTAATAAGTCGATCGAATCAATATATACTATTATATACAATAAGGAATAAATAAAAATGACCTATTGAATAACGTCTGAGGCAAATAGGGGTACAACTATAGTATTTCCCCTCAGATAGATTTGGCGATTTTTCGTTGGCCCTGGTTTGAGCGACAACGATGTCGTTCTGGATTGTTTGCAATACAATATGGCAACCTGCATGCTGTTTACTTTTTAAGCCATAGCAACCAGCGTTTGGTCATTTTTTTATTACCATGCAAATTAATAATAAATTATAAACAAAATTAATCAATAGTAAAAAATAAAATACGACCGTTTTATATAATGATTTGGCTAAGATTTACTATAGGGCACCCATTGCTTATTGCCATTGCCGATGTTTTGATCGCGTGATATGACGGTGATTCGAGACCCGAATCAGAGTATCGATACTTTTTTCTGTTGTATCGAAACGTAACATTTACTGATTCATGCATCGCTAATTAGGGGTATCCAGTGATGTTTTTTTTTTTTGGTTTTAATGCTCGCGAAGCGAACAAACAGCAGAAAACATAGTGACCGCGGCGCCATGAATTTTTGCGCTTTTACTGATTCATGCTCCACGAGTTAGGGGCGTCCAGTGATGTTTTTTTTTTGTTTTAATGCTCGCGAAGCGAGCAAACAGCAGAAAACATAGTGACCGCGGCTCCATGAATTTTCATGCTTTTACTGATTCATGCTCCACGAGTTAGGGGCGTCCAGTGATGGTTTTTTTGGTTTTAATGCTCGCGAAGCGAGCAAACAGCAGAAAACATAGTGACCGCGACTCCATGAATTTTCATGCTTTTACTGATTCATGCTCCACGAATTAGGGGCGTCCAGTGATGATTTTTTCGGTTTTAATGCTAGCGAAGCGAGCAAACAGCAGAAAACATAGTGAAGCATAAAAAAAATGTTTCATAATAATGAAAAGTATTGTTTCATGAGATATTGATTCGATTCACGACGTTGTGAACCGATTCGCAGTACCGACTCACAAACTGAATCAAAACACCATCATACCACGTGATCAAAACATCGGCAACGGCAATAAGCAATGGGTGCCGTATAGTAAAGCTGTTCCTTTTTTTTTTTTTTTTTTTTTTTTATATATATAAATAAATGTACATATATGTACATTAAAAATAATTTTTTCCTTTTGTTAAAAATGTTAAACGAAATTCTAATTTATATAATCATATTTTACCGGTAAATATAAAATAGCATTTAAACTGAATAACTGTATGGAATGTAAAAGCATAACGAAATTCATAAACATCAAGAAGGTAAGTCAATTTTAAATACATATTTGTTTTGTTATTATTAGAAATAAGTTCAATGAATTATTTTAATGATGCCATTCTGAAAAACATATTTCGGTTTTGTTTACGTTAGAAATCCATGGCAACCACTTAAAAAATAGAATTTACCCATAATCGCCAACGAAAAATCGCCAAATCTAGCTGAGGGGAAATACTATAGTTGTTCCCAAATAGGACGTTGAGGCTCCTGATCTGCAGATCCACTAGTATTTACCCTTTGCAGTTACACTATATTTGAGGGTGCCCCTTGATTCTCGCCAAGTTGTGATCACGGTAAATATATTAAGGTTAGCCTATTTATATGTATAGGTTATA
This sequence comes from Salticus scenicus, assembly GCA_963930645.1. Classification (NCBI taxonomy): domain Eukaryota; kingdom Metazoa; phylum Arthropoda; class Arachnida; order Araneae; family Salticidae; genus Salticus; species Salticus scenicus. The sequence goes on from OZ005649.1 coordinate 76,599,858, forward strand.
TGTATATAGTTATATGTATATAGTGTATATATATAGGTTATATGTATATACTGTTATAGGTTATTAACAAAAATGCGCCAAACAATTTCGCAAAGGGGGCACCCTCAAATATATTTTTACCTAGTTTGCAAAAATTCAACAAAACTTCCATTGAATAAATTCGAAGATTCAAATAACCACTTTAATTATGCCTGCAAAGAATGAACCATCGCCTTTATAAGCCGACGCTACATTAATTCATTGGTATTACTTAATTTTCACGGAATCCATTTTTAAGGAACAACTTGCTGGTTGGTCCACAACTCTATTTGGCTCTTTTTTTTTTTTTTTTTCGGTGATTATGAGGAAATTCGATTTTCGGAAATGGTTGCCATGGGTTCCAAACGTAAACAAATGTTGCAAAGAATTCAGAACTACATCGTTATCATTCAAAACAGCATAAAAAAAATCGCCAAATAGTCTTGTGGACCAACATGCAAATTATTGCAATATGGCTACAGTGAAAGTACTGCCTTTGACGAATAACGCTCAATCTACATGTTCGTCAAGATTTAAAACTCGCCAAAGGCATTTTATGCTAAAGCTGTTATCTATATATTGTAATTCTATATTAGCTTCTAATTTAGATAAGTGTTTTGAATGTTATTTGAAGAGGGCCGTAAAGAAATTAAAATTAAAAAAAGAAAGGAGATCCTATTTTTAATTTCTAAAAATCAAATTAAAATATTATGCGTGATTTTATAATTTGAAATGTTTTTTTGAATATTTTGAATAATAATAATAATAATAAAAAATCACGAGAAATATGAGACTGCTTTTATATGTTAAATAATATTTAGTAAATATTGCAGAAAAGTAAGTGTTATATATTTCATTAGAATTTAAAACCATTAACAGAAATATTTTTATATTTTCCATCATACTAAAAGTCTCTTTTTACTAAGATACCTCTTAAATTTGAAAATGTGTAAATTGGATTTTGGTATCTTTAATTGAAATAATTTATATTTTCAATTACAATTAAAACTTATCGGTTAAAAAAAAATTATAATATATTATTACTTGTATTAACTGTTAAGTTTCAACATTTTTCTTACCTAATGCTTTTACCAAGTTACTTCAAGTATTTTAAAAACAAACTCGCTTTGCTGCCACCAAAGATAATGTATTCTCTTTTTATTATATTTTGGCAAGTTTAAATTGATCTTTTCAAATTGTTGGGTTCGAGGTTAAATCAACAATTGTTTTATATGACACGGGATTTCTGATTCTCCATTTTCTTGTGATTTTTCCCATACAATACAAACATTTCCCTATAGAATACAAATATTTCCCCTTAGATACAATTAAAATATAAACATTACACGGTGTTTTCCAACTGCCTTTACAAGTAACGAAATAAATAAATTAGAGTGCTAATTCAATGGATAAAGGATTAGCTTTCCGTGGTTCAACATGAATCACGTGATATGAACCAATAGATTGCTATGTTTGGCCATTTATCGCTATTTTGGCATTTGAAATTTCAGTTCAGCGAATTATAATTATTATTAGGTAACACGACAGTTCTATAACCGACACAATTTTTTTTTAAATTAATTTTCACATATTTCACATTATAATACAATAAATATAATAATGAGCATCATCTGTCAGGAACAGTTCCGGTTAGACCACTTCAAAACAGAAACTTTTGGCAGCCATTTTTTTTTTCGTTTGTTCAACTCACTGAGCTAGTTCAACTTACGAAAACATACATATAATATGTTTTGTATCGCAAGTATTCTTATTTATTTCCTCTAAAACCTTGAAAAACTATTCAATTGTAATGTTTAAAGGTCTAAATAAAATATAACGGATCACTGGGCTATTATAAGCATGAACCTATAAATAGAATTATGTAACTTCATGATTATAAACAACGCAATACCAAATAAAAACAAACCAAGACTGTTGCCATTCAGAAAATATAAATTCCAAATGGATAACTCTTTAACTCCGAATGAACGATTCTTTGACTGTTTCATTTAAAAAAAAAGTTTAAAATATTTCTAAAACATATTAAAACCTTAAAACTCTTAAAATATTTGTAAAAACAAATTAAAGCCTTTAAATATTTTTATCAAGCTTCATTGTTTTTATAAATTGTAAGGTATGATTGGCGTCGAGTTTAGTACGTAAATGTCGCTAGTTGATTTTAGTTTTGAAATTAGTGTAGAGTGATAGTTGGGATAGAAAGTTTGGTTGTGCAAGTAAAGGTCACCAGTTGAAATGAGTATTGGAAGTAGAGTAGTCTAAGGTGATAATGTCAAGTCAAGGTAAAATGCTCGGTTGAGAATGAGAAAGTCCCTAGCTGGATCCTGGATATTTGGCGATGTTGTGGTTGAGATTGTTGCGAAAATCGCTACTTTCACTTCAACTTTTGTAATCCGATCGTCTGCGACTGCGCGCACGAGAGGAATTGTGCGTTCGATAGCAAGAAGAAAAATGTTCTAAGTTCTCAAAATGTAAATATTGTGTATTGTTAGCGCGCGTTAAGTATTTATGTAATTTTATCAATATTAAGTTTTTAATAATTTGTGATTGTGTATTTACCAGATTAAATGTGTTGATTTAAAGAAAATGACTGTTCCATGAGTGAAAGTTTCCACTTATTATTGAATTAAGAACGAATATTTCATCCCTCGAACAATATAGATGAAGGAAGGTAAGTTTTTCTTACCTTTTATTATTGAAATGAAACATAAATGATTCATTCTATTTGTTTTTATTACGAAATTTTTGATTAGATGAAGATTTGTAGAATCAATTTTGTTGAATACTAATTTATTTAAAATTTAGTATATAGATATCGAATGTAGTTATTCTTAAAGTTTGAATTCGATATTTATTGGCATCCGACTGCCGGGATCTGTTTACCTAGGGTTATAATGGAAAAATTAACTAAAGAAAGAACACCTTTAAGAAGTGCGTTTACACGTATCGCTAATTTATTGGAGAATAATTTAATAGAGGAAGATAAGAATATAGAAGAAATTGAAGTTTTATATGCTCAATTAAATAAAAAATGGGCAATGTTATGTCCAAAAGAAAAAGAAATATTAGATGTTCTTGTTAAAGATGATAAGTGTACACATAGACAATTATGATAAAGAGTATGAAGGCTTTAGTTCTTATGAAGAAAAATTTATTAAATTAAGAACAAAAGTTGAAAAACTATTGAAAAATTCTGAAATTGAAAACAGTTTTCAATCAAATGAAAATATAACGAAACGAAAATACAAACTTCCTGAAATAGAATTTAAATTGTTCGGGGGTGAAATAAAAGAATGGTTGCCATTCTGGGCACAGTTTGAGAAAATACACAACGATGAAGAGATACCAAATGAAGATAAATATCAGTATTTGTTACAAGCCACAATAAAAGGCTCAAGGGCACGGGAAATTGTTGAATCGTATCCTGCCACAAAAGATAGTTACAAAAATGTAATAGAATGTCTTAAAAGTCGTTTTGGGCGTAACGATATGTTAATTGAAGTTTATATAAGAGAAGTTCTTGCGTTAATGATGAATAATGCTATAAGTAAAGGTCCAAAAATGCCACTTTTTAAATTGTATGATAAAATTGAAACATATTTACGGTCATTGAAAATGCTAGGTGTTTCAAGTGAAAATTATTCATCAATTTTTTACCCGTTAATTGAATCTTGCTTACCTGTAGATATTTTAAAAATATGGGAAAGAAATTTGAGTTCGACCTTGAACTACGCAAAATAGGAAAATGATGACGAATTGAAATCAGGTAACAAATTAGATTGTTTGATGAACTTTTTGCGGCATGAAATGGAAAGTGAAGAAAAGGTGAAACTTGCTAGTAGCGGATTTAATTTTGAGAATGTGAATAAAAGTACTTATCCGCCACCCGTTCGACGTGAAAGAATTATTCCTACCGCAGCTGAATTATATAATTCTTCTGAAGTGAAAAAAGAAATGTGTATTTTTTGCAATAAATCACACGTAAGCAGTGAATGTAAAAATGCTGATAGTTTATCCTATGAGGATAAAAAGCAAATATTGATGAAAAAGGGTGCTTGTTTTAAATGTTTAGCTGCAAAGAAACATTTATCCCGATTTTGCAAAGCGAAGATACCGGCCTGTGATTGCGGAAAATTTCATTTCAGGATAATGTGCCCTGGGAAAAGCGATCAAGAACATCGAATTAAATTTCAGCAATTTGAAAATTTAAATGCTGAAAATAAGAAAGACACTGTTTTAGCAAATAAAACCAGTACTCGACAAGTTCTTTTGCAAACTCTGATTGTTCGTCTTAGAAAGGGAAATAAAATGAAATACATCAGGATATTATTTGATTCTGGCAGCAGCAAGTCCTATTTGTCAACTTTTGCATTAATTGAAATGGGATATGAATGCATAGGTAAAGAAGATTTGACACATAGCTTATTTGGTGGAGTAGATACTGTGATACCCCATAAGAAATATTTAATCGGTCTGAGTGACTATAATGATAATTATCGTTGCAGTCTTGAAGTGTTAAATCAAGACAAAATTTGTTCTGAAATACCAAAAATTCCCTATGGTTCATTTCTAAATGAAATTAAGCATAAAATTCATTTGTCTGACCTGAATTGTCATGTTGATTTATTGTACGGATTTTCTACGAATGAAATCCATGGCTTAATTGGAGCTGATGTCATTGGAAAACTATACACTGGAAATATAAAACCATTAAAATCTGGTTTAGTCTTAATAGAAACCCGCCTTGGGTGGACGCTAATGGGAAAAATCAGACAGAAAGTTTCAGATAGTAGAAGTAGCGTTATGTCATTACATGTAAATGACACGAAAATTTCTGATTTATGGCGACTTGATGTGCTTGGGATTCTCGATCCAGGAGAGAAGAATAGCCGAAAGGAACTTGAAATAGCAGCTGAAGAGCATTTTGATAGAAGTATCAAACGTGACACTGAAGGGAGATATGAAGTGAATCTCCCATGGATCCAAGGCCATCCTCATTTACCCACTTGTAAATATATTGCAGAACGAAGATTAAAAAGTTGTATAGATTCGCTCAAGAAAAAAGGGACATTAGAAGCTTATGAAACAGTATTAACAGAATGGATTCAAGTAGGTGTTATAGAAGAAGTTAAAATTCTGGATAATGATGAAAGTGAACATTATTTGCCCCACAGGGCCGTAATAAAAGAAAATTCTACTACCAGAGTTAGGGCTGTTTTTGATGGTTCTGCCAAAGAGAAAAATTCACCTTCAATCAATGATTGTTTAGAGAAAGGACCTAACACCGTCGAACTGATTCCAGCAATCTTGAATAAGTTTCGATTAAAGAAAATAGGAGTAATTGCTGATATTCGAAGAGCTTTCTTACAAATTGGACTTAGTAAATGTGATAGGCCATTTCTGAAATTCTTATAGTGGGAAGAAGGTGAACCCACGAAACCTAAAGTTTTTCAACATCGTAGAGTTGTTTTTGGACTTTCTTGTTCGCCATACCTACTCGGTGCTACTCTTCGATATCATCTAAAAACTAGTTGGCATAGGTGGACTCTGCTCAGTTCCCCATCATATTTATGTTCTCATAAATTTCTAGTGCGAGACATATTATAATCATGTTAAAAGAAATGAATTTGACCAAAGCTTGATATTATGACAGAATGAAATCCCCGCCTAATAGGCTATCCACCGTTCACTTCGATTTATATATCTTATTCTAATATATTAATTTATTTTATCAGGGTCAATTCCGTTGTTTAGTTTTCATCCTACTATTTCCAATGCAATAATCCTCAAAATTCATATTTATATGAAAAATTTACAATTTCGCTATGTTGATAAAATCGTAAATTACGAATGATTTACGAAATTTTCCTATTAGAATATTTCTATTCAATCATGTTCAAACAAATATCATAAATGTAAATTTGAAGTTGTCTAATGTATTTACGATCCTCAAAATGGAAATTTATGCTCAATTTTGCCTTATTCTGACATGTTAAGTAAATCGTAAATTCCAAATAACTTACGAATTTTTTAAATTGGAAAAATCGTAGTCTATGATATTCATGCCAGTATCCTGAATAATATTTCGAAAGTGGTTTGACATCTTTACGATGAAAATATCCCTCAAGATTGACGTTTATGTGAAATTTTGCTCTAGTCAGCCATGTTAAGAAATTCGTAAATTTCCAATAACTTACGAAATCATTATATTGGAAAATCCATAGTCATTATAATCATGCCAGTGTCCTAAATAATATTTCAGTAGTCTGACATCTTTACGATGAAAATATCTCTCAAAATTGACGTTTATGTGAAATTTTGCTCTATACTGCCATGCTAAAAAATTCGTAAATTTCCAATAACTTGCGAAATTTTCAAAGTAGCATATTTATAGTTACTGATGTTCATTCATGCATGAAAACTGATATTTTAAAACTGGTCTGACATTTTTACAGTAAAAAGTTTCCATTAAATGCACGTTTAAGTGAATTTTTGTCCTATTCTCCCATGTTAAGAAAATCGTAAATTTCTAATAACTTACGAAGTTTTTAAATTCGAATGTTGTAAATGAATAGGGTTCTTGCCAGTGTCGAAAGTAATATTTTAAAACTGATCTGACCTCTCTGCGATCATTTGTTCGTGATATATCGTGTTAACAGACTAACAAACTAACGGACTAACACACTAACGGACTGACACACTGACACACTGACACACTAACAGACATCCTACAGACAGACACCATAGAAATTTTGTCATTTTCGGATTCCTCACACCTGAAAACGTGTAGAAAAGTCAAAAAGCCGAGGTCGAAAATTTTCACGATTACCTAAGTTCCCCATACCTATAGTATTATGGGGAACTAACTGTTTCCGCTAATTTTGAAAAAACAGCTATCAAGTTGTTAGAATCATTTTATGTGGACAACTGTATCACCAGCGTTGAAAACTATAAAGACCTCGTGAAATTTGTTGAAGAATCCAAGTTACTTCTCAGTGATGCTAAATTTGAGCTTCGAGGGTGGGAGCACAATTTCCCCAGTTCATCAGAAGAAAGATGTATTCCAGTCCTTGGATTGACATGGAACTTAAAGAATGATACCTTGTCTGTAAATTTACGAGATACTTTAGAAGATGATACCCCTGCAACGAAAAGGAAAATACTGAGCGCGGTACATAAAATATTTGATCCCCTTGGCTTCACATGTCCGGTTACCTTGGGACCGAAGATTCTCCTGCAAGAGTGCTGGAAATTGAAAGTATCATGGGATGCAGAATTGCCTGAAAAAATTACCAAGAAGTTTGAGCAGTGGCGAAAAGAAGTTCCTAAATTGAAAGAAGTCAAAATCCCAAGATGCCTCACTCTGAATCATGAGGCACCAGAAAATTTAAGTTTGCCTATTTTCTGCGATGCAAGCAAGAGTGCATACGCTACCTGCATATTCTTAAGAAGTGAAACTGGAAGTTCAGTGTCTTGTGAACTTGTACAGGCTAGAAGCAGAGTTACTCCTATGAAAACTACTTCTATTCCAAGATTGGAATTCCTTGCCTGCTGCATAGGAGCGAGATTAGCTGAGACTGTGGTGAATGATCTCCGAATAAAGAATATCTCAAAATTTTTCTGGTCCGACTCCGCAAATGCACTATATTGGATAAAGGGAAGTAAAAACTGGTCGCCTTTCGTTTTTAACAGAGTTAAAGAAATTAGATCTCTGACAGAGCCTGATAATTGGCACTACGTACCAGGGTCTTTCAATCCAGCAGATTTACCATCTCGCGGCTGCAGTGTTCAAACATTGATTAAATTCAAGTGGTGGGAAGGTGTGCAATGGTTGAGGAAGCCAAGACAAGAATGGCCAAGATCTAATGCTCTTCCTGACTTTGATATAGTGTACTCCGTGAAGAAGAAAACAGTAATTAGTGTTACAAATCATGAAGATTTAAGTGAGAAGCTTTATAACCGTATCTCGTCATACAATAAATTGTTAAGAATCACTGCTTGGATTTACAGATTTTATAATAATTGTAAAGTTGAACCTTCACATCGAATTTTTGGATTCTTAACTTCAGAAGATATAAATGACGCTGAAACTCTTAGGTTGAAAAATGTACAAAAAGAATCATTCTCGGGTCCTGAAGATAAACGCCTGAAATCCCTTAACTGTTTTATGGATACGAATGAACTTATGAAAATGAAGACTAGAATCATCATGAGAGAAGATACACAAAGTTTCCGATATCCGATAATATTGCCATCCAATAATCCAGTGGTAGAAAAACTCATCCGAACCAGACATTTAAATTTGAATCATGCTGGTGTCCAGATCCTCATGAATAATTTAAGAGAAGATTTTTGGATTTTAAAGTATCGGAAGACAGTAAGAAAAGTTATCAGAAATTGTGTACGCGGCAAAAGATATGATGCTAGACCAAAGTCCATCATAGAAGCACCTCTCCCAGTTGACAGAATAAAGGAAGCAGCAGTGTTTGAAGTCATAGGAATTGATTATGCCGGTCCTCTAATTCTTCGAGGAGGTCAAAAAGTCTGGATAGTCATCTTCACTTGTGCCGTCTACCGAGCCTTGCATTTAGAGATAGCTACATCCATGTCGACAGAAAATTTTCTACAGGCTCTCCGAAGATTCATAGCTCGAAGAGGAAGACCCACAATAATTTACTGTGATAATGGCTCGAATTTCGTTGGTGCGGAAAATTTACATAAGAAAATCAATTGGGATACCATTTCTCAATACAGTGAAGCTCAGAAGATCATTTGGAAGTTCAACCCTCCATCGGCACCGTGGTGGGGTGGGTGGTGGGAACGTTTGATTGGTATAATCAAGGGAATTCTTCGAAAAGTCTTAGAAAGAAGTTCGTTGAATTTAGAAGAAATGAATACTATTATTTGTGATACTGAAGGCATTGTTAACCAACGTCCTTTAACTTACCTCTCCGAAGATGTTAATGATCTAACTCCACTTACTCCTGCTATGTTTTTACGAGATATTAAAGAATTAGGCATTCCCGATCTTGATGTCTTAGATTCATCATCTCTCAATAAAAGATATGCCTATAGACAGCGAATAAAAGAAGATTTACGAAAAAGGTTTCGAATTGAATATTTGGGGCATTTAAGGCAATCTTCGAAATTTACTAAAAATCAACGACCCATCCAAATTGGTGATATCGTTATAGCATCCAGTGAAAACATCAAGAAAATTGACTGGCCTCTCGGTAAAGTTATTGAACTCTGTCCATCTAAAGATGGCCATGTTCGACTAGTAAAAGTGAAAATGAAAGGTGGTGAATTTTTCCGTCCAGAGCTTAGATTAATTCCTCTAGAAGTAACTCCTAAAAGTTGTGCAGATTTACCCTGTTCATCACGAATTTCTAAGTCGAATATCCCACCTCCTGAAAAGAACTATGTTCCAGTGACTGTTCCAACTGAATCTGTTCCAGTGACTCCTCCAACTGAGTCTGTTCCAGTGACTGAACCTACTGAGCCAGTTGACAAAAGTTCTCTAAAGGACATTCCTATAGAGACTGTTCCACTTGGAAAACGATCCAAATATGGACGTTTGATAAAGCCAAAAGTGAAGTTTGAGTTTCTCTAAAAATCCTCGAAACTCAAAGGTGGGAGTGTGTTGCGAAAATCGCTACTTCCACTTCAACTTTTGTAATCCGATCGTCTGCGACTGCGCGCACGAGAGGAATTGTGCGTTCGATAGCAAGAAGAAAAATGTTCTAAGTTCTCAAAATGTAAATATTGTGTATTGTTAGCGCGCGTTAAGTATTAATGTAATTTTATCAGTATTATGTCTTTAATAATTTGTGATTGTGTATTTACCAGATTAAATGTGTTGATTTAAAGAAAATGACTGTTCCATGAGTGAAAGTTTCCACTTATTATTGAATTAAGAACGAATATTTCATCCCTCGAACAATATAGATGAAGAAAGGTAAGTTTTTCTTACCTTTTATTATTGAAATGAAACATAAATGATTCTATTTGTTTTTATTACAAAATTTTTGATTAGATGAAGATTTGTAGAATCAATTTTGTTGAATACTAATTTATTTAAAATTTAGTATATAGATATCGAATATAGTTATTCTTAAAGTTTGAATTCGATGGAGATAGCTAGTTGGAGGTATCGAGTAGAAGTGAATTTGGGTTAGCATGGAGTGTCTGTAGTTATTGGATAGTTAGTTAGAAAATTTGAAAACAGGACCTAAGATAGTCTTAAAAAAACAGTATTTTGGTAAAATGAAGTACATAGTTTTTTCTTATTATGAAGACTTTAAATAGAGCACTTAATGGAATACTGGGACGTGTTGTTGCTGTTGTGTTGTTAGGCCTATATTTTTTGTCAACCAGCAGTTTTTTTATTGTCATTCATATTTATTGCTCAGGTAGAATTTCTTTAATTTCAGAACGAAAATTATAAAATATCGAAACACAATTTATTTATTTAAAAAAAAAAAAAAAAAAAAAAAAAATTGAAAGTACATTTAAATGATCACGTGGTAATCTTCATGATCTAAACATTGTTTTCAAGATTTATCGTTCACATTCCGTCATTTTTGACGGGGTTACAAACCAGTAAATAACAAAATACGTTTTTTTTTTTCATAATTTCCCAATAAAGTTCGAAAGTGTTTATAAAGAAAAGTTAATCTTTTAAAAGAGCTGAATTTAACAACAAATAGTAATTAATCAATTATTTTTAAATATATTTTCGGTTAAATTTCGATTACACGAAATAAAAAAGAAGTAAAATAAAAACTAAAATGATTTAGAATAATATATATATAATGTATATATATATTAATCTACATAAGTAAACAAAAACATTGGCGGTTATGATTTTTGCCAAGGGCAATTTTCAAACAGTTTCCATAGAAATTTATTGAAAATAAGCTGTTACCAAGGGAAACAACGCATAGATGGTTCATATCAAATGACTCATGTTAGACCGTGTCACGGTTACCATTTATCACTCTACTTTATTAATCTCCTTGTTCCCAAATTTAATCCCCCTTTTATTAACTCTCTGGCTTCTATCTTATCCCCTTTATCTTCCTTCTATCTTACCACACCAATACTCTAAATAGGAAGAAACCGAAAGTTTGTTACTGAAAATATACCAACTGTCCTAACTGGATGTTTTTTGTTATCAAGAAAGTGGAACTTATAAAAAAGATACTTATGTATTTTCCGAATGCCAGCGAATAATCATCAAAGACCGCTAAATTTACATTAATCTATATCTAGAAAAAATGTTAAGTTGGTTTGTGTACGCTTCAAAAACACAAAATGTTCTGCACCGATTGAGCTCAAATTTTGATAGGATATACAACCCGCTTTAAAGGTTGTTGTTATCTATTTTTCGCGTCATTAACATACCCGTAAACGCGAGAAAATAGTTTTTTTAACGATCAGCAGTGTACCAACAAACCCGCCCTATTGGCTCTGGAAATTTGTTTTATGTTTACCATTTATTTTATACAGCGCGTGCTCAGTAAAAAATGAAAATGAAAATAATGCTGATGATTCAATTTTTTATTTTTGTGAATTTATGAGCACGCGATAGTTAAAAATATTTGATTCGAAGAATTTATAGGTGATTGCTATACCTATATTAAATATGTTTGTTACGTCGATCATCAAGAAAGCGATTTATAAAAATAATTTTAATTACACGCAATACAAAAATTAAACTATTTACAGAAGAATATATTTACAACTGCAGATATATGATGCATAACTGACGGATACAAGGAAAGTAAGTAAATAGAACAATAATAATTTCTTTAAAGTTAATTTCACGAGTTGAGAAGCTTTTGTCCTTTTTCTGACAAACGATAATATGGCACCACAACTACTCCCCTCCAAGTGAGATATATCTCACTGATAACGTGCTGGTAAACGAATTTCACCTCCTCTTCTCGTTAATCTGGTAGGGCGAGCAATGGGTAATGGTGCAAATCTGATCTGTTTTTCTATCGTTTTTGCAGGTTTGTCAGCTTGACGTTTCTCAATACAGGGTGCAATGTCAGTTTCAGAAGAATTGTTAGTAAAACACGGTTTGAGTCGGTCAATAGAAACATTAATCTTTTTGTTCTTAATAAGAAGTGTGAAAATCTTATTAGATCTCTCAATGACCTGATATGGCCCATGATAAGGGGGCTGAAGACTCTGACGAACACTGTCGGTGCGGACGAACACATGGGAGCAACTTTGAAGGTCTTTGAAGATAAAGGGTTATTGCTTGCAATTATATGAAAAAGGAATCGGCTTCACATCTGCAATAGTTTCCTTCAGCTTTTGGACGAATTCTGACTGGGGTTGAAACTTGGTGTCTTCAAAGAAGTCGCATGGTAAACGAATGTTTTCACCATAAAGAATTTCTGCTGGAGTAGATTGAAAATCAGCTCTCCAAGTGGTTCGTAATCCAAGCAGTATAATTGGAAGTGATTGTGTCCATCTCTCGTTTTCATGACACATTATGCTCGATTTAAGAGTGCGATGCCATCGTTCTATACACCCGTTTGCCTGTGGGTGATACGAAGCTGTCCTATTTCGCTTAAATCCTATTAATTTTGAGAGTTCTTGAAATAGATGTGCTTCGAACTGACGGCCTTGATCAGTAGTGATGATTAATGGTGTTCCAAAACGTGAAATCCAGCTTTTTAGTAAGTTTTCTGCAACTGTTTCGGCACGAATATCTGGCATTGGAATAGCTTCTGGCCAACGACTGTATCGATCTATTATTGTTAAGCAATAGCGAAATCCTTCAGATGATGGTAAAGGACCAATGATATCTAAATTAATTTCTGTGAAACGTTGACTAATGTTGTGATATTGGTGAAAAGGACTCTGCACATGACGTGTAACTTTGGACTTTTGACACTTAAGACAGCTCCTAGTCCAAATTCTTGCGTCTTTATTTATTGATGGCCATACAAATTTGGATTTCAATAACTTGGTTGTAGCCTTTATTCCAGGATGGGCTAGATTGTGAATACTGTTAAAAACAATTTTCCTAAATACTTTTGGAATGTAAGGTCTCTTTTTGTTTGTTGAGCAGTCACAATATATGTCACAATCGGAACCAAATACAGGAACCTTTTCTAATTTTAGAGAGGAGTTCTGAGAAGAAAGAATTTCTATTAACTCCTTGTCAGTTTCCTGTGCCTTAGCTATAGCATTATAATCAAGTACTGGTTGAATATGTAACTCTTCTATTCTAGACAGTGTATCAGCAATGATATTATCTTTTCCAGATACGTGTTGAATATCAGCAGTAAATTGACCAATATATTCTAGATGTCTTTGTTGTCGAGGTGTTGCTTTATCTAGTTTCTGGTTGAAAGCATAAGTTAGTGGCTTGTGGTCGGTAAAAATCGTGAAGTTTCTACCTTCCAAGAAATGTTTGAAATATTTCACAGAAGAATATGCAGCTAACAGTTCTATATCATATGCGCTGTAGCGTTTCTGGGTATCAGTTAACTCATTGGACGTGAGATTGAACGTAACAACTATCAATCTTGTTACTAATGCTGTTGAAGTCATCGAACATTGAGTAAGTTAATGCATTATTTCAAATTTAACTATTCGCATTTTTCTTAAAATGGCTAAAGACAGTATAATTTCTACTGAATTAAATTTGGAATCTCCAACTGCAGAATTAAATCGAGTAGCAGTTAAACCACCGATTTTCTGGCGTAATAAGCCCAAACTATGGTTTCTACAGCTTGAAGCGCAGTTTGCTACTAGCAGTATTTCTCAAGACGATACTAAATATAATATTGTTGTTGCTGCATTGGATGAAAACGTCTTAGATTTTGTTATTGATATATTGTCAGACCCTCCTCAAAATGATAAATATGATACATTAAAAAAGGCTTTGTTAAACAGATTAACCGATACCGAGGAATCGAGATTAAAGAAACTGTTAACTGATTTAGAGCTTGGCAACAAACGCCCATCCGATCTCTTGCGGCAGATGAAAAGCTTGGCGGGAAATTCAATTTCTGATGATGTAATTAAATCTTTGTGGTTACAAAGGCTTCCACAGAAGACGCAAGCCATTTTATCTATAAGCAAAGATTCTATATCATATGCGCTGTAGCGTTTCTGGGTATCAGTTAACTCATTGGACGTGAGATTGAACGTAACAACTATCAATCTTGTTACTAATGCTGTTGAAGTCATCGAACATTGAGTAAGTTAATGCATTATTTCAAATTTAACTATTCGCATTTTTCTTAAAATGGCTAAAGACAGTATAATTTCTACTGAATTAAATTTGGAATCTCCAACTGCAGAATTAAATCGAGTAGCAGTTAAACCACCGATTTTCTGGCGTAATAAGCCCAAACTATGGTTTCTACAGCTTGAAGCGCAGTTTGCTACTAGCAGTATTTCTCAAGACGATACTAAATATAATATTGTTGTTGCTGCATTGGATGAAAACGTCTTAGATTTTGTTATTGATATATTGTCAGACCCTCCTCAAAATGATAAATATGATACATTAAAAAAGGCTTTGTTAAACAGATTAACCGATACCGAGGAATCGAGATTAAAGAAACTGTTAACTGATTTAGAGCTTGGCAACAAACGCCCATCCGATCTCTTGCGGCAGATGAAAAGCTTGGCGGGAAATTCAATTTCTGATGATGTAATTAAATCTTTGTGGTTACAAAGGCTTCCACAGAAGACGCAAGCCATTTTATCTATAAGCAAAGATTCTCTTAATAATATTGCAGAAATGGCTGATAAAATTATTTCTGCTTACAGCACATCCGAAATAAGCCCGGTAACTAAAGTGCATTCATCGCCAACCTCCACTCAAGGTCAGTTAGAAGCGTTACAAGCTGATATAGCCACTTTAACAAAAAAATTTGATGAACGCGCTCGAAATACTAGATCACTTCCGGGTCACCAGATATAGGTGATTGCTATACCTATATTAAATATGTTTGTTACGTCGATCATCAAGAAAGCGATTTATAAAAATAATTTTAATTACACGCAATACAAAAATTAAACTATTTACAGAAGAATATATTTACAACTGCAGATATATGATGCATAACTGACGGATACAAGGAAAGTAAGTAAATAGAACAATAATAATTTCTTTAAAGTTAATTTCACGAGTTGAGAAGCTTTTGTCCTTTTTCTGACAAACGATAATATGGCACCACAACTTTTATATTACAGCGCGTGCTCAGAAAAAATATGAAAAGAAAAATAATGTTGATGATTCAATTTTTTATTTTTGTGAATGTATGAGCACGCGATAGTTAAAAATATTTGATTCGAAGAATTTTATATTACAGCGCGTGCTCAGAAAAAATTAAAAGAAAAATAATGTTGATGATTCAATTTTTTATTTTTGTGAATGTATGAGCACGCGATAGTTAAAAATGTTTGATTATCGATGAATGGCATATGTATAAAATTTTTAGTTTTTTTAGAAAAGGAAATAACTTTCTCATTTTTGCTCCGAAATGTTCTGTTGCGATTAATGTTTATGTAGTCGGATTCTTTGCCATATACGTTTTGTGATTTCGTGTCGCACTTACTTGTTTTCTCAAACTTTCGTATCTCGGATTATACCTATCTTTCTACGTAAATATTTCTCAACTGTCTCTCTTTCCGTCGGTAATGTTGACATGGTAAGAAACGAAAATGTTGGATGATCTATTAACGAAATAAAGGCTTACCTGAAATGCCATGATTTTTTTTTCCATTTCAAAATAAAATGTTTTCGTTATTAAACTTTTTGTCCTATCTCCCATTTTTTTTTTTTTTTAAACCTAGAGCTGTGAGAGCCATAAGAGTTTAATATCTTATCCTTTCCTTCTGTTTTTGTGAAAACCGAAATAATGCCTCGCAGGAAAACGTATTTGGGTCATCGCACTCACCACACTGAAGGGTCGAGAAGACGGCTTTCGAATATGACTGAGGAAGAGTATCTTTATGACCACACATATAAAAATTGAAAATAGGTGTGCGAAATATCATGTTGCGGAATATTAATCAACAAATACTCTGCAACGGCACGCGACTCGCAGTTAAGAAATTAATGAACAACGTTGTGAAGGTGATAAATTAATCATCCGGTATGGGAAAAGTATTACAAAAATGTAAAATCATTGTTTGGGATGAATGCACTATGGCTCATAAAATATCGCTTGAAGCTCTTGATTGATCGTTGCGAGATTTGCGTGAAAACATTCAACCATACTTGAATGCATTTATATTGCTGACAGGAGATTTTAGGCAAACATTGCCTGTAATTTCTCGATCTAAACCAGCGGACGAAATGACTGATTGCCTGAAATATTCAACACTAGCAAACCCGTGCGAAATTTTCGCACTTTATTTATTTATTTATTTATTAGTTACATTTAAAACTTGAAACTCATAAATCTTATGCAAATTTCCCCAGCCAGTTTGAATTGTAATACACCAAAAGCCAAATTATTACTGGAGCTAAATTAATAATGTGCTATAGTGAAAAAAAAAAATGTTTCAAATATAGTTTTCAAAGTCAAATTCATGTTTGACGACCATATTTTCATACTTGCGCAGGCAGTACAGTTTTAGTATAAGACCCCCATGACGACTTTGTTTTTAGTACAGGGCCTTCGTGACGATTTTCGTTGCCATGTTATCGATGCTTTTTCATATATTTATTTTTTTTAGCATACTTTTTGAAAAAAAAAAATATACAGACACGACATTATTTCATTATTTAAAACATGAAAACATGAAAAGTGTTTTAGCTGCAGATATTGTAACAAATAACGCTGGAACTCAAAACTGTCTTATAGCCGCAAAACAACGTTTTTTCTCTTTTTCCCAGTGAGGGGGAGGTGTGCCTTGGGGGGACTCATGTCAAAGGTGTGCCTTGGGGTGGACTCATGTCAAAGTTGTACCTTGGGGGGGACTCATGTCAAAGTTGTACCTTGGGGGGGACTCATGTCAAAGTTGGGCCTGGGGGGGACTCATGTCAAAGTTGGGTTTTGGGGGGACTCATGTCAAAGTTGTACCTTGGGGGGACTCATGTCAAAGTTGTGCCTTGGGGGGACTTCATTCAATAAATCCCCATTCAATAAACCGACTGAAATAGGCCCTTAGAACTATTAAGAGTGTATTATAAAAATTCGACAACGCTGTACCGACTAAAATAGGGGTACCTTGGGGGGACTCATGTCAAAGTTGGGCCTGGGGGGGGGACTCATGCCAAAGTTGTGTCTTGGGGGGACTTCATTCAATAAATCCCCATTCTATAAACCGAATGAAATAGGCCCTTAGCACTAATTAAGAGTGACGTATAAAAATTCGACAACGCTGTACCGACTGAAATAGGGGTACCTTGGGGGGGACTGATGTCAAAGTTGGACCTGGGGAGGGACTCATGTCAAAGTTGTGCCTTGGGGGGACTTCATTCAATAAATCCCCATTCAATAAACCGACTGAAATAGGCCTCTAGCACTAATTAAGAGTGTATTATAAAAATTCGACAACTGTACCGACTGAAATAGGCCTCTAGCACTAAAAAACTATTTTGATTATACATTTTTTTATTTCGTTTTTTAGTCAATTTATAACAATAATTCATATTCTGCTTATATATTTAATATATTGCTAGTTTTAAAATGACGCGTGCAAAGATTGTTAAGATGCAATTCTTAAAATACCTTTTCATGTAAAAAATCCCCTCAGACAAATGTCATTTTTCTGCGCGCTTAAATAATGCCAATACATATTATTTTTTATCCACGTGTATTTTACTAAATATCTCACTGTCATATAGTTTCAACAAAATATAATCGTAACTACACCACTTTAGAGAAATATTATATAGAATAGCTGGCTTCGCCCGCTTGAGGGTCAGTATTTTCAAATGAATCACTAAAATTAATGAATCACTAACAGTGACTTTTAGTGTTAAGAAAAGAAATTAAAAAAAAAAATATCATTTCTGATTTGGTAAAAAGTCGGCCCGGTTCCCCACTGCCTTCGGCAGCGCAGTCCCTTGCGCGCTGCGCTCGCACAACTTTCAGGATACACGCGCTGCGCGCGCGTATTTCTTCCCTAACCCTTCGTGCCCCCTAAAAAAATCATTTCTGATCGGGTAAAAACTCACACCGGGTCCACACTGCCTTCGGCAGCGTCGACCCATGCACGCTGCGCGCACGTAAGAAGATATACGTGCGCTGCGTGCTCATATTCCTTCTCAAGTCAAATTTTTATTCTTAAGAAAAGAAAATTAAAAAGATCATTTATCATCGGGTACAAAGTCGGACCGGGTGCCAACTACCTTCGACATCGCAGTCTCGTGCGCGCTCCGCAGCACAAGTTAAGGTATACACGCGCTATGCGCGCCTATTCCTTCCCTGACATTTCGTGCCCCCTAAAAAAATGATTTCTGATCGAATAAAAACTCATACCGGCTCCCCCACTTCCTTCCGAAGCGCAGACCCATGCGCGCGCCCGTGTGAAGGTATACGCTCGCTGCGCGCACATATTCCTCCTCGAATCAAATTTTTATTCTTAAGAGAAGAAAATAAAAAAAAAAGAATTCTCATTGGTTAAAAAGTTGGGATGGGTCCCCACTGCCTTCGGCAGCGCAGTCCAGTGCGCGCTACGCGCGCACAAGTTAGGGGATGCGCACGCGGTGCACGCCTATTTCTTTCCCACTAATTCAGGCCCTCTTAATTGACCTACGTATACCAATTTTGAACGATCTAACTCAATTGGCTGAGATACAAAAGAAAACGTAATCAGGACACCTCAAAACGTGTAAATCTAGTGAAAACTTTCGATAATATAAAAGTACCTTAAAATATCTTTCGAATGATGTATTAAAAATAATTTAATCATAATTAGAAATTGAAATATTGAAATTTTAAAATATTACAGCCCCATCTGGCGGTAGAAAATTCTGTATTCCACTGTTCGATTCCAAATCAAAAAAGCTTTCTAATGATGTGTTACTTATGAAATTATTTTAATTAGTAACTGAGATACAAAATAAAACTGATTCACGACACCTCAAAACGTGTAAAACTGGTGAAAACTTTCGATAATATAAAAGAACTTTAAAATATCCTTCGAATGATGTATTAAAAATAATTTAATCATAATTTGAAATTGAAATATTGAAATTTGAAAATATTTCAGCGCCATAAAAGAAAACTGATTCAGGACACCTCAAAACGTGTAAATCTGGTGAAAACTTTCGATAATTTAAAAAAACTTTAAAATATCTTTCGAATGATGTATTAAAAATAATTTAATCATAATTAGAAATTGAAATATTGAAATTTTAAAATATTACAGCGCCATCTAGCGGTAGAAATTTCTGTGTTCCACTGTTCGATTCCAAATCAAAAAAGCTTTCTAATGATGTATTACTTATGAAATTATTTTAATTAGTAGTTGAGATACAAAAGAAAAGTGATTCAGGAGACCTCAAAACGTGTAAATCTGGTGAAAACTTTCGATAATATAAAAGAACTTTAAAATATCTTTCGAATGATGTATTAAAAATAACTTAATCATAATTAGAATTTGAAATATTGAAATGTAAAAATATAACAGCGCCATCTGGCGGTAGAAATTTATGTAATTCACTGTTCAATTCCAAATCAAAAAAGCTTTTTAATGATATAGTGCTTTTTAATGATATAGTGATATATTTATGAAATTATTTTAATTAGTAGCTGAGATACAAAAGAAAATCTAATCAGTGTACCTCAAAACGTGTAAATCGGGTGAAATCTCGAATTCCATTTTCGATAATGTAAAAGTACTTTAAAATGTGTATCAACTCAACAAAGCTTTCAAATGATGTAATGCTTATTAAATTTTTTTAATTAATCACTGAGAAACAAAAGAAAATCTAATCAGGAAACCTCAAAACGTGTAAATCGGGTGAAATCTCGAATTCAACTTTCGATAATGTAACCGTACTTTAAAATGTGTATTAAATTACGTATTATAAATGACGTATTAAGAAAAATGTAAACATAATTAGAATCTGAAATATTGAAATTTTAAAATATTACAGCGCCATGACACATCAAAGCGTGTAAGTCAGGTGAAATTTCGAATTCCATTACCTATGGTAGTCGGTTAATGGAAGTAAATCGAAAAACAAATATTTTTACCTTAAGTGAAAAAATTAAGTGTTGCTATAGATAGTGACATCCTCTTTCGAGAAAATTTAATTTGCAATTAAAACGTAAGTATTTTGTTTATTGACCAAAATCGATGAAATTTTAACTGCAAGTTTGTTATGGGGTGTTAAGATTGTATATTAAGTGTCGTGTGCGAAAGTAATAAATTGAAGAAAATAGAAATTTGCAATTTTTTATCCTACTCAAAATACCTCTGATTCTCAAATCAGTGGCAGCTGTTTTTTTTTTTTTTTTTTTTTTTTTCCAGAAATGCTTCCTCTCTGAAAGGGTTGTCATGGTGACGCAACGAACGGCTGCATGATTTCATTACGGCATGATTTCATTCAAACCATTTTCAATGGTTTAATGCCTAAAATTAAAAAAAAAAAAAATAGAAAAAAAAAATCATTTATCTCTAAACGATTTTGAGTTATAAAATGTTTTGTGAAAAAATCGATGTTTCGTAAAATCTAAAAATTTGGATCGCTAATCCGTATTTTCTAAAAATGTTTATATGGTTCGAAAAAAGATTAAATGTCCTTTCCAAATATAACAGTTGTTAAAAAATGGAACAGTTACTGGGTCGTACAGGGCGTTTCAAAAACGACGATCGAGAAAAAGAGATATTTTCGACACTTCTTAAAACTTTTTTTTTTTAAATATAAAAAATCCGTATTTAAAAAAAAAAAAAAAAAAAAAAAAAAAATTACCGTAAGAATCGGTAATAAATGCTCTTTCTTTTGGTAGAGGTGTATTTCGATATTTTGAACCGTTCGAGCAGGATCGCTTTACAAAAACCCACGAAATTTTCTCTCTTTTCTTTTTCTTTTGAGGTAGGCTGTTCCGGAACAAAAATGACGGTCGCCTCCGATTTTGAATCGTTTTTTGATTTGATATGGGTCGACATTTTAATTAATATCTCCGTTAATTAGGGTCGCATCACTTAGCAAATTATCGCGATGTCGAGATGAAGAAATTCTGCGTCTGTCGACACCAGTTTTGAGGCTTGCGACCATTAGCGCCGAAGCTTTAGCGGGCACAAGACATTTCTCACAGACAGACAGACAGATGCGCACAGATTTTAATAATATAAGGAGACTAGCGAGCTTCGCCCGCTAGCGGGTCAGTATTTTCAAATGAATCACTATAATTAATGAATCACTAACAGTAACATTTAGTGTTAGGAAAAGAAATTAAAAAAAAAAAAAAACCATTTCTGATTGGGTAAAAAGTCGGCCCGGGTCCCCACTGCCTTCGGCAGCGCAGTCCCGTGCACGCTGCGCGTGCGTATTACTTCCCTGGCCCTTCGTGCCCCCTAAAAAAAAAATCATTTCTGATCGGGTAAAAAGTCACACCGGGTCCCCACACCTTTTCGCGCTGCGCGCGCACGTGTGAAGGTATACGCGCGCTGCGCGCACATATTCCTTCTCAAATCAAATTTTTATTCTTAAGAAAAAAAATAAAAATAAAAACATTTCTCATCGGTTAAAAAGTCGGACCCGGACTCACTGCCTTCGGCTGCGTCGTCCCGTGCGCACAAGTTAGGGGATACGCGCGCGGTGCACGCCTATTTCTTCCTCACCCTTTCAGCCCCTCCTAATTAACCTACGTGTACCAATTTTGAACGGTCTAACTCAATTAGCTGAGATTCACAAGAAAACCTAATCAGGACACCTCAAAACCTGTAAATCTGGTGAAAATTTTAGATAATATAAAAGAACTTTAAAATATCTTTCGAATGATGTATTTAATCATAATTAGAAATTGAAATATTGAAATTTTAAAATATTACAGCGCCATCTGACGGAAGAAATTTCTGGAATGTACTGTTCGATTCCAATTGAACAATGCTTTGTAATGATGTATTACTTATGAAATTATTTTAATTAGTAGCTGAGATACAAAAGAAAACTGATTCAGGACACCTCAAAACGTATAAATCTGGTGAAAACTTTCGATAATATAAAAGAACTTAAAAATATCTTTCGAATGATGTATTAAAAATAATTTAATCATAATTAGAATTTAAAATACGCGTATTAAAATTAAATTTAAATTATTAATTAAAATGTAATTTTTTTTCAAAATCGATGAAATTTGAACTGCTAGGATGTTTTGTGATGTTAGGTCTGTATACCAAGTTTTGTGTGCGACATTGAAAAACTGAAGCCTTTTCAAAATTGCAATTTTTAATCGCAGTACCAAAACACGTGACCTCATTAAATACCAGATGTGTTTCTTTCCGTTCAAGATTGTAGACCATCGTCTGCGATATTAAAATTCTTTTGATTTGTTGCCACCATTTTTTTTAGTTTAGTTAATTTAAAAAAATCTAATTGTCCGATGGATAAGCCGTTTAAACCATCGGATTGAGAAAAATCGGCCCTTTCTTTTGATACCATATTTGTAACGATACGACTGATATTTCTAATTTATTTTCCACTTTT
Organism: Salticus scenicus; assembly: GCA_963930645.1. Taxonomy (NCBI): domain Eukaryota; kingdom Metazoa; phylum Arthropoda; class Arachnida; order Araneae; family Salticidae; genus Salticus; species Salticus scenicus. The sequence goes on from OZ005649.1 coordinate 76,622,545, forward strand.
TCCGTAAGAATGTCTCTTTTTAAGCAAATAGCCGTGAATTCTCAGTCATTTTTCGACCAACATAGATCAACGTTTTAATTAATATCTCCACTAATTAGAGTCGCATCGCTTAGCGAATTATCGCGAGGTCGAGATGAAGAAATTCTGCGTCTGTCGACACCGGTTTCGAGACACTGCGACCATTAGCGCCGGAGCTTTAGTGCGCACAAAGCATTTCTCACAGACAGACAGAAAGACAGATGCGTACAGATTTTAATAATATAAGGAGATTGTGGCAAAACGTACGTACATTGCAGCTGACCACGAATATGCGTGTCCAGCTGCAGAACGATCAGTCAGCCGAGGTATTCTCACGACACTTACTGGACATTGGGAACGGACAGCTGCCAGTCAATGAGGCGTCAAGACGAATATCATTTCCTGATATTTTTTGTAATTTACTAACATCGAAAGAAGAACTGATCGAAAAAGTATTTCCTAATATTCAAATTAATTATAGAAATCACGATTGGCTCAGTGAACGAGCTATCCTTGCCGCGAAGAATAAAAATGTCTATTAACTTAATAATGTTATTCAATCCAGCATTCAAAGTGAGGAAATTACATATAAGTCGATAGACACCGTTGTGGAAACAGATGAAGCAGTTAATTATCCTACGGAATTTTTGAGCTCACTTGATCTGCCAGGGATTCCACCACACATATTAAAATTGAAAATAGGTGTGCCAATTATCGTGTTGCGGAATATTAATCAACCATAACTCTGCAACCGCACGCGACTCTCAGTTAAGAAATTAATGAACAACGTAAAAGAAGCAACGATTTTAACGGGGTCTTTCAAAGGTGAAGATGTCCTCATTCATCGATTTCCCACGATCCCGACCGATACATCATTTAAATTTAAAAAGTTGCAATTCCCAATTCGATTGGCATTTGCAATCACAATCAATAAATCTCATGGTCAGTCGCTACAATTGTGTGGTTTAAATTTAGATCGGATTGCTTTTCACATGGACCACTGTATATTGCGTGTTCCCGTGTCGACAAACCAGATAGCCTTTATATCTACGCAGACAATAGAATAACAAAAAATATTGCATACCCACAAATATTGCAAAATTAAACTTCTATGAAACGTATGCTTTGTTTTGTTCCTTATTTCTCATCCATGTAACTGCAATGTTCTACAGCAAAGCATGGCAGGGTACAGCTAGTGTAAATATAAATGATAGAGGAAATTTATACTTAATTATTCTTTATAATATTTTTTTACTAGTTTTACATGTTCGCGAAATGTACATAAATACATGACAATGATTGCTATGGGACTGTGTTCTGTGCATTCTGAGGTTCACGCACAGTGAGATAGCGGCACCTACAGATTTTTTATTTTATTTATTTATTTATTTTTATTTTATTTTTTTTATCATGTGCGCGAGGCGTACATACATGCGTGATAATGGTTTCTGCGCAACCGAGTTCATGCACAGCGGGTAGCAGCACCAGCGATTTTTTTTTTTTTTTTTTTTTTTAGTACGACAGGACTACTTCTTTCAGACACCGATTTTGCGTTGTCAAACTTCAAATACGCGAGGAAGCCTGCCAATATGTAATTTTACTATTTAATGTCTTAAACTATAAGTTGTTTTAAAAGGTTTAGTATTTTATTTTTAAAACCAACGTTTTTTACTTTCTTTTATATTCAATAGAAGAAAATACTGGATTCGTAAAAATTTTCGACTTTTCGTCGGATTTACACGTTTTGAGAGCTCTAGAACACGATTTTATCATTTTTAGAAAATGTCTGTCTGTGTGTGTATGCGTGTGTGACAAAAATTTTGTGGAAACAGTATCTCCGGAACTTCTGCTCAGAATTGCAGATAAATTTATATGTAAATGCACCTTCACCTAAATTAGTGCCTATCAATTTTTATAGTCAACCGCTCAACAGATAGCGCTGCTATACAGCAATTTCCACAATTTAAGGGGAGGCTATAGCTCAGGTTCTATAACGTATAATCAATCAAAACTTTATATATACGAAGATAATTATGAGACATTTTCTGATTCAATTTAATTCTTATCGGCCAACTGGTGGCGCTGCTATACAGTGATTTCTGCAGTTTAAATTAAGGCTATATCTCAGGAACTACTGCACAGAATTGCATATAAATTTACATGTAGATGCACCTTCACACAAATTAGTGTCCATCGAAAAACTGTTTGCACCTCTGGATTCAGAAAAATTGCCCCTTTCATTTGGTACCGAATTTCTAACGAGCCATGTACATTTTTAAATGACTGAAATGAACTAAAGTGTTGCCACCTAAATTTCATACTTTACTTAATTTAAAAAAAAATCTAATCGTCCTGTCGAAAAACTGTTTGCACCCCTGGATTCAGAAAAATTACTCTTTTCATTAGGTTACAATCTTGTAATGAGAGGACTGGTATTTCTAATTCATTTTGGGGTTACACAAAACTGGTTTATAAAAACTGGCGACCACGTTTTTATCCAGATTGAAACTAATAGTCCTCCTAATCCTAATAAATGAAAAATGTGTTTCGGAAGTTAAAAAAAAAAAAAATGGTTCATATAAGTTATATTTGTGTAATTATTAAAATTCCTTGATTTATTTTACTAATACTACGCGTGAACGCAAAGTAAAAAGAGTGATCGTGGTATCGGAGATAGGTTACTCGGCCAAAAATATTTACTAAATAAGGAAAATTTTAATAAATTTTCCTATATTATTTATTTTCTGAGTTAAAATTAAAAAAAAATAATAATTTAATATTATAAAAGAAATAACTCAAATATTTTAAATTTATTTAATTTCTGCATTCTAAAAATCTACAGATGACGCTACTCCAGTCGAAATGCAAAATAAAAGGAATGAAAAAATACTAAAATTGAAGTTGCTTTTATTAAATTTTGTTAAACATAATTAGATTTTGAGAAATCAATTTTAGAACCAAAATGGAAAAGTCAACTGAATTAATACGAAGAATAAATATTCTACTTCGGAAAGAAGATTTTAAATGTAAAAGTAAATTAAAGTTTTTGGTAAAGTGAAATAGTAATTTCTTGCATGGAAATATATGTATTGCCAAATGAATGTATTTTTAAAATGAATATATTCATATAATATGTACTTATATTTAAGAGGTTCTCTACACTTATTTTAAGTTTGAAAATATTCTGATATAGTTATTCATATCAATCATGTATCTGTTTATGTTCATGTTATATAGTTATGTATATAAGGTTATGTTCATGCTTAAGTTTGCGGAAATTTGCAATGCTCTATATATAATTAGCAGGTTTTAATGACATTTCCTGCAAAACTATTGTTGCTGAAGTTTATTTGGAAAATTTATTAATTCGTATTAATAAACCTATATCAGATTTTAATGTTAAATTTTCAGATTTAATGGAAAAGTTTTAGTTGTTATGAAATTTGGTTCACTCACTATTTATTTTTCCCGTTTACAGCTGCTATACAGAAGTTCGACAAAATCACTGTACTTCTATAAGAACTGATTTTTTTTTCTTTATAGATAAATCAATTAATTAGCTTATTTACATTTAAATTTTAATTTCTCTTTCTTCCTATTGTGAGTATGTGTTATTTTCATCTGTTTAAGAAATTTTTATATGAATTACCAGTAACATTCATTAATTTAGTATAAATATACATAAATATAAATTGTACAAATTAGAGAATTTGGATATCATAGTACATTTCAATTATTTTTCTATCAAATTCCTTAATTGACAATTAATTTTAATGTGCTAGTCTTCATAATATATCTTATACTATTAATCGAGTAAGATTTGTATATATATGTGTATTTGACTGTTCTCGAAAACGGTAGTTCGGACAGTCACGTGATTTGATACAAAGGGGTCCCTCGAGTGGTCCTTGTGCACCTAGAAGCCCGATTTTCGAATTTTTATTAGGCTTATTATTATTATTATTATTATTATTATTATCATTATTAAAATATGAAAGCAATAATTTCATAATAGCTTTAAAATTAGCCATTTAAATTTTATCCATAATTTAACTGTTGGCAAATAAATTTGTTAGTTCGTTTTATTTTTTTTTTTTTCCGACAGGAAAATAAATACATTTACTTAAACGTGAACAATAAAAAGATAATTTTATAGAAAAAAATACCGTTTTAAAAATATAAAATTTATTTCAGTAAGCACTATTTTAAACCTTAAGACCATTAAAAATGTAAACAGAATACGAAGGATTCATATATATTAACGAAAAGGTGACCGATAAAAGTATTAGCAAGATAGTCTTCCCCTTTTTATACAAGAAATTATGCAAAAAGAAAAAAAGAAAAAATCCATCACTAATATGGCGACAAAAATTCAAAAGCCGCTAAGGGAAAGATATTATAAATTTACGTAGCATGATAATGTTTACTTATTTACTTATTACTTTCTTCTAGCTTCAATAGAAGAAAGTATTGGATTCGTAAAAATTTTCGATTTCGGGTTTTTGATGGATTTACACGTTTTGAGAGCTGTAGAACACGATTTTACCATTTTTAGAAAATGTCTGTCTGTCTGTGTGTGTGTGACAAAATTTTGTGGCAACTGTATCTCTGGAACTACTGCACAGAATTTCATACAAATTGGTATGTAGTTGCACCTTGACATAAATTAGTGCCTATCAACTTTTGGTAAAAATCGTCTTACAGGTTGCGTTGCCATCCCGCTTTTTCTAAATTTTTAATAGGGCAAAAATTTTCAAGATGGGTATCTTTCGAAAGGTCTCGTCAGTACCTTTAAAACGAATGGTTGAACTATAAATCTGTGATAATTTAAAACAAAGTTATCGATTTTTTTTACCTTTTACGAAAAAAAACTTAGAATTTTTTTTTTTTTTTTTTTTCTCTCTCCCCTTAATTTTATCAAACTCCCACTGTTTCCATGTTCTGACAAACTTAAACTAATTTTTGCTTTTTTCCCCTAATTTTGTCAAAGTCCTACGGCTTCCGTGTCTTGACAAACTTTAACATATTTTTGCATTTTCCCCCTAATTTTGTCAGTCCCACGGTTTCCGTGTTTTGACAAACTTTAACAAATTTTCCCATTTTACCCAAAATTTTGTCAAAGTCCCACTTTTTTTTTTTTTTTATCTCTCCCCTTAATTCTATCAAACTCCCACGGCTTCCGTGCTCTGACAAACTTAAACAAATTTTTGCATTTTCCCCCCAATTTTGTCGAAGTCCCACGGTTTCCGTGTTTTGACAAACTTAGAATAATTTTGACATTTTACCCAAAATTTTGTCAAAGTCCCACTTTTTTTTTTTTTTTTTTTTTTATTATTGTTACTGAGTGGATTTGTATAGGAAAATATAGAAGAAAGTCTCGTGGTGGCCACAACATACTAGTTTTAGGTAGATTCCTTATAGGAGATCTACCTATTGCAATGGTTCTCATGACACGACTTCTGGAAAATTTCTTCATATCTTCACCGATCATGACCCCTAGAACCCAAAACCACCCTCCGTTCAAAAGTTTATATATATATATATATATACTAGCAGACCCGGCCACGCGTTGCTGTGACTAAGTTATACGTTGAATTATACGGCTGTAAACTATTTAGTACAGTCAAATTATTATTTACGAACAAAGACGAAAACGTTGTAGCCGATGTAAAAACCACAGGGTTGAGATTTGAAACTTAGGTCAAAATTTGGAAGCGATTGATAAAAATTTTCGTAGTGTTGATATTAAGCACAAATTAATTTTATTGTAGGGTCCTATAAATTTTAATGGAGAAGTGATATATATTATTTCTAATGCTACTTTGGATAAAATTGCTAAAATGACTAATATATAAATTAAATTATATTAAAATTCTATTAAAATAAAAGTATAAAAGAGACAGACGACTTTAAAATCAATTTTTATGGAGGAGTTAAATATAATATATGCTATAATGGATAATTTTACTATAAAATGACCTCATCATTTTAAATATTTTAAAGAGGGCAACAGCTGTAGTTATAAAAAGGAAAACAATAAGGCTAAACCAGAAAAATAAGTTAATTTGATAAATATTTTAAAACTTTAAAATTGGAAATCTTATGAAATATTGGACATTTAAAGTAAATACATGTATCATTTTAAATAGAAAAAGATTTTGGAAAAGTTTAGTGTATTTTAACGAAGTGATGAGAAGTTTTTGAGTACGTTAAAATTTTAATAGTAAATTCAAGTTAATAAAGATGGGAAACATTGAGGATTAAGATAAGAATAATTATAAGATTAAAAAAAAAAAAAAAAACTTTTTATATACCATGCTTTTAAATTTTAATGTACTAATAATATACTAATTAAAAGGAAAATGATAAATATTCTATCATAGTTTGAAGTCAAATTTGTTTTCAAATGTCTAAATAAAATATCTGATGTAAGATACTAATATTTTGCAGCGGAATAGATTTCATTTCTGTCATCCTTGGCGAAAAAAAAAAGAATATCGCCAAATTATCTGGCGAAAATATTTAATTCCTTTCAAAAATCATGGTTATTTTAACAACTTATATGAAAAGAGTAATGAATAATATGAAACAATATTTCGTACAATACATATTACATGTCATACATACGTACAATGAATAATATATATTACATTTCCTACAATGTATACATCTGGCATGTATATTTTCGTGTTACGCTTTTGATCGCCAAATAATAATAATAATAATAATAATAATAATAATAAAAGCCAAGGGCGACAGAGTTTTGAAATTTAAAATTAAAATTTTGTCAATTTGACAGCAAAATAATTCAATCTAACACCCGCGATAACTAATACATATCTATACCCAAATATAAGGATTAAAATCGGGAAATAAATTTCCTCGATTTTTAATAATTTCTTACAAAAAATCCAGTGGGCAATTAACATAGGAAATCTTTTTCTTGGCTGCACAGACGGTCAGTGAGTCACACTTCGCTTGCGTATAGAACTCATAGATATAGTATAGCATATATAGAATAGAGTGATCATTGGGGAGAAAAAAGTTATTCCTTTTCATTTGGGAAAAGACGACGTTTTTACCAAAATATGGCCGTCTTTCCCCGAGTGAATACACACGGGAATACATACTAATATTTTAGCAAATGAAATTTATGAATAATTTATTTGCTAAAGGGGAATGGAAGACTCAAGATACAGTTTCAAATTCATATTTCTTTCTTTCTTTCTTTCTTTTTTTTTTTCAATACCACTTAATGGCTGTTTCTAAAGCTTTTATTTATTATTTTTTTTCGGCATCAAAAATCTTTGTACGGTAACATGGGGATGAGAGATCTATATATATTACTATATCTATGATAGAACTATATTAGCACTTTGTCAATTTGACAGCAAAATAATTCAATCTAACACCCGCGATAACTAATACATATCTATACCCAAATATAAGGATTAAAATCGGGAAATAAATTTCCTCGATTTTTAATAATTTCTTACAAAAAATCCAGTGGGCAATTAACATAGGAAATCTTTTTTTTGGCTGCACAGACGGTCAGTGAGTCACACTTCGCTTGCGTATAGAACTCATAGATATAGTATAGCATATATAGAATAGAGTGATCATTGGGGAGAAAAAAGTTATTCCTTTTCATTTGGGAAAAGACGACGTTTTTACCAAAATATGGCAGTCTTTCCCCGAGTGAATACACACGGGAATACATACTAATATTTTAGCAAATGAAATTTATGAATAATTTATTTTCTAAAGGGGAATGGAAGACTCCAGATACAGTTTCAAATTCATATTTCTTTCTTTTCTTTTCTTTTTTTTTTTTTTTTTTTCAATACCACTTAATGGCTGTTTCCAAAGCTTTTATTTATATTTTTATTTATTTTTTTTTTCGGCATCAAAAATCTTTGTACGATAACATGGGGATGAGAGATCTATATATATATTACTATATCTATGATAGAACTACATTAGCACTTTATCAATGTGTATAAAATATTTAGATTGATTATGACGTCAATTTTCGTGAGATGCATAATTTAACTTTTTATAATTTTTTAACGTTCACGTTTGATTAAATGTATTTATTTTTATGTCGAAAGAAAATGAACTCGTATTTTTTTTTTTTTTTTTTGCAACAATTAAATTAATTGAACTCACAGATATTTTGGAGCAACTTTAATAAAGGTCTATAATTAACAAATAATTGCAATAAAATAATATTGTGACAATAAATTGAGATAAAAACTATCCTATCTCTCAAGTTGGACCAAACTGCACACAGTGTGCAAAATTTCATTAAAACCGGTTCCTTAGTTTAGGAGTTTACCCCGGACAAACATCGTGACACGTAATTTATATATATATACAGATATTTATATATATATATATATATATATATATATATATATATATATATAGGTATATATATATATATATGTATAACGCTTTTTCCCATGTTAAGTTGTGAACACGATAACTGGAGTAATTTTTATTTATATTTAACCAGCTCGGGATATGTTGTCAGGACAGTAAAAACCTCGGTCGAGTTCGTAGATGGGGTATCCTGCTCAAAGGGGGTGGAAATGGTGGGGGGGGGGGGGAATTTTCATTTGCCCATAATTTCTTTAATATTGACAATAGGAAAATACTTCAAATCAGGCGAATTACCGCCTTACCCTAAAGAGCAAGTTTTGCATTTAAACTTTTTCGATAACTTCAATTGCTTAAAAGTTACAAGTTAAAAAGTGATTTTTCTTGTGATGAAGTCGACATTTTCTATAGCTTTCATTGCAAAAATTTATAATCTGATGCTTATGTCACGTGCAACTGATAATAAAAAAGATCACTGAAAATATAATAAAATTTTAATGATGTTTTTAAACAATATAATAATCTGATTAAAAAAAAAAAAAAAAAAAAAAAAAAAAAGTTTTATTTAACAGAAAATATGACGTCACAATTACAACAATGTACTGAGAAAAATGAAATAAAATTTTATCCGTGATTTTACACAAATAAAATAAAAGTTAATAAAAAAATAAGTAAATAAAATCAATCCGCGATTGTAATGAAATGCTCGCCCTCTGGTGGGCTAAGGTGAAATTATCACACCACTGCATATCCTCATATTATGCAATCGATTTTCCATGTTGAAATGGCGGAGAAAGAATAATAATTACACGTGGCTGTTATATTTACTAACAACTGCAGTGTTAAGAGAGCGCCATCTATCGATCATTACAAACGCGGATATATATTAGGGCTAAGCAGATTTAGACTTAGCTTTATGACATGGATGCTATAATGTAAAAGATAAATGTCATCGTTAAAAAGAAAAAAAATCTTGTAAATCGATGCTAAACGAATTAAACTGGCATGGTAGAAAAGGTTATAAATTTGGGGACATTTAGGTATCCCTTTAACAAATGAACTAGGGACGATTTTAATGAATTTTCCGTTGAAGTTTATTTTCATGAAAATTTAAATTTAAATTAAAGTATTTCATTACTCGAATTCCCTTATTTTGATAAATAAAATTATACCATTAAAAAAAAAAAAAATAAAGAACACTCTTTTATTGAAAAGTGAACTAATAAAGGTTTTAGAAAACTATTACATACTTTTAAATCTTTATTAAAAAAAATTCATTGTTGCCACTCGACATTATACAAATACATCCAAATCCTGTGTCACATACGATAGTTTTGTATAAGTATAGATTTTTTGTTTGCCCTTGGAACCTGATCCTGATGGGAAAAGTGCCTGGAAATACTTGTATCTAGTATTGTCATTGATTATGAAGTCGTGTGCAAAATTTCAGGTCCTTTGGAAGACAAGAAGTTGCCGAAAATTGAATTGCAAAATTCCGTTACATACATTAATAGTTGCATCATATCAAGTTAATAAAAGTGTGTTAATTAAAAACCTTATTAAACGCTTTAATTAATCATTTAAAAATATAAAATTAAAATAATACGTCAATCTTAATACAAATATCGTTTGTGGTGAATAGTTTAGAATGTCAGTTTAGGCAAGAATTTAAAATTTACGATTGAGAGTAATACGTTACAGCTTCCTTTGACTTTTTATCTTGTCGAAACAAGATATTGGTCTGTGATGAGATGTGAGGTTTTCGCTTGGAAAGAAAATATAATGACGCCAAAGCTGCCTTTCTCCATCTCCAAGCTCGCCCAATTTTTTCGCCAAGTCAAAAATTTCGTCGTCAACTATCAACTTTTGCCGCCAAATCACAAATTTCATTGCTAAGTCGCAAGTTTTGTCACCAAAATCTCGCCAAATCATGCAATTTACTAAATTCATAACAATTAACATTGAAATTCAGCGGTGTGAAATGCTCAAATGTTAACTAATGTTAATGCTAATGTTCCAGCTTATGTGAACCAAAACAGTTTAGCTTTACAATTTTTATTCATTTGACAATAAGAATCACAAAAACACAATATAAAACTTTCAATAATTCAATAAAAAATTACAATGAAATAGCTATTCAAAAACCGGTACCACTTATCTGTATTTGACTTGACCATAACAACGCCAGGCTTATTAGAACTAATGAGATCACAAGTGCATTTTCACGTTTCTATTACTTTTTCTTTTAAAAGAAAGATATTGAACAACAGTTATATGGATTTTAAATAAAAAATATAATTTTGATTAAGTTTGGGTGGGGAGGGGGGGGGGGTGTAGCCCAATAGCCCCTTCCGGGATTCACCATTGCTGGGATTGTATATCTTTAAGGCTTTTATTTGTTGAATGATTATGAGCTTGAATTTTAAAAAATTGAAACGTTTACAAACCAATAAATTTAGCCTAAAATTTTAAGTAGAATGAATAAAACCCTTTTGTAGTTGAAAATTAAATTTCTTGAAAACAGAATAGCGACGTAAATAATACAATGTGTGGGAACAAAGCCATTGGCTAGGTGTTAATGCATATGTAAAATTTCTTTACAATTGTAACATTAACGTAAAGGAATCTACCTTTGCCTTTAAGCTTGCCGAAAAGGGATTTTTTTTATATACCAATCACTATGGTAGTTTAATATAAAAATAAAACTGCACTTGCATGCTTCCGGGCAGAAATATTTGATTAATTCAAATTAATATTTAAATAAATAAATAAAAGTAAAAATATGTTTAATGGGAAATATATATAACCGTAGAAACATTAGTTGTCTAAAATACTGCAGAAATAGTGCTCATAGAATGTTGTTACAAGGAATAAAGTTTTTTTGTCCTGCATCTATTGTACTGTTGCAATGAAGGTAGTTTTACAGGCAAAGTGAAAATAAAAGGGCAGTTCACTCACTACCAGTTGGGTCAGCCTTGGTGACAAACTTAGCGAGGGGGCGACCAAATTTGATGAAAAATGAGAGTTTAGGGTTCCCGAAGTTTAGAAGCTATCCGAAGGGTGCATTACACTTTGGTCCCGCCGTTTTGGTCCCGCCATTTTCGTCCCACATTTTGGTCCCGATATCAGGAATAATAAAAATATATTACAGGAAAAAAGTGAAATTCTTTATCTCATTTTGAATTCTTGTCATTTGACATGAAAACATGGGGTAGGGAAAGTCAAAATTATTATTATTATTATTATTATTTTGCAACATAAAGTTGTAGTAACAAATAAAACTGAAAAATAAAACGTCTGAAATTTTGAGATTTAGATTTTTCTTTGTACGGTAGGGGTAAAAGGTTATCAGATACATGAGGGAACTTCGAGTAAAAGAGAACTTAGACGAACGTTTACAATTGGAGGATTAAATATCTACAACCTTTGTTGAAAATGATGTAAGTATAGGACACATGGAACAGAAAATTTATTATTTCGGATTGAATTTTGAATGCTAAAGGGTATTAGTTACGTATTAGCAAAGGTCTAAGCATTGTTAATTTATGTAAGTCCCCAAAATTTCAGTTTAAATAAAATCAAGGTTTTTAATATAAAACACTGTAATGCGGCTTTTAATTATCACATTTGAATTGAGAGTGTTCGAATACAAAATTTGTAGGAAATCGATGCTTTATCCAAGCATCCCTAAATAATAATAAAAGATAATGTGTGTTTAATAATAAAAGAAGGGATAAGGAACCTAAATGATGATCTCGGGGTTTATTTTGTACAGATCTGCTAAACCTGAGTCATTTTCTTCTCTGTCAATTAGGATATATTTATTAAATACGGAAAATAGTTATATATCACAGAGAATTGAAAAAGCACTTTTCTCCCATTATAATCCTAAAAGCCCCCCCCCCCCCCCCTTCTTCTTTTCAAATGCGCTAAAACAAAACAGTGAAATCATTTTTACTCCCTATAGGAGAAACGGGTGTGAAACGAAATCCAAGGGGCTACAAAGATTTCAATATGGGCCCTGTTTTCAGTTATAGAGACATATCAGACATATATATATATTAAACGAAAAATTAAACTAAAAAGATTTTTTTAAAAATTGTACATCAATATTGTCTAAATTTTGAGGTTTGCAATGCGCACAGTTGATTAAATATTGGAATACTTACATTTTTTCGCTTTTAAAATAAAATCAGTGTAAGTGAAAGAAAAGTAATTTATATACATATATACATGGTTAAAATAATTAAATATCATGGACAAGCAAACATGCATTTTAATATTATTGTTAATATAATACAGTTTTGAAATAAATTCCTCTTAGATTAATGATAAAAATTAACTCGCAGTCAAATCGAAGGAAACGTTTCTTTCTCTCTCTCTCTCTCTCTCTCTCTCACACGCACACACACACACATACATATATATGAAAATATCTGTATATATATATAAATTACGTGTCACGATGTTTGTCCGGGGTAAACTCCTAAACTAAGGAACCGATTTTAATGAAATTTTGCACACTGTGTGCAGTTTGGTCCAACTTGAGAGATAGGATAGTTTTTATCTCAATTTATTGTCACAATATTGTTTTATTGCAATTATTTGTTAATTATAGACCTTTATTAAAGTTGCTCCAAAATATCTGTGAGTTCCATTAATTTAATTGTTGCCAAAAAAAAAAAAAAAAAAATACGAGTTCATTTTCTTTCGACATAAAAGTAAATATATTTAATCAAACGTGAACGTTAAAAAATTATTAAAAGTTAAATTATGCATCTCACGAAAATTGACGTCATAATCAATTTAAAGATTTTATACACATTGATAAAGTGCTAATGTAGTTCTATCATAGATATAGTAATATATATAGATCTCTCATCCCCATGTTATCGTACAAAGATTTTCGATGCCGAAAAAAAAAAAAAAAATAATAAAAGCTTTGGAAACCGCCATTAAGTGGTATTGAAAAAAAAAAAAAATAAAGAAAAGAAAAGAAAGAAAGAAATATGAATTTGAAACTGTATCTGGAGTCTTCCATTCCCCTTTAGCAAATAAATTATTCATAAATTTTATTTGCTAAAATATTAATATGTATTCCCGTGTGTATTCACTCGGGGAAAGACGGCCATATTTTGGTAAAAACGTCGTCTTTTCCCAAATGAAAAGGAATAACTTTTTTCTCCCCAATGATCACTCTATTCTATATATGCTATACTATATCTATGAATTCTATACGCAAGCGAAGTGTGTCTCACTGACCGTCTGTGCAGCCAAGAAAAAGATTTCCTATGTTAATTGCCCACTGGATTTTTTGTAAGAAATTATTAAAAATCGAGGAAATTTATTTCCCGATTTTAATCCTTATATTTGGGTATAGATATGTATTAGTTATCGCGGGTGTTAGATTGAATTATTTTGCTGTCAAATTGACAAAATTTTAATTTTAAATTTCAAAACTCTGTCGCCCTTGGCTTTTATTATTAATATTATTATTATTTGGCGATCAAAAGCGTAACACGAAAATATACATGCCAGATGTATGCATTGTACGAAATGTAATATGTATTATTCATTGTACGTATGTATGACATGTAATATGTATTTTACGGAATATTGTTTCATATTATTCATTACTCTTTTACTATAAGTTGTTAAAATAACCATGATTTTTGAAAGGAATTAAATATTTTCGCCAGATAATTTGGCGATATTCTTTTTTTTTTTCGCCAAGGATGACAGAAATGAAATCTATTCCGCTGCAAAATATTAGTATCTTACATCAGATATTTTATTTAGACATTTGAAAACAAATTTGACTTCAAACTATGATAGAATATTTATCATTTTCCTTTTAATTAGTATATTATTAGTATATTAAAATTTAAAAGCATTGTATATAAAAAAGTTTTTTTTTTTTTTTTTTTTTTTTTAATCTTATAATTATTCTTATCTTAATCCTCAATGTTTCCCATCTTTATTAACTTGAATTTACTATTAAAATTTTAACATACTCAAAATTTCTCATCACTTCGTTAAAATAATACACTAAACCTTTCCAAAATCTTTTTCTATTTAAAATGATACATGCATTTACTTTAAATGTCCAATATTTCATAAGATTTCCAATTTTAAAGTTTTATAATATTTATCAAATTTACTTATTTTTCTGGTTTAGCCTTATTGTTTTCCTTTTTATAACTACAGCTGTTGCCCTCTTTAAAATATTTAAAATGAGGAGGTCATTTTATATTAAAATTATCCATTATAGCATATATTATATTTCACTCCTCCATAAAAATTGATTTTAAAATCGTCTGTTTCTTTTATACTTTTATTTTAATAGAATTTTAATAGAATTTAATTTATATATTAGTCATTTTAGCAATTTTATCCAAAGTAGCATTAGAAATAATAAATATCACTTCTCCATTAAAATTTATAGGACCCTACAATAAAATTAATTTGTGCTTAATATCAACACTACGAAAATTTTTATCAATCGCTTCCAAATTTTGACCTAAGTTTCAAATCTCAACTCTGTGGGTTTTTTCATCGGCTGCAACGTTTTCGTCTTTGTTCGTAAATAATAATTTGACTGTACTAAATAGTTTACAGACGTATAATTCAACATATAACTTAGTCACAGCAACGCGTGGCCGGGTCTGCTAGTCTGTATATATATATAAATTACGTGTCACGATGTTTGTCCGGGGTAAACTCCTAAACTAAGGAACCGATTTTAATGAAATTTTGTAACACTGTGTGCAGTTTGGTCCAACTTGAGAGATAGGATAGTTTTTATCTCAATTTATTGTCACAATCCGCGTTTGTAATGATCGATAGATGGCGCTCTCTGAACACTGCAGTTGTTAGTAAATATAACAGCCACGTGTAATTATTATTCTTTCTCCGCGATTTCATCATGGAAAGTCGATTGCATAATATGAGGATATGCAGTGGTGTGATAATTTCACCTTAGCCCACCAGAGGGCGAGCATTTCATTACAATCGCGGATATTGTTTTATTGCAATTATTTGTTAATTATAGACCTTTATTAAAGTTGCTCCAAAATATCTGTGAGTTCCATTAATTTAATTGTTGCCAAAAAAAAAAAAAAAAAAAATACGAGTTCATTTTCTTTCGACATAAAAATAAATACATTTAATCAAACGTGACCGTTAAAAAATTATAAAAAGTAAATTATGCATCTCACGAAAATTGACGTCATAATCAATTTAAAGATTTTATACACATTGATAAAGTGCTAATGTAGTTCTATCATAGATATAGTAATATATATAGATCTCTCATCCTCATGTTATCGTACAAAGATTTTTGATGCCGAAAAATAAATAAATAAATAAAAGCTTTGGAAACAGCCATTAAGTGGTATTGAAAAAAAAAAAAAAAAAAAAAAAGAAAGAAAGAAATATGAATTTGAAACTGTATCTGGAGTCTTCCATTCCCCTTTAGCAAATAAATTATTCATACATTTTATTTGCTAAAATATTAGTATGTATTCCCGTGTGTATTCACTCGGGGAAAGACGGCCATATTTTGGTAAAAACGTCGTCTTTTCCCAAATGAAAAGGAATAACTTTTTTCTCCCCAATGATCACTCTATTCTATATATGCTATACTATATCTATGAGTTCTATACGCAAGCGAAGTGTGACTCACTGACCGTCTCTGCAGCCAAGAAAAAGATTTCCTATGTTAATTGCCCACTGGATTTTTTGTAAGAAATTATTAAAAATCAAGGAAATTTATTTCCCGATTTTAATCCTTATATTTGGGTATAGATATGTATTAGTTATCGCGGGTGTTAGATTGAATTATTTTGCTGTCAAATTGACAAAATTTTAATTTTAAATTTCAAAACTCTGTCGCCCTTGGCTTTTTTTATTATTATTATTATTTGGCGATCAAAAGCGTAACACGAAAATATACATGCCAGATGTATGCATTGTACGAAATGTAATATGTATTATTCATTGTACGTATGTATGCCATGTAATATGTATTGTACGAAATATTGTTTCATATTATTCATTACTCTTTTAATATAAGTTGTTAAAATAACCATGATTTTTGAAAGGAATTAAATATTTTCGCCAGATAATTTGGCGATATTCTTTTTTTTTTTCGCCAAGGATGACAGAAATGAAATCTATTCCACTGCAAAATATTAGTATCTTACATCAGATATTTT
The DNA here is from genome assembly GCA_963930645.1 of Salticus scenicus. Lineage (NCBI taxonomy): Eukaryota > Metazoa > Arthropoda > Arachnida > Araneae > Salticidae > Salticus > Salticus scenicus. The sequence continues at coordinate 76,639,161 of OZ005649.1, forward strand.
ATTTAGACATTTGTAAACAAATTTGACTTCAAATTATGATAGAATATTTATCATTTTCCTTTTAATTAGTATATTATTAGTATATTAAAATTTAAAAGCATGGTCTATAAAAAGTTTTTTTTTTTTTTTTTTTTTTTTTTTATCTTATAATTATTCTTATCTTAATCCTCAATGTTTCCCATCTTTATTAACTTGAATTTACTATTAAAATTTTAACATACTCAAAAACTTCTCATCACTTCGTTAAAGTACACTAAACTCTCCAAAATCTTTTTCTATTTAAAATGATACATGTATTTACTTTAAATGTCCAATATTTCATAAGATTTCCAATTTTAAAGTTTTAAAATATTTATCAAATTTACTTATTTTTCTGGTTTAGCCTTATTGTTTTCCTTTTTATAACTACATCTGTTGCCCTCTTTAAAATATTTAAAATGACGAGGTCATTTTATAGTAAAATTATCCATTATAGCATATATTATATTTCACTCCTCCATAAAAATTGATTTTAAAATCGTCTGTTTCTTTTATACTTTTATTTTAATAGAATTTTAATAGAATTTAATTTATATATTAGTCATTTTAGCAATTTTATCCAAAGTAGCATTAGAAATAATATATATCACTTCTCCATTAAAATTGATAGGACCCTACAATAAAATTAATTTGTGCTTAATATCAACACTACGAAAATTTTTATCAATCGCTTCCAAATTTTGACCTAAGTTTCAAATCTCAACCCTGTGGGTTTTTACATCGGCTACAAAGTTTTCGTCTTTGTTCGTAAATAACAATTTGACTGTACTAAATAGTTTACAGCCGTATAATTCAACGTATAACTTAGTCACAGCAACGCGTGGCCGGGTCTGCTTGTTTCATATATAATTTCAAAAACTTCATAAATCATCACATGCTTCTTCTTATAAAGAACAGTCTACGATGGAAGCAGTTTAAAAATTAATTCTTTGAAAAAAAAAAAAATAAATAAAGTAAAATAAAAAATAACATTCTATCACTAAAAGAAAATTATATTTGATATTCTTTCTATTTCCTTTTTTTTTTTTTTTTTTTTTTTTTGACATTTTTTTAAAATTGTTATTAGAAGGTTTTTAATTGAAATTGACTTGGTCATCGTGTCTTCGTGTCACGCTAGTAAACAAGGCGCCTTCATTTTAAAGTAAATATAAGCAATTTCGTTTGTCGTTCTGTGGCTCAGTTGGTAAGAGCGTCCCGTTAGTAGCACGGTAGGCATGCGTTCGATCCCCTGAAGGTCCAGCGTGTTAATTTTTGCAGATAATTAGTAAAAAAGATGTCTACTGATACAAGAAAGTTTTTCGTTGCTTACACTAAGAATTTTTTGAGGAGTTTTTTTAAGAAGCATTTTTTTAATTTATTTATTTAGATATTGGGAAAACACAAAACATTTTAGATATTAAAAAAGCACAAAATAAAATGTTTTAAGTAAAAAAAAAATAAATAAATATTTTTAGAAGCTTTATATGTATATATGTATATTATATATTACTATCATATGAAATTGGATTTGTCATCGGCTTTTTGTCACGTTAAAAAACCAATACGCTTCCATTATATATATATTTAAAAAAAAAAAATGTAAGCAACTCATTGTATCTTTTAATAAATCAGCTGGTTACAGCGTCATGTTGATAGTGGGAGAGTCGTGTGTTCGATCCTCGCCGGGCCGAGGTGTTATTTTTTGCAAATAATTAATAGAAAAAGTGTCAATTGATAAAAGAAAATATTTCGTTGTGTACAGAGTATCCTAACAATATTTGAAGATTTCATTTAAATAGCTTTTTATCTAGTAACTAAAAAGCACAAAATAAAAATTTAAATAAAAATAAAGAAATAAATAAACATATTTTAGAAGCTTTTTATTGAAATTGTATTTTGTTATCGCGTCTTCATGTCACGCTAATAAATAAGGCACCGCAACTTTAAAGTAAATATCAGCAGTCTTTATAGTCACTCGTTGGCTCAGTTGGTTAGAGCGTCAAGTTGCTAATACGATGGTGGTGAGTTCCATTCCCGAAGGATCGATGTGCTAAATTTTACTGATGAAATGTGTAATAGAAAATATGCCAATTGATAAAAGAACATTTTTTATTGTCTACACAGTATTCTAAGAATTTTTGAAGAGCTTTTTTTTAAAGAAGCCTTTTTTAGATACTAAAAAACACAAAATATAAAGTTAAATATATATATATATTCTTTTAAAAGCTTTTTATTGAAAATGGATTTTTATCATCGTGTCTTTGTGTCATTCTGAAAAACTAGGCGTCTCCACTTTAACGTAAATTTAAACAATCTTTTTCGTCGCTTGTTAGCGCATTTTGTTAGAGCGTCATGGTGATAACGCGATGCTTGTGGGTTCGATCCTCGCAAGCCGATGTGTTACTTTTTTGCAGATAATTAATAGAAACTATGTCAATTGATAAAAGAAAATCATTCGTTGCCTACACAGTGTCCTAAGGAATTTTGATAGTTTTTTAAAGAAACTTCTTTTTGAGTTACTAAACGCACAAAATAAAAATTTCAGTAAAAATAAAAATAAATAATTAAATAAAAATATAAGTAAGTAAATAAATAAATAAAAATAACACTGAAAGTTTTTTATTATTGCGAAGCCTTAAAAAGCCTAAAATTAAAATTTATTCTTACAGAGACATGCTATAAAATCATAAAAGTTTCAACAACAAGAAAGTTTAAAGAAAAATATAGATATTTCACTTTTGCAAAACATGAAAAATTTTAAATATTCCAAATATTTTTAAAAGCATTCGAGAACAATATTTCTTTTGTATAAGTATTTGTTAGATTTTTCTAGAATGTTCTATGATTTTTCTTGACAGTTCTTACACTTTTGTTTAGAGCGTCATGCTGATAACGCGATGGCCCCGGATTCGGTCCTCGAAAGACGATATTGTACTTTTTTTGCAGATAAATAATAGAAAAAAAAAATGTCAATTGATAAACGAAAATCTTCCGTTGTCTACAAAATATCCTAAGAAATTTTAATTAGTTTTCTTAAGAAGCTTTTTCCTTTTTTGTAACTAAAAAGAACAAAATAAAATTTAAGTAAAAAATCATTTTTTAAAGTAAGAAGCTTTTTATTGTGAAGCCCTAAAAAGCATAAAATAAAATGTATTCTGGCAAAGACATGCTACAAAGAAATGAAAGTTTCAACACTAAGAAAATTTTAGAGAAAAATATAGGTACTTTCCTTTTGCAAGAGATGAAAATTTTTTAATGTTCAAAATATTTTAAAAAGCTTTCGAGACATATGCGATTTCTGGCCTGATGAATGATTTTACAAAAACTAATAACTAAGAATATTGGTCTCGAAAGCTTTTTAAAATATTTTGAACATTAAAAAATTTTCATCTCTTGCAAAAGGAAAGTACCTATATTTTTCTCTAAAATTTTCTTAGTGTTGAAACTTTCATTTCTTTGTAGCATGTCTTTGCCAGAATACATTTTATTTTATGCCTTTTAGGGCTTCACAATAAAAAGCTTCTTACTTTAAAAAATGATTTTTTACATAAATTTTATTTTAAAATTAATTCAGAATTTATCGATAAATATATTCAAATGGGGATTCTTTTTTAATTAGAAGGTACTGTTGTTACTGTTAATAATATTATTAAAATCAGTAAATTTTGTCACTAATAGTAAATTAAAAATGAAATTACAATTAAAGTAAGTTAAATCTGAATCAAATAAAAAAAATCCCAATAAAAAAAAAAAAAAAAGAAAATAAATTGCAATTGCGTTTAAAAAAAAAATGTTTAAATATATAAAAAGTTTCTAAAAATTCAGAACAAAATTCTCCGAATGTCAATGGCTAGAGAGTAATCGTAATGTCGAAAATTTATGCACTTACCTATAAGATATTGCTTAATTAAATATATTCTATGAGCACAATTTTCCCGTATCAACAAATATGCTCTATCATATAAAAAACTGATATATATTTAAAAGATATCAAAAAAATAGCTTGACCAAAATGTCTCGGGGTCAAAATGGCCAGGAACCAAAGTTTCCTCGGGACCAAAACGGCAGGACCAAAATGACGAGACCAAAGTGGTCCAAAACGGCGGGACCAACGTGTCCTGCTTCGCTCACCGAGACACGGGAACATACAGTGGTGGCCAAAAGTGTGGACATTTTTTGAAAGTTTCATGTTTTTCAACTTTGTGTGCTTGTAGAATGTATTAATTTTCCCTTAAATACAAATGTTTATATATCAAATTGAAGGTAATTTAATGTAGAATTTAATAACAAAAACAGTATTACGATATCTGTATTCCAAAAAATATTATTCAACTAATAATAAGATCTATCTTAGATTTGCACTTTTTTAAAGTGATACTTACACAATCAATACTTAGTAGGATAACCCTTATTTTATAAGACAGCTTCACAACGTCTTTTCATCGAGTAAACGAGTGTTTGTAGTTCATATTTCGTAATCACATGGTGCCAAGAATCAATTATACATTCAATAAGTTGTCTTTTATTGGATGGACGTTTTTTTCGTACAAGAATTTTCAAACGTCGCCACAAATTTTCAATTACTTTGAGATCAGGGCTGTTTCCTGGCCATGGTAATATATCTATGCCTTTATTTTGAAACCATGCTTTGCATACTTTTGCTGTGTGGCATGGAGCTGAATCCTGTTGAAAAATAAATGGTGCTTTGTTGGGAAAGAGATCCCTGTTGGAAGGTATCAATTTTTGTTCCAGGACAGTTTTGATGTATTTTTTGACATTCAGGATGCCATCAATCACTTGAATTCAGCCCACACCATCTGCAGACACACATGCCCAAATCATGACATTTGTTGGGGTTTTTGTAGTTGCTTCAATGCAATCAGGATGACTTGCTTCCCTTACTCTACGTCTCACGTATTTTCTAACATCACTACCAAAGAGCAATATTTTACTCTCATCGCTCCAGATTACTTGCTTCCATTGATTTTCTGACCATTTAATGTATTCTTTTGCCCACGTAACTCTTTTTCGCGTTGTTTTTGATTTAAATATAGTTTTTTCCTTGGAATTCTAGCTTGTAGTCCAAATCCTGATAACCTTCTTCTTATTGTTCTTGAACTTACTGCAATACCCGCTACATTAATTTCACATCTAATGGCATCTGATGAATTTTTTCTATCTTGAAGGCATAGCCGTTTAATTTTTCTATCGGCAGTAGCACTTGTGCATTTTTTTCGGCCTGATTTGACCTTATTTTCCACTGATTTTGTTTTTTCATAACGTAAACAGAACTTTCATACACCAGAACAAGTCACTGAACCACCAACTTGTCTTGCAATTTCAGCATAAGAGAAGCCATTTTCTCTCAATATGACAATTCGACTTCTTTTTGTAGATGTCCAATAAGTTCTTCTTGTTGGTGATATTGTTTAAAATTAGTTTAATTAAAAAAAAAAGGACTTAAAATATTCAAAAACAGCAATACTCTATTTAATTGTACTAGTATGCATCATTCCGCAAAATATTTCCACAACAATAACTCTTTTACCATCAAAATAACCTAAACTATACTTACAGACATTTGATTGGTCCACAGAACAGTGTTTGTGATTGGCCAGTACGCTTTTATTACAAAACACATCATTATTCAAAACGATTTGTGTTTGTTTGTTCTACTAAAATGACTTTTTTTCTAATTCAGATATTTTAATTCTGTTTCTGTTATTAAATTCTACATTAAATTACCTTCAATTTGGTATATAAACATTTGTATTTAAGTGAAAATTAATATATTCTACAAGCACACAAAGTTGAAAAACATGAAACTTTCAAAAAATGTCCACACTTTTGGCCACCACTGTAGATCTTGAGATTCACATGGGATTCTCGATTGAATCATCGCCACGCCCCATCATCAAAAATTATAAATAGGAGTGAGTTTTTTTCAGCGAAAGAGTATGTAGTCACTGCATTTCGTAGTTATTCAGTGACATATTCTAAGTGATTGCACTTCAGGGATTGAGCTCTAAGCGACTGGAAATTTTTCGTAAGCTAGCGAAAATTTCTGCTCTGGAATTTTTGATCTTATTTTCTTTACTCCTGAAAACAAGCGACTGTTTACTAGACAATTCCAGAACATTCATCGAACAGTGGCTTTTACTGTACGAGTAACAGCTTCAACTGTTTCCAGACTATTCGAAAAATTAACACTATTGTTGGAGACTATTGCTTTCGAGAATATTCGTTTTAATAATAGTTTTGTTGCACAGATTCGAGAAGTTATTAAATGTTTGATATTACCAAGGAGGTCCCATACTGAAGCCTTGACGAAATTGGTCGCCAATCGTAATATATTTATTTAAACGTTTCAGTTGTTCAATTGTTAAATTAAAAACAAATCATTTAAATATAGTGCCCAGCGAAGCGGGCAAAGCCTGCTAGTAATAATACTATAATGATATTTATAATAATAAAATAATGCAACATACTATGATCTCGTAAGGAAAAATCTTTCAAGTGCTAAACACGATTTTATTGAAAATATGAATGGTGTAAAATTTAATCATAAACCGTATTTTTTAGTATAGTATATTTCTATAACTATTGATAAATATTCTAGGAATATCTTTTGTAAAGAGATAGAAAAGCTGTAGAAAAATACTAAAAACAAGTTATGCCTGCAATATCTCAAAAAAAAAAAAAAAAAAAAAAAAAAAAAACACTATTTGGCGATACCATTGTTAATTTCATGCAGAGTGCTTATTAAATACATGTAGACGTTCTATATTTCGATTTGATAGCCCGGTGAACTCCATGAGAAGTCGAGTATCTGAGGGTGCAAGACAGGTAAACGAACAGGCACTGAAACATACGAAATTCCAGATAACATTATTTAACATTTCAATTAAATAATGTGTGCAAATGACAATAGCGAGTTCCCCTATGTCAGTCGATTTTTAAGAATGCCATTTCTTTGATTAGGCTATAAATACACGAATATCTTTTTTAATTTAAATAACGAGTTAAAGTTTCAAAAGTGACGTCTTTATGCTCGAGTAAATCCGTTTGTATTATGAAAGACATTGTTTTTGACGTTAATTAGATTAAATTCTTAAATTGGTGTGATTGACAATCATTGACAAGTTAAAATGTATTCGAAGGTTATCAAACACAAGCACTATTTATTTAGAGTTTGCAGAACATGGTATGATTGGATTTCTTTGAGTTATTTCTACACTCCAATTTTCCACTACGATGAAGGCCTTAGAGGAGCAATCTCTTAGCCACGTAGATATAGATATATTACTTTACTAGCAAACCCGTGCGAAATATTTGCATTTTATTTCTTTTCTTATTTACCTAAACTCATAAATGTTATACAAACTTCACCACATAATTAAAATTTCAATTTACCAGAAACCAAATTGATATTATACAATAGTGAAACCAAAATCATTCAAAGAAAGGTTTCCGAATAAAATTCATAGTTCACGACCCAATTTTCATACGTATACAGGCAGTACAATTTTAATATAGGACTCCCATGACACCTTTTAAATTTTTAGTTCCCCATCATACTACAGGTATGGGGAAATTAGGTAATCGTAAAAAAATTCGACTTCGGTTTTTTGACTTTTTTATACGTTTTCATGTGTTAGTCCGTTAGTCCGTTAGTTTGTTAGTCTGTTAACACGATATCTCACGAACAATAGATCGGAGAGAGGTCAGATCAGTTTTAAAATATTACTCTTGATACTGGCAAGAACTCTATTCATTTGCAACATTCGAATTAAAAAACTTCGTAAGTTATGAGAAATTTACGATTTTCTTAACGTGGGAGAATAGGACAAAATTTCACTTAAACGTGCGTTAAATGGAAACTTTTTACTGTAAAAATGTCGGACCAGTTTTAAAATATCAGTTTTGATGCCAGAATGAACATCAGCAACTATAAATATGCTGCTATGAAAATTTCGCAAGTTATTTGAAATTTACGAATTTCTTAACATGGCAGTATAGGGCAAAATTTCACATAAACGTCAATTTTGAGAGATATTTTCATCGTAAAGATGTCAGACTACTTTTCAAATATTATTTAGAACACTGGCATGAATATTAATGACTATGAATTTTCCAATATAAAAATTTTGTAAGTTATCGGAAAATTAAGAATTTCTTAACATGGCAGAATAGAGCAAAATTTCACATAAACGTCAATCTTGAGGGATATTTTCATCGTAAAGGTGTCAAACCACTTTTTAAATATTATTTTGGATACTGGCATGGATATCATAGACTATGATTTTTCCAATTAAAAAAAATCGTAAGGTATTTGGAATTTAGGATTTACTTAAAATGGCAGAATAAGGCAAAATTGAGCATAAACTTCCATTTGAGGATCATGAATACATTAGACAACTTCAAAATTACATTTATAATATTGGTTTGAACATGATTGAATACAAATATTCTAATAGGAAAATTTCGTAAATTATTCGTAATTTACGATTTTATCAACATAGCGAAATTGTAAGTTTTTCATATAAATATGAATTTTGAGGATTATTGCATTGGAAATAGTAGCATGAAAACTAAACAACAGAATTGACCTTGATAAAATAAATTAATAGATTAGAATAAGATAAATATATCCAAGTGAACGGTGGATAGCCTATAAGGCGGGGATTTCATTCTGTCACTGTATCAAGCTTTAGTCAAATTCATTTCTTTTAACATGATTATAATATGTCTCCCACTAGAAATTTATGAGAACATAAATATGATGGGGAACTGAGCAGAGTGCACCTATGCCAAATAGTTGTCGTTATGATGGCGGTGACTTTTTATTATTTTTTTCTTTTAGTTCCCCATCATACTATAGGTATGGGGAACTTAGGTAATCGTGAAAATTTTCGAACTCGGTTTTTTGACGTTTTTACACGTTTTCATGTGTGAGGAATCCGAAAATGACAAAATTTGTATGGTGTCTGTCTGTAGGGTGTCTGTTAGTGTGTTAGTGGGTTAGTCTGTTAGTGGGTTAGTCCGTTAGTTTGTTAGTCTGTGTACACGATATCTCAAGAACAAATTGTCGCAGAGAGGTCAGATCAGTTTTAAAATATTACTTTCGACACTGGCAAGAACCCTATTCATTTGCTACATTCGAATTTAAAAAATTCGTAAGTTATTAGAAATTTACGATTTTCTTAACATGGGAGAATAGGACAAAAATTCACTTAAACGTGCATTAAATGGAAACATTTTACTGTAAAAATGTCAGACCAGTTTTATAATATCAGTTTTGATGCCGGAATGAACATCAGTAACTATAAATATGCTACTTTGAAAATTTCGCAAGTTATTGGAAATTTACGAATTTCTTAACATGGTAGTACAGGGCAAAATTTCACATGAACGTCAGTTTTGAGAGATATTTTCATCGTAAAGATGTCAGACTACTTTTAAAATATTATTTAGGACACTGGCATAAATATTAATGACAATGAATTTTCCAATATAAATATTTCGTAAGTTATTGGAAATTTACGAATTTCTTAACATGGCAAAATTGAGCAAAATTTCACGTAAACGTCAATTTTGAGGGATATTTTCATTCGTAAAGATGTCAAACCACTTTCGAAATATTATTTAGGATACTGGCATGAATATCATAGACTATGATTTTTCCAATTTAAAAAATTCGTAAGTTATTTGGAATTTACGATTTACTTAAAATGTCAGAATAAGGCAAAATTGAGCATAAACTTCCATTTTGATGATCCTAAATACATTAGACAACTTCAAAATTACGTTTATGATATTTGTTTGAACATGATTGAATACAAATATTCTAATAAGAAAATTTCGTAAATTATTCGTAATTTACGATTTTACCAACATAGCGAAATTGTAAATTTTTCATATAAATATGAATTTTGAGGATTATTGCATTGGAAATAGTAGCATGAAAACTAAACAACGAAATTGACCCTGATGAAATAAATTAATAGATTATAATAAGTAAAATATATGGAAGTGAACGGTGGATAGCCTATTAGGCGGGGATTTCATTCTGTCACTGTATCAAGCTTTGGTCAAATTCTTTTTTTTTAACATGATTATAATATATCTCGCAATAGAAATTTATGAGAACATAAGTATGATGGGGAACTGAGCAGAGTCCACCTATGCCAACTAGTTTAAATAAATAAATAAAATAAAATAAAATAATTCCTGTTATGATTAAATTTTTATGATTGTGTTTTTTAATCAATTTATGACACAAAAGTTCATATACTCTATATATCTTTAAAATATTGATAGGTTTAAAATTACGCTTGCAAAGATTCTGAAGAAACAACTGTTAAGAATGCATTTTTTTCGTAAAATAATCTCATCAGACAAATGTCGTTATTTTTTCTTATTAGTCCATTGAGCTAAGTCCGCGTGTTTAAATATTGTTCATGTATAAATATTTTTTTTTTTATCCTCGCGTATCGTATCGTTTCGACAAAAAATAATTGAATCTGATCCACGTCAGAGAAATATTATAGAGATAAGAACTCTTTGTTTTTTCCATATAATGGTTTATGGCACAGAAATTATCAATTTTAAAATTTTAAACCGCTAGATTGAGGAGATAATTGAAAAGCTAAAGAATACACTTCCGATAAAAGTTTATACAATTTAAGTTCGTATGCTGGTACATGTATCATAAGCGGAGGAAACTAACTTAAACATCGACTGTGAGTTGCTCATAACTACCAGATTTCGAATTTGCATTAACATTAGATATACGAATTCTATTTTTTTTCTCCACATATGTGTAGGTGTGATTTTTCTTCATTTTTCTTTCTTTGATTTTGAAAACTTTATATGCTATTGTTATGTTTGAATGCTCTCGTTCTTACACTTGTCAACATATCAAATTAAACTGCACAAAAAATTAAAATAAAGTTCGGTTACGGTACATTACAAATTCTGTGCATTATAACAGCCAGCATTCACATAAAATATAGCATCAAAAACACCCTCCATCCGTTTACTTTTACATGACTACACAGTAAAATTAGAATTTATTAGAGCTATTGTGGAAAATTATTCCAAAGGCATTTCTGCTTGTGTTATGTATTTCATTCCTCTGTTAAATTTAAGCCAAAATATAGGGTTGGTCGTATTAATTTTTTATTGTCAATATACAAGAGTACTCAAAATTAGTCCAATTTATTTAAATCAGTGGTGTGGGTGGAATTTATTTAAATACGCTATAAAAAACGCTTTTATCTAGAAGAAATAATTAGTTATTTTCTGATTTAATAAACTAGAAATATAAATTTTTAAGCCAAGCGCATAAGGTAAATAAATAAATTGAATAGATGAAAAGATCGAGGATTTCAAATCTATACTTTTCTAGATGGTGAAAGTATATTGTGAATAATATGAACAGTACGAATCCTTTACATCGTGAGAAATTCTCTCTTAATTTTCTAGAATTTGGTGAATAAGCCAAAATTATATTTACTAAAACACGCCTTTTATGTTAGCATTTCTTTGTAGAGATTTTTAAACAAGTTTGACCACGGAAATATAGGAAAACGTGCTACAATTCTAAAAGTGTTTTCTAGAAGACGCTAGCAAACCGAAATGGAATTTATAAAGATGATAAGGAACTATTTTTACGAGATCCTCAAGTTATTTTCGAGATGTCATTGCAGAATTTTTTTCAGCAATATGTTGCTGCAATATTTTAATGGGATAGGGTTGGCAGCCCCTTGACACAGAAATATATGTTAAATAATCCTGTTTTTAAAAGTATTTTTAAATGTTTTTACACGCATAAGAATTGCTTAAATACAGCAAAGCACTGCATTTCCCATTTTATATAAGCTGTTATGATATGCCTATTACAAAAAAGAATAAAAAATAAGGAGAGTACCTAAACGATTTATTTAAATAATGCATTCCAATAATGCATTAATTTCCAATAATGCATTCTAATATGAAAAAAAATAACGTTAAATTCCTGGGTATTGTTTTAAATGTGGTTAATTATATTAAATGGAACTGAATTTAAAATTTTGTAAAGTTTTAATTAAAAGAATGTTATTATCAACGATTGCATATTTTTTTCTTTTTAGGTAGATTCCTTATATGAGATCTACCTATTGCAATGGTTCTCATGAAACAACTTTTGGAAAATTTCTTCATATCTTCACCGATCATGACCCCTAGAACCCAAAACCACCCTCCGTTCAAAAGTTTATATATATATATATATATATATATAGGTATATATATATATATATATATATATATATATATATATATATAGGTATATATATATATATATATATATATATATAGGTATATATATATATATATATATATATATATATATATATATATGTGTATAACGCTTTTTCCCATGTTAAGTTGTGAACACGATAACTGGAGTAATTTTTATTTAAATTTAACCAGCTCAGTATATGTTGTCAGGACAGTAAAAATTTCGGTCGAGTTCGTAGATGCGGTATCCAGCGCAAAGGGGGTGGAAATGGTGGGGGGGTGGAAATTTTCATTTGCCCATAATTTCTTTATTATTGAAAATAGGAAAAAAATTCAAATCAGGCGAATGACCGCCTTACCCTAAAGAACAATTTTTGTATTTAAACCTTTTCGATAGCTCCAATTGCTCAGAAGTTACAAGCTACAAAGTGATTTTTCGTCAATTGTTCTATATAGCCGACATTTTCTATATAGCTTTCATTGCAAAAATTTATAATCTGATGCATATGTCACGTGCAAACGATAATAAAAAAGATCACTGAAAATATAATAAAATTTTAATCATTTTTTTTAAACAATATAATAATCTAATTAAAAAAAAAAAAAAAAAAAAATGTTTAATTTAACGGAAAATATGACGTCACAATTACAAGAATGTACTAAACTACTGAGAAAAATGAAATAAAATTTTATCCGCGATTTTAAACAAATAAAAATCCCTGTTCAGCAAGCTTAAAGGCAAAGGTAGATTCCTTTACTTTAATGTTACAATCGTAAAGAAATTTTACATATGCATTAATACTTAGCCAATGGTTTTGTTCCCACACATTACATTTTTTACGTCGCTATTCTGTTTTCAAGAAATTTAATTTTCAACTACAAAAGGGTGTTATTCATTCTACTTAAAATTTTCGGCTAGATTTATTGGTTTCTAAATGTTTCAATTTTTAAAATTCAAGCTCATAATCAAAATCATTCAACAAATAGAAGTAAGTCTTAAATATATGAAATACCAGCAATGGTGAATCCGAGAGGGGGCTATTGGGCTACATTCCCTCCCCACCAAAGCTGAATCAAAAATACAATTTTTATTTAAAATCTATATAACTGTTTTTCAATATCTTTCTTTTAAAGAAAAAATAATAGAAACGTGAAAATACACGACCTTATTATGGTCAAGCACTGGTGAGCCTGGCGTTGGTATGGTTAAATCAAATACAGTTAAGTGGTAGCGGTTTTTGGATAGTTATTTCATTGTAATTTTTATTGAATTATTGAAAGTTTTGTATTGTGTTTTTGTGATTCTTATTGTCAGATGAGTAAAAATTGTAAAGTGAAACTGTTTTGGTTCACATGAGCTGGAACATTAACATTAGTTAACATTGGACCATTTGGGCACCACTAAATTTCAATGTTAATTGTTACGAATTTAGTAAATTGTATGATTTGGCGAGATTTTGGTGGCAAAACTTGCAACTTAGCAATGAAATTTGTGATTTGGTGGTAAAATTTGATAGTTAAAGACTAAATTTTTGACTTGGCGACAAAATTCGTCATCTGACGACAAAATTTAGATAGCTTGGCGATGGAGAATGGCAGCTTTGGCGTCATTATATTTTCTTTCCACGGGAAAACCTCACATCTCTTCATAGACCAATTTGTTTCCACAAGATAAAAAGTCAAAGGAAGCTGTAACGTATTACTCTGAAACGTAAATTTACAGGCATTCTAAACTATTCACCACAAACGATATTTGTATTAAGATTGACGTATTATTTTAATTTTGTATTTTTAAATGATTAATTAAAGCGTTTAACATGGTTCTTAATTAACGCACTTTTATTAACTTGACATGATGTAACTATTAATGTATGTAACGGAATTTTGAAATTCAATTTTCGGCAACTTCTTGTCGTCCGAAAGACCTGAAATTTTGCACACGACTTCAAATCAATGACAGTACTGTATACAAGTGTATCCAGACCCAGACACTTTTCCCATCAAGCGCAAACAAAAAATCTATACTTATACAAAACTATCGTATGTGACACAGGATTTGGATGTATTTGTATAATGTCGAGTGGCAACAATTAATTTTTTTTAATAAAGATTTAAAAGTATGTAATAGGTACTAAAACCTTTATTAGTTCACTTTTCAATAAAAGAGTGTTCTTTATTTTTTTTTTTTTTAATGGTATAATTTTATTTATCAAAATAAGGGAATTCGAGTAATGAAATACTTTAATTTAAATTTAAATTTTCATGAAAATAAACTTCAACGGAAAATTCATTAAAATCGTCCCTAGTTCATTTGTTAAAGGGATACCTAAATGTCCCCAAATTTATAACCTTTTCTACCATGCCAGTTTAATTCGTTTAGCATCGATTTACAAGATTTTTTTTCTTTTTAACGATGACATTTATCTTTTACATTATAGCATCCATGTCATAAAGCTAAGTCAAAATCTGCTTAGCCCTAATATATATTGATTTTATTTACTTATTTTTTTATTAACTTTTATTTTATTTGTGTAAAATCACGGATAAAATTTTATTTCATTTTTCTCAGTACATTGTTGTAATTGTGACGTCATATTTTCTGTTAAATTAAACTTTTTTTTTTTTTTTTTTTTTTTTAATCAGATTATTATATTTTTAAAAACATCATTAAAATTTTATTATATTTTCAGTGATCTTTTTTATTATCATTTGCACGTGACATAAGCATCAGATTATAAATTTTTGCAATGAAAGCTATAGAAAATGTCGACTTCATCACAAGAAAAATCACTTTTTAACTTGTAACTTTTAAGCAATTGAAGTTATCGAAAAAGTTTAAATACAAAAGTTTCTCTTTAGGGTAAGGCGGTAATTCGCCTGATTTGAAGTATTTTCCTATTGTCAATATTAAAGAAATTATGGGCAAATGAAAATCCCCCCCACCATTTCCACCCCCTTTAAGCAGGATACCCCATCTACGAACTCGACCGAGATTTTTACTGTCCTGACAACATATCCCGAGCTGGTTAAATTTAAATAAAAATTACTCCAGTTATCGTGTTCACAACTTAACATGGGAAAAAGCGTTATACACACACACATATATATATATATACCTATATATATATATATATATATATATATATATGATAGAAAAAGTAATAAATTTGGGGACATTTAGGTATTATCCCTTTGACAAATAAACTAGGGACGATTTTAATGAATTTTCCGTTGAAGTTTACTTTCATAAAAACTTAAATTTAAACTAAAGTATTTCATTACTCGAATTCCCTTATTTTGATAAATAAAATTATACCATTTAAAAAAAATAAAGAACACACTTTTATTGAAAAGTGAACTAATAAAGACTTTATAAAACTATTACATACTTTTAAATCTTTATTAAAAAAAATTTGTTGCCACTCTACATTATATAAATACGTCCGAATTCTGTGTCACATACGATAGTTTTGTATAAGTATAGATTTTTTGTTTGCCCCTGGAATCTGCCCCTGATGAGAAAAGTGCCTGGAAATACTTGTATCTAGTATAGTCATTTATTATGAAGTCGTGTGCAAAATTTCAGGTTCTTCGGACGACAAGAAGTTACCAAAAATTGATTGCAAAATTCCATTATATACATTAATAGTTGCATCATATCAAGTTAATAAAAGTGTGTTAATTAAAAACCATGTTAAACGCTTTAATTAATCATTTAAAAATATAAAATTAAAATAATACGTCAATCTTAATACAAATATCGTTTGTGGTGAATAGTTTAGAATGTCGGTTTAGGCAAGAATTTAAAACTTACGATTGAGAGTAATAAGTTACAGCTTCATTTGACTTTTTATCTCGTCGGAACAAGATATTGGTCTGTGAAGAGATATGAGGTATTCGCATGGACAGAAAATATAATGACGCCAAAGCTACCTTTCTCCATCGCTAAGCTCGCCAAATTTTGTCGTCTGACAACGAATTTTGTCTCCAAGTGAAAAATTTCGTCGTTAACTATCAAATTTTGCCGCCATATCACAAATGTTATTGATAAGTCGCAAGTTTTGCCACCAAAATCTCGCCAAATCATACAATTTACTAAATTCATAACAATTAACAATGAAATTCAGCGATGCCAAATGGTCCAATGTTAACTAATGTTAATGTTGCAGCTTATGTGAACCAAAACAGTTTCACTTTACAATTTTTACTCATCTGACAATAAGAATCATAAAAAAACAATACAAAACTTTCAATAATTCAATAAAAATTACAATGAAATAACTATCTAAAAACCGCTACCAGTTAACTGTATTTGACTTGACCATAGTAACGCCAGGCTTACCAGTGCTTGACCATAGTAAGGTCACAAGCGCATTTTCACGTTTCTATTATTTTTTCTTAAAAAGAAAGAGATTGAACCTCAGTTACATGGAATTTATATAAAAATTATAATTTTAATTAAGCTTGGGTGGGGAGGGGAGTGTAGCCCAATAGCTCCCTCCGGGATTTACCATTGCTGGGATTATATATCTTTAAGACTTCTTTCTATTTGTTGAATTATTATGAGCTTGAATTAAAAAAAAAAAAAAAAATTGAAGCATTTACAGACCAATAAATCTAGCCTAAAATTGAATAAAATCCTTTTTTTTGTTGAAAATTAAATTTCTTGAAAACAGAATAGCGACGTAAACTAGTTGGCATAGGTGGACTCTGCTCAGTTCCCCATCATATTTATGTTCTCAGAAATTTCTAGTGCGAGACATATTACTAGTGGATCTGCAGATCAGGAGCCTCAACGTCCTATTTGCATCAGACATTATTCAATAGGTAATTTTTATTTATTCCTTATTATATAATAGTATATATTGATTCGATCGACTTATTACCAAAATCAAATACATTCCTGAGGGGGGCGGCAGCCCCCTCAACCCCCCGCTGTATCTCTCTTTGTATACCTATTTGTATATGATATAAAGTGTTACGAAATTGTAAATAATTGCATTTATTTTTGTATAAATTCTTTCAAAGAGGTTTAGTAAGTAGATAAAATGCTAATTTTGTGCCTTTATAGTCGTTTTAGCGTTAAAATAGCCAAATTTTCCTTTAAAAACGCATTAAAAAGCTCCTATAAGGGAAGAAATAAATTTGGCGACAATTTCCGTCCTTGGCGATTTTTTTGGCGATCTTGGCGAGAAAATCCTTATTAGGGATATACCAAATATGGAAGCTCTAATCTCATTGGCTGATGTGATACGAGAATTTTCCAGAACAGTCTGTTTTCGATAGAAAAGTATAAAAGGAGCATTATTTTCGCCAAGGCGGTCAGTCTCAGATCTATATCAGTTTCGTCAAATGCTTGCTCAATGGGCTCATGAATATGTGTACCAAATTGCAAGTCAATAGCGTTATTTTGGGGGCCGCTATCGCGGTACATACAAATTCTTCCCATAGGCCATAATGGTAAAAAAAAAAATTTGGCGTGTCCCTGTACACGAACTTACAAATGGAATGCACACCGAAAACTATACAGCTAATTTCGTGGGCATCATGAACATGTGTACAAAATTTCAAGTCAATAGCGTGTTTTTTGCGGCCGCTATCGCATGACAGACAGACAGACAGACGGAATCCAAAATCCTTTTGAGTCTCAACAGAGGGCCTCCATTCACATTTCGGCAAAAATTGGAAGTCAATAGCTTGATTTTTGCGGTGGCTATCGCTGTACATACAGATTCTTCCCATAGGCCCTAATCATAAAAAATCTTTGGCGTGTCCCTGTACACGAACTACAAATAGAATACACACCTAAAACTATACAGCTGATTCCGTTGGGCTCATGAACACGTGTACCAAATTGCAAGTCAATAGCGTGATTTTTGTGGCCGCTATCGCGGTACATACAAATTCCTCCCATAGGCCGTAATGATAAGAAAAATTTTGGCGTGTCCCTGTATACGAACTACAAATGGAATACATACCAAAAACTATACAGCTGATTTCGTGGGGCTCATGAACATGTGTACCAAATTTCAAGTAAACAGCGCTTTTTTGGCGGCCGCTATCGCGCGACAGACAGACAGACAGACACAGCCCAAAACCGTTTTGAGTCTCAACAGAGGGCCTCCACTGACGTTTCGGCAATAATGTTAAAAGAAATCAATTTGACCAAAGCTTCATACAGTGACAGAATGAAATCCCCGCCTAATAGGCTATCCACCGTTCATTTCGATATATTTATCTTATTCTAATCTATTAATTTATTTTATCAGGGTCAATTTCGTTGTTTAGTTTTCATGCTACTATTTCTAATGCAATAATCCTCAAATTCATATTTATATGAAAAATTTACAATTTCGCTATGTTGATAAAATCGTAAATTACGAATAATTTACGAAATTTTCCTATTAGAATATTTGTATTCAATCATGTTCAAACAAATATCATAAACGTAATTTTGAAGTTGTCTAACGTATTTAGGATCCTCAAAATGGAAGTTTATGCTCAATTTTGCTTTATTCTGACATGTTAAATAAATCGTAAATTCCAAATAACTTACGAATTTTTTAAATTGGAAAAATCATAGTCTATGATATCCATGCCAGTATCCTAAATATTATTTCGAAAGTGGTTTGACATCTTTACGATGAAAATATCCCTCAAGATTGACGTTTATGTGAAATTTTGCTCTTATTCAGCCATGTTAAGAAATTCGTAAATTTCCAATAACTTACGAAATCTTTATATTGGAAAATTCATAGTCATTAATATTCATGCCAGTGTCCTAAATAATGTTTCAAAAGTAGTCTGACATCTTTACGATGAAAATATCTCTCAAAATTGACGTTTATGTGAAATTTTCCCCTATACTGCCATGTTAAGAAATTCGTAAATTTCCAGTAACTTGCGAAATTTTCAAAGTAGCATATTTATAGTTAATGATGTTCATTCCGTCATCAAAACTGATATTTTAAAACTGGTCTGACATTTTTACAATAAAAAGTTTTCATTTAATGCACGTTTAAGTGATTTTTTGTCCTATTCTCCCATGTTAAGAAAATCGTAAATTTCGAATAACTTACGAAGTTTTTAAAATCGAATGTTGCAAATGAATAGGGTTCTTGCCAGTGTCGAAAGTAATATTTTAAAACTGATCTGACCTCTCTGCGACAATTTGTTCTTGAGATATCGTGTACACAGACTAACAAACTAACGGACTGACCCACTAACAGACTAACACACTAACAGACTAACAGACTAACAGACACCCTACAGACAGACACCATAGAAATTTTGTCATTTTCGGATTCCTCACACCTGAAAACGTGTAGAAAAGTAAAAAAACCGAGGTCGAAATTTTTCACGATTACCTAAGTTCCCCATACCTATAGTATGATGGGGAACTAAAAATTCAATGCGTGAGAACAAAGCCATTGGCTAAGTATTAATGCATATGTAAAATTTATTTACATTTGTAACATTAACGTAAAGGAATTTACCTTTGCCTTTAAGCTTGCCGAAAAGGGATTTTTTTAATTTTATTATCATTTATTTATTTATTTAGAAAATATAAAATTGTATGGAATAATTGTTTTTTAGTATTTTCTCTTAAATGTTATTTTAAAATAAATTTATATTTTTTCTTGAATTCTACCAGTTATTTACTTGTATGCGTGAAATAAATGCGAAAAAACTTTTTATAGAAAAATTTCGAAGCATTTTTGTCTACAGACGTGACCGTTCATTGATTCGAATTCTTCTAAATTGAACTTTTTATTCCTTTATAAAATGGGTGCAAGGCAGAAACTTGTTAGAGAATCGTTTTATTCCAAAAGTTTTGTTCAGCATTTTAAACTTTCTTAAGGTTCATCAATCTATCTGTTTATATATATATATATATATATATAAACTATCAGGATTTGCCCGCTTCACTGGACGTTATATTTAAATGAGTTCTCAAAATTCCATTTCATTATTAATATAAAATCTTTAAAAAAAAAAAAAAAAAAAAAAGAACACTGAAATTAGACGAAACTTAAATTAAGGTTACCGCTGTGTTCGGTAGAGATTTTCCTGCTCGCAGTGTGATTTATCAGCGTTCCCACTGTCTTCCGCACAACTTACTCGCTTTCTACTTCCCCGTCCCCTTCTTCCACGGGAAAGTTTGAAGCTTCACAAAATCCCACCAAAATGTATAATACGTGTACTTAAATAACACCCTGTCACCTAAATTCTACATTCTAAGATAACTTGAAACAAAATCAAGCGCGAAAACGTGTTTCTTTGCCCCGACCGACTCACAGGGGGAGGCTAATTTCGAAAATCCCTTTGGAGAGTGTGTTGTCACCATATGGCTGAATATCACATAAATGTGCATTTTAGTGTTTCAGGTCTTTGTTATTAATTTTAAGCAAATAAATTGTAAAATTTTATTATTATTCTTTAGAAGTACCTTTTTAAAAAAAGCATCCAATCATAAAATGTGAGTTTATAGCAATTTCAGTATTTTTTAGAAAATTTTAAACCTTAAAATCGTCATTTTCGTGACTGTCTCCAAGACCAAATGTTTACATACAAGGTATGTTTTTTACTAAGAAAAATAAAATGATAATTATAATAATTGTTAATTCTTGTAAAAAAAACTATTTGTTTTCAAAGGAAATTTTTTTTTCTTTTTAATTACGTTAATTTTCATGCATGAGTAATTAAAATGCTTGTATGCAAGTCTTGACGTCATTTTCGTGACACGTGAAAATAACTTCATATATCATCAAGGGATGGTGCCACCATTCACTTTTTTTAAAGTTTAAGATCAGAAATCAACATTGACGATATGTGGAGAAAATAAATCTCAAGAAAATTAAAAACAGGTAAGAGTTAACATTATTTTTATTGTTTACATGCTGTGCGTATTTTTATTGCTTGTCATTTTCGAGATGCATAAAAAATAAAAAAATATTATTATAAAATTTAGAACAAAGTTTTATTTTAATATAGAATGACGACCAGAAGAAGGAAATGTGACGATATCGGCTTAGTGAAAGCATGTTTTTCTGTACAGAATGAATTATTGACGTTCTGTCATTTTCGTGACGGTGATTTTTGTGACGTCACGAAAATGACATTTGTTGCAGATTTACTATTTTGTAAGCCCTGGATTTAAATAATTTTTTATTTTGAGTTAAAAGATTTGTTGGTGTAGGATAAGCTTTATATTTAAATATTTAAAGTACTTTCCGGTATCCAGGTAAATATAAAAAAAATTACATACGACATTAATATTAAGATACAATTAAAAAAGCAAACTTTTAATTTTTTTTTTCCCCTTTAAGGTGTCATTGAGAATGTTAATCAAAATATTTTACTTGTGTCATTTACGGCAAGATGCAGAAAAAATAAGTTTGCATGGCCTGAGAAAGAGGATGTCCATGAAATTCAAGTGCCACATATTCTGTGCAAAATTAGGAATTCTCCTGAACCTGCTTCAAATAGATATTTTAAACTTCAGGATGAAGATTTTAATAATGTTCAAAATGCTTTTTCTGAATTTAATTCAGTTAATCATTAAACTTGTAACTACAAGGATTTTAATACAATAAAATTGCTTGATATTCTCATTATTGCTCATTCTTTTCCCTTCACAATCTTTTCTCTATTGTTCTAATATGTTCCATTTTTAATATTATTTGGTCCTATTTCATTGACAAACAATGTTATTTCAGTGAAAAATAGTCATTTTGACAAATATTGTCATTTCAGTGATAAACAGTCGTTTCAGTGACAAACATTGTCATTTCAGTGACAAACCAGTCATTTCAGTGACATCATTTTTTGACATCTTTAAATGCTATAATTAAAAATTTAATGCAAGTAAACTAATTATTTTCAGTTTATAGTCAAGAGGTATGCAGTCTATGATATTTCCCATTGATATAATTTATGTTTATAAAAAATTAAATTTTATTTTTTATTTTTTATTTATTTATTTATTTTTTTTTTAATTTTGGGTTTTTTTATTTTATTTTATTTTTTTAAATGGGAAGAACTTTTTAGAAAAGCCTAAGTCTTGTATTTTTTAATGAATCTGAACCACAAAAAAAAATTTTTAAATGGTAATTTTAATTTTATAAGATAATTAAAATTATAAATTTTTATTGAAAAATTTCAATAAAATTTTAAAAAATTATGATCGATCTCTGTCAAACTCAGAATTTATTTAAGATGTACTTACGGACTTATTTTAAAAAATTCAAATTAAAATACAAAGTTTGAAAAAAAAGTTTAAAAAAATCCAAAATGCACACTTATGTGATATTCAGCCATATAACCAACCGACAGATGAAAAAGTCGTTTCTCTGAGATAATTTGTAACTGAGTTATATTTGAAAACGTGTTTTTGCCCCCACCCGCTCTTAAAGGGTGGAAAGGGGCTTTAATTTCGCAAAATCTCTTTATAGTACGCGTTGGATTCGTATAACCAACCCACACATCAATAACCACTTTTCTAAGATAATTTGCCGCAGGTTTAAGCTTGAAAACCTGACCTCCCCCCTTCCCTCGATGTGGAAAGTAAGTTTGTAAATTTTCATAATAGTTTCAGTATTGGCTACGCATAAAAAAATCGCTTTCTAGATATAATTTAGAGCAGAATTACTCTTGAAAACGTGTTTACCCCGAAACTTTACTTGAGATGAAGGGCAAATTTATAGTGCATATGGTTACGCAAAACCATTCCACACATAAAAATAATCTTACTGAGATAATTTTGGACAGGTTTGTACTTGGAAACATATCTATTGACCTCCAACCTCAAGGGGAGTAAGGGGGAGGGGAGAATTCCGTAAAATCCTGTAACAATAGATGCTGGATACTTATAAGCAATTTAAGCACCAAATTTCGTGACCGCAGATCCCATAGATTTCCTAAGACAAAATTAGTGCTAAAAGGGGGTCTCAAATTTATCCCTTGTAACCCTCTCCTCTCCCCCCCCCCCAAAAAAAAAAAAAAAAAAAAAAAAAAAAAAAAAAAAAATCGAAAATCACCAAAAAAAATGTGTTTTTTGGATACATCCTAAAGAAGACGCATGACTGTGTTCAATATCTTTGTAACATTTTTGTTAGAGCTTTACTATAAAATGCGGAATTTTCGAAATTTCTTCCCGGAAGAACAATTTTATCCCCTCTCTTCTTTAAGAATGAAAAATTCCAAAATTCCACATAATGTTTTATTTGTACTCATGTCTAATCTCCTCATGTACAATTTCTTCAACGTGAAATAATTTGGAACCGAGTTATGATCACAAAATTTTTTTGCGTCCTGACCCCAGGAGGGAAGGGAGGAAATTTCGATTAATCCGTTACTGTAGGTGTCGGATACATATAAGAAATCGAAGCAGCATTTTTCGTGACAGACCCCCATAGATTTGCAGAAAGAAAAAATTGCGCTTAAGGGATGTCTCGAACTTGCCCCTCGTAAATCGATCCCCCCCCCTCTCCCCACAAAAAAAAAAAAAAAGAATAAATAAATAAATAAAAATCAAAAATCAAAAATCACTAAAAACAAAAGTTTATTTTTGGAAATATCCTAAAAAAGACGTACGTTTGTTTTCCACATCTTTGTTCCATTTTTGGTAGAGTTCTATACAAAAATTCGGAAATCGCAAAATTTCCTGTCAAAAATCAATTTCCCACCTCTCTCCTCTTAAAAATTGAAAATTCTTAAATAGCAGATATATATATATACATATTTCTTTTTTTTGTGGTACTTCACCATTAAAATGATGCTTTAACTACCATTCCCACAGTCGCACAGACTCGAAAATTTACAGACACTCCTTATCGAGATTTTCTATGTCCATTGGTATCACTTTCAAAGCACGTCCTTCGCCCATTTACAGATAAACAGAAAGGCTGATGCGCGCACTATTTTATACTATAGATTATTTAAAAATAATAAATCAAAGCTTTGAAGTGAATAAAAATTCTACATTACATTTACATGTACTTTTTATTTGTGAAATTTTGTAAATTATTTAATGTATTCACCAAAAAATTGTCAGAAAATGAAAAAAAAAGATAGAAAGACATGAATGTTTTGTGAATAGATATTCCACATTAATAAATATGAAAATTCATGACAAGATTGAATGCGATTATGGGCAATCTATTTCATAAAAAAATGATGTAGGATGGATAACTTCCTCATTCATGTTTCAATATTATTTCATTAAATCTATATTAGATTTCTAGATTTCAGTTTTTCAATGTTACGATATTTTACGAATTTAAATATTTAAATTTTACCACTTTGTAACCATTTCAGTAAAAAAAAAAAAAAAAAAAAAAAAGAAAAAAAAAACCTGTTAATTTAATACGAATGTAAATAACATCCGCTAATTTATATTTAAATTGTATAGATTTTCATAGCATAGATAGGTTTGATAGATTTTTTTTTTTTTTTTTTATAAATAGATTATGTAAATAACGTCCTTCACATTATTTGGGATATTCCATTAAAAGAACAAACTCGTACCGAAATTTAAAATTTTATAAAAAAAATAATTAATTAATAATAATAATAATAATAATAATAATAAATATATATATATTGCCTAGGTATAATACATTAGCTTGTTGTTTTATTTTAAAAATCAATAAAAAAAATTATCACTATTTAAAATTTTTAAAAGTAAAATTTAAATTTTTGTAATGTATTTTTTATGCAATGACTCATTTATTTTATTTTCAGATATTTTTGGAAAATTGAAAATTGATTTATTTATCTCATAATCTATCTAGTAAAATACAGTTTAAATCATAAATGCAATATAATCACAACACGATTTAAATTCCATATTCTTTAATATTCTTAAAAATATTTTCTTTGTAGGCATGAGACATGTTCTTTGAAAAAGGAAATTCAATTACATTGTTTTACATACATGATGCACAGAAAATTTCTATTTGTGCAAAAATATGTTCAAAACATATTTTTAGAACAGAATAACTTATTGAAAGGTTGTTTGAAAACTAATTTTATTTATGAATCATTCAGAACATGAGTGTTGAAATTTCTCTGTCATGACAGGATCTTAGTTGTAATATAAAGGATAAATAACAATTTTTAATAATTTTAGCGTTCGATATAAGTAACATTACATGGAGAAATATATATATATAATGGTGTTAACCCTGTTCCAACTCTAAATATGTGTATTTATGTATATATATATATATATATATATATATATATATAGACACACACACATACCTTCATATATAGTTTGAACAGTGTTCATACTCATTTACAGTTATATACAACGTGTCTGAATTAAACTCAAATTAAAAAAATATGTACTTTTCTTATACTGCTTCTTTCTACTGTCTTTTCTATTCTATTCTGTACTAGTGGAACTGCAGATCAGGAGCTTCGACGTCGTATTTGCATCATACAATCTTCAACAGGTAATTTTTATTTATTCCTTTTTATATAATGTATATACTGATTCGATTGACTTGCTACATAAACAGATGCGTTCCTTTGGGGGACTAACGTCCCACTCAACCTCACGCTGTATCTCTCTCTCTATACCTGTCTGTATATCTTATATACATACACACACACTCACACACACACTTACACATCTGTGTGTGTGTGAGTGTGTGTGTATTCTTAGTAATTGACAGTCTTGCATTATTTCCCTGAAATTTATAAATATTTGTACCGCATTTTATGCAAAAAGATTATATAGCATATTGGAATTATTTTGTGTAATCCTGTAAACTAATTATCAATTTTATGTCCACACTTTTCACCGCAAAATATGCTATTACAATTTCAATAAAATTCCATTATATTTAATGGGGGAGGGGAGGGGGGATAACCATGTTAAAATACACTTTTAAGAAAAACCGACTGTAGACCGTGATAGTAAGAAATTATTTTACGTATCCTGGAAAAGTAGCTACGATTATTATATACGACAATAATACGAATCTAATTAAATATAACTTATTAATTTTTCAGACTAATTTGACATAATTTGGATGATTACAGTCCGTCATCGGAATTCTTTTGCGTGGTCCCATACATAAATTATTTAGTCTATACATTCCGTTTTTAAGAGTAAACATGCTTTTAAGCACCTTTACAATGTATGTTAATTCCATTCTTTTCAATGGATCATAAACACATTAACATCCGCTTAAATAAAAAATTGTCCGTAGGCTCTAATGTCACAAAATTCTTTTCTGAGCCCCTGTAAACGAACCAAAAACATTGTATACACCAGTAAAAATTATTCGGCTTATTCTGCGTTTTTCATTAATAATTGTTCCAAGTTTAACAGAGTTTGGATGATATGATTGCATCACATTGTCAGAACACTTTTGTATGGTCACGTACATTGATTAGAAAGCCTAAGAGCACATATTTTCTTCAAACAACATAAGTTTAAGCATCTTACTTATTTACGCTAATTTCATTTTGTTAATTGCAAAGTAATGATGTTAAAATGCGTTTAAATTAAATTCACCCCACACGCCGTAATGTTAAGAATTTCGGTGTGTCCCTGTGCACAGTTTATAAACAATATAGCCATAAAAATTATACAGCTATTTCTATGCAAAGCTATGAATATGTGTGCCAACCTACAAGTCAATCGAAGGATTTTTGCGACCGCTATCGCGGTACATACAAATTCTTTCCTAGGCTGTAATGATAAGAAAATCTTTGGCGTGGTGTGTCCGTGTACACGAACTACAAATGGAATGCACACCCAAAACTATACAGCTGATTTCGAAGGGATCATGGACATATGCACTAAATTTCAAGTCAACAGCTTGATTTTTGCGGCAGCTGTCTCGCGACAAACACATAGACAAACAGACGGAACCCAAAATATTTTTGAGTCTCAACAGAAGGCCTCCACTGACGTTTCAGCAACTATCTAATGATTACTTACACCAAAAGTAACAAAATTACTCGAAAAATGTATCGGGTCAGAATTATATAACACTCTTCTTCATCAAGAGAAAAGTATAAGTACGAATGTAAAGTGAAAGGTGCAAAGCAAGCTTCATATGTGCCCTTTTTTCCCCTAAAAAAGCCATGTTTAACCATACAAAAGTAACAATACCTGCATGTATATACCTACATATATATTATATAGTTTGTTTACGAAGTTTTTTTACCTCATCGTTCAACAACGTTTTCGGTACTTTTTACTGCAATTTTAAATTTGTTTAATAATGTCAGAAAATAGCCATATATTTGGTATGGCTATTCTTGTGCAAAATCGAGTTTATTGAGTAATCTATATGGTGATGTAGATTACTCAATAGGAAATGAACTTATACGTTATTATTTTGAGAGATATATTAGAAATCCTTCTCAGACTATCCCAGATAGAATTAGGAGATATATCTGAATCAGAAAATATGATATATCATGACTATGCAGTTAAATATATACCAGCAGGTTTGGAATCACACGTGCTAAAGGCATCGTGTATTAAATGAATCAGCTTTCACTCGTGCGACTCTTGTGTTTTTTATTCTCCCGAGCAAAGATTTGTCAAAATAGGAGATTTGAAAATAACAGAATTAGAAAAAACAAGACGCAAAATTAGGAAGAGCGTTGTTTCTGAAACTTGGAGCTGGTGTGAAGTTATACGCTTAAAATGCATTATATACTAATTTTATCAGCGCGCTCAAGAGCAATCCAGGCTTTCGTAGCATGTTTAGTACAGAAAGTTGCAAAAAGAATGTTCCACTCTCTGATAAAGCTTTTTCCTTAAAGCGATGACGACTTTTTTTTTTTTTTTTTCCTTCGAGGACGGAAAGTGCCTTTTAATAAACGGTCAATACTCTGAATTTTACAGTGGCTTGTTACAAATAGAGGTAAACTGGTAAGTAAGAGATGGACTTTTCTTGCAAAAAAAGCTGCCATACAGTTTAAAAGTCAACTCTCTGAATTTTACTAAACTTTCTTAGAGTAAAAGCTAAAGTTGATCAAAATTTTTATTTTATTTAATCCTTTATTTATTTTGTAGGTAGTCAGATTAAAGAATTTTACCTTAATTACAATGGCAAAAGTCATTTCTCTATAATTATTAAAGATATATAATTTAACAAACTTTAATTCATTTTGGCATCTTCAATATTTTCTTAAGTGTACAAGAACACTAAGGTTTCGTGTAAGGTGAAGCTACAAAGTAGTCTGCGTAAAATTCAAAAGAATGAAATCATTATTTTTTTCTTCTGAGCAGGGTGACCACTAGTCGGGGAATGTCAGGGAATCATGAAAAAGTACAGGAATTTAAGTAAGTCTGGAAGAGACATAGAATAGTCAGGGAATTATGTCAATTTCTTGTGAAAAAAGGCCTTAAATTAAATCTCGTTATTGTGAATTACTAAAATGTGTGCTATTTTTGTGGAAAATAAACACCGTAAGTCAGGGGAAAAGTCAGGAAAAATGGTAAAATGTATTCATGGAAAAGCCAAGGAATAGTCACTCTGTCTAATCTATCCATGAAAAAATTTAACTTCATTTGTTTTTACTGAATTTCGACTGTTATTTTGTTATTATGATTTAAGAGGATCTTAAAAACGTTTTAGCTCAAATTATAAATAAATCTGTTTTGATTTATCGCAAGGTTTATTATTATTATTATTATTATTATTATTATTATTATTATTGAATTTTTTTAAAATTATTTATTAAAATTACATATACATTTCTATGTTGTTTATAGTTTGTTTCATCTTTTGGGAAAATATAATATTAGTACTCTTAATAAATTAAAATAAAAGTGTAGCAAAATATTAATGTATCAAACTCTTCCTTCCTTTCTTTTTTTTTTTCTTTTTTCTTTTTTTACTTAATTTAGAATTTACATATTAACACATAACTCCCGTTAAAATGCTCCTAAAATGTTGTTTCATAGAATAAATTAAGTTTACAGAAATTCCTTGCAATAAAGTATTTTAAAATATAATGCAAAATTGTTATTATTTTTAAAATATGAAACTTTTAATTTATTAATCCTTATAAGTAATGGAAATTAGTAGTAAGAAATGTTAAGAACTCATTTTAAAATAATCAAAAAGCTAAAATGAGCCTTAAATTTATTTATTTATTTATTTTGTATAATTTTATTAAGAATTAAAATTTTTTTAATCAATTGAAATATACTCATTTTTCACTTATATTAATAATCTTAAAATGCTTAAGACCATTTAATATAGTATAACAGCTATAATAAAAACAAGAAAGCTAATTTTGAGCAATTATTAATGCGCAAAAAAGAGATTTATATCAATATTAACTACATTTAAATTATTCACAAAAAATAATTGCATGTAATTAATATTGTTGTAAGATTTTGTAATTAGATATTATTGTGTATTAGGGAAGAATATTTAAACTTAATGGTTACATAAAATATTTTAATGTTTTTTTTTTTTTTTTTTTTTTTTTTTTTTTAATGATAAAAGTTGTCCTTTACGACAATCCTCTATTTTAGGGTTGGAAATAGTTCATCTTTCGTGCAACCAACTGTCTCAAGTAACACATTCAATCCTGTTAATTTTCGAAGTTTTTTCTTATACCCTAATGCAGTTCTAGACTTTCAATGTACTCAACTTCAACCTCCTTTCATTTTTAATAAACTGCATAACTCTCCTAGTATACAAGCTTAAAGGAACATGGCGTCATATCTTCTAAGTAGGAGATGTGCAAACTTGCTCATATCGGTAGGAGAGCTCGGACGAACTATTATTTAAACATGGCCGCATTTATTAAACAACTTTTGTTGTCTGCATTGTTAGTCTAGAGTAGTAGCTTCCCTAACAGCGCATTTTCTCCAAATGACATACTCAGGATGTCCTATGGATGAAAAGACATACTGTGGACATCTTCAGCAGAGCCTGATTAAGGGGGAAGCACACATTATCTCCGCTCTCACCGGGATATTTTTACAATTATTTTTTACTTCATGTCATAGAAATTCCACGCTTTGACGAGGAAATATTTTTTATAAAAAACGAACGGTGTAAAACAATCCAATTTACTCACCGTTATTAGACACCAGAATTGTTTTAAAATAATTTTTAATGAGAATTTTCTGTTTATTATAGGAGGAAAGTATTTGTTAAAAAATAACGGTGTAAGTACAAATAATGTGTGCTTCAACCTTAATCAGGCTCTGATCTTCAGGATGTATTATGGACAAGTGTGTTGTTATGAGTAACCTTTTAACTAAAAAGTATTTTGAATTACAGCCTCTCTTTAGAAATTATGAGGAATAATTATAAATAATCAAGTATTTACTTGGAGAAACAAAACAGAATTGTGCTGTGTTGTCCTAGACGTTCGTAACAATCTGCGTGCACATTTAAGAAGACGCTCTGTGTTTGGTGTTGTGCAATTACATGGGGTCGTTGAATGCGCAATCTCATTATTCAGTAAGATCCTATATGTGCTCAATCTCTCCACTGCGTTATCTTTTCCATACACATAACTTTAAACCAACAATATTTTTCTATAGATATGTTTAATGCAATTAAACTGAAAAGCAAAATCACATTTGAGGAGTAAAAATTCAAACCGTGCTTTCTCCTTCGGATAGAATTTATCAGAAAACACAAAAAACTTGTAAATTAAAAAATATCTATATTTAATCTCTAATTGCTGTTTCTTTAGATGTATTACTGTTTCTAGGAAGATATATAAACATATTTTACCTAATGAAATTAAAATTAATTAGAATAATACATTTGAAATTTGGAGAAATCATGTTTTGGTTGAAAACCTGGGGAGGAAACATGTTTTGAATGTTTCCAGCGTGGATAAAGCACTTTTTAAATGAAAAAGTATAAACCAACATAGCAAGAACAAAATAAACAAACATAAAAACTGGTACGTGTGCAGGTCACAAGATCATTAAGAACAGCACTGATTGGCTGGCTGCAAAAATCACCATTTGAATGGAGACAGGCTCTGGAGGAAGCCCTTTTCGATTGAAACCTCAATTTTCTATGTATGTTCATTAAGAGATAAAATTAGTTTTAATTAACATTGATAGTATATTTTCGTACTATTTTATGTTGATATTAAAAAAAAATCACTAACTCTTTTTTTTTTTTTTTTGGAGAAAACACGGTTTCAATGTCTTCTCCTCATTTATAGATAAATGAAATTCCTATTGCGGTGTACAAATTATTTGTTAATTATTCTATGAAATATTTTTTTTTTTTCTAGTAAAATTTTTGTTTTGTACAATTAAAATTATTATAACGTATTACATTAATGTTAATTAAATTATAAAATATGAAGTTAAGGAAAAATTCATTTTGTGAAATAAGGAAATTTTTATATTCTCTGTTCGTACATAACATCTTTTAAATATTTCATCGCAAATTTCAGAATTTATTTTTAGACACATTTCCCCATCCATATAGTAAATTTTGAAATTTTAAATGTTGAAGAATATTTTATTTTCCAAAACTTTTTGGACATTTTTTGTAGAGACGACTTTCTTTAATTTTCAGTGCTTGTCAGGCTTATTTGAAAGTGAAAAGTTGAGCCTTTTTTTCTCAAAATATCTTCCAAGTGGAAGAGAAATATATACAAGGATTGACATTTATTTAGAATTCAAAAATTATAGAATTGCCACAATAAGAATTTACCATCTTTTAAAAATGTCTTTTTTTCTTTTTTTTTTCTTTTTTTATTTTTTTCACTTTATTTCAGTTATAAAATTCAATAAGAATTTTTATACATGGAAAAGTTTTTTTTTGCATTGTATATATATATATATATATATATATATATATATATATATATATATATATATATATATATATATATATATATATATATATATTCGTGAATGTGTTTTGCTGTCGGTATATTTAAAACGTAAGAATCTATTCTTTGGACTGATTATAAGAGAAAACCACTGCATTTTTTTTTTTTTTTTTTTTTTTTTTTTTTTTTTTTTAAAGAGGTACGACATTAGATGCGCCAAAATTCAGATTTAATAATGAAAACAAAAATTATAACAATCGCTTTTTAACGATAATTATGAATAAAAAAATGATTTAAAAATATATATGTAAATATTATTTGGCAGCTAGTTTTAATTATATAGCTTTAATAACCAGGCGCAAGTATTTTATCTTTCGAAGTTGTCGGAAAATGACATCATGGTTTAAATACAATAATGTTTAGCAAATTCCTAACTTGGAAAAAAAAAATCTGTACCATATTATATTCTCAAATAATTTAACAGTGATCTGATACAAGCTAAATAATCCATTATTTATACCTTATCCCCTTTAAAAATAAAATAAAATAAATAAATACTATATAAAAAAAAATTAGTTTCATTTCAATGCAAATCATACACACACACACACAAATATATATGTATATATATATATATATATATATATATATATATATATATATATACATATATATCGAGATTTAACGTATTTATTTATTGCTACATATCATTCGTGAAATTATGAATTTACTTAAGTTTCGTTAAAATTCTATTTTTTATTAATTGTCCATAATGTAGCAATAGCTCGACATCAGACCGACTCAACCTTAACCTTACAGTAATTTATTTGTTAGATTTTTTGCAATCGAATAATTTTAAGTTGTCAAATTTATTTTTATCAGTCTTATATAAATATGTATTTTTAACCACTCTCATTGTTTAATAATATTGTTTTCCTTATAGATATATATCCATCGTATGTCTTTCTCAGAGATTTATATAATTCTTCGAAAAAAAAAAATGCACTTTAAGTTAATATAAGGCTTTTCGGCCACTGTCTAAGAATCGAGCTTCAGTTACACATTTAATTCCAATGTAAAAGTCAAAGACTTGATGTCCCCCAACAAGTATAAATTAACGTTTCAAACAATCAGGGATGACTATGGTTGTGGTACTCAATTTATACTGTAAAGAAAAGTTTCTTTTTTTTTCTTAAATCAGTTAAATACGCAGTACAATCATATTTAAAGTGTAATTAGTTCCTAAACATACAATTTACACTTCGCAGGTCAAATTTCGGTTCAGGATTGCAGCTCTTGGCCATTTAGTAAAACAGTGAAAGCTCTACTGACTAAACTATGTCAATTATTCTTAGAAATGTTCACCGAAGGAATACTGTATAAAAATTTAAATACCTTAAGACAAAAATTAAAGACTTGTTTCTAATTTATATAGCTGCTGAAAATTTTGAAAAAAATATTGAAAAGCTTAGCTTTATTTATTTATTTATTTATTTATTTTTATTTTTTTTTGTTAATTTCATAAATAAATATACTGAAAAGATCTATGGTTGCAGCTAAACAGTTATTGTATATATATAGTTATATATATATATATATATATATATATATATAGATTGATAGACAGATAGATTTTAAATTTTGTTACTTTGAAGATAAAACTATATATTTAAAATATTAAAAAATGCATACATATATTAATAGAAAATATAATTGCTAAATTCTATAAATATTATCGTTTAATGTTTTCAAATACGTTAACAACGATGCATTAAAATTTTAACACAATATTGTATATGCACAGTAACAAAAAATAATCTGGTATGTTACTCTCACGACTTTCTCTTACCCAGAAACTTAATACTATAAATACAGGTTGAAGATTAAGAGGTAAGATAACGAGTATTGTTACGTAAACCTATGTTAAACAATTCAAATTAGGCTTCGGGAGAGTTTTATATAATAATTAGTTCTGTATGAGGGGGGCTACCGCCCTCTTCAACCTACACTTACACTTACCCTCCTCACCTACATTTATATAGAATTTAATTCTGTTATTAAAATTAAAATTTTATTTAAAATAATAGACAATTTTCACATGCAACATTCATTGAAACTTATCAATCTTGACCAAACTTTTCTAGCAACAAACTTATATTAACTGCAAAATACAATATTTGGATCTCCTAAAATTATTCGTTTTTAAATAATTCTAAGAGTAGTATAGCACTAAATATCCAAAAAAAAGTTGAATTAGTTCTCAATATTGCATCTTAAAAAAAAAAAAATAAATAAATAAAATAAATTCTTTGTTAAAAATGAAAAAAAAAAAAAAAAAAAAAAAATGATAACTTTATTTTAAATTACGGCAGATCGATGATTCAACCATTTGTTTTAAAGGTATTGGCGAGCTCTTTTGTAAGATACCCATCCTAAAAATTTACTCCCATCGACGGGGGACTTCCCCCCAAGTGGGAGGCGACGCCCCTTGATTTACAAAAGTTTTTTCCCAGTTGGCTATCCCTATAACAAAAATATATATATGTGTTTCATTTGGTTTAGCGCAGTCTATAGATGTTAAACTCTACTTACCTGCAATTTTCCCTCACAGACGTAATGTATTTGAATACTTTTGAGTGTCGCTATACACGAACCATTTGCTTCATATCAACGAAAAGCTTAGTGTAGCATCCCTATATGATACACATTTAGAGTACCGAGTTTGGAATTTCTGTTACTATTTGTACTTGAGATATGCTGATAACAGACACACACACGCACACACACACCATTCGCTAAAAACATGATTTTCTTCTTCATGCTACCTCAGAATATGTAAATATAAGAAAAACGTGTGTTCGAAAATTTGACCCTAAAACAATACTTACTCGACCCTATGGGCAAGAGAAATTAATATTAATAATAATAATAATAACAGTAATGATTACTATTAAACTCTTTCAATATTTCCAAAACAGAAAATAAATCAAAGAAAATATTTCTATGTGTCACAATTTTATATTTTGTTAAACGTTGGAATGTTACCTGAAAAAGATTATATAAAATTATTAATATTGTTAATTACCTTTTTTCTTTACAAAATACATAAAATTCGAATTCGTTAATCATAAACTTAACAAAAATAAATTAAAGTAAATTTTTAAATAACTTTAACGTTTTCTTACTCTTGTAAGTGCAACCTTTCTCTAGTCATTAATGAAAAATGCTTTTCAGATTTAGTCACATATTGTCTTAATGGCCATTTTCTTAACGAGCCGTTAAACGATTAAACTTTTACGCATAAATAACGTTAAATATTTTCTAAATCAATACAAAGCACGTAAACTAGAAATTCTCGAAGTTTAAATATAGGTATACCTACATTTAAACTATATTTTTCGTATAGTATTCCTATACAACGCATAGTCTGTTAAACTTTTAAAATATTATTAACGGTTCAAATATCGCAAAATTCATTATAATTTATACAAAGTTAAAAATTCAATTAGGAATCACATCTAGAAATTATATTTCAGATATTTTCGAACTTTCATATTAAATCAGAATTTTTCTAAAAAATAACACGAATAAATATTTGTTTCGTAATTATTCGCAAATGAGAATATCCGTGAAAGAAATTAAAAGTATGTCTTAGATATTTGAAAATAAAATTAACAAATGTGCACATTTAATTTATTTTATAATGTACTTGCAGTTTTTTCTGGATTCACTTGACACTATATTTTAATAAATAAAAAAGAGAAAAGAAATCTGGAGTGATAACACCCGACTTTTCTAACATTAAGTATAGATGCCGGCATTTAATTTATTCCGCAGTACTTGCAGTATTGATGATTTGCAGTCCGTATGATTTGCAGTACTTTGATTTTTAAGGAAAGAGAGGGGAGAAGTAGAGTTTTGGCGGGAAATTTTTCAAATTCCGAATTTTTGAGTTAAACTGTACCAAAAGTTGAACAAAGCTGTTGAAAACAGCCATGAGTCTTCTATAAGACATCTCCAAAACACGACTTTGATTATTTGCGATTTGTCATTTTATGGGGAGGGGGGAGGTGTATACGTTACGAACGGCAAATATGAGACACCCTTTTTAGCGCTTAATTTGTCCTGGGAAATTTATGAGAGTTGCGGTCACAAAGTTTGGTGCTTGGATTATTTATATGTATCCGACCCCTAAAATAACATGATTTATTGAAATTCCCCCCTTTCACCCTTAGTGTCAGGAAGAAGGAAAAAAAAAAGTTTGTAAGTATAACTCGGCCCCAGATTACTCGACGGTGAAGAAATTGCACATGAGGAGTATAAATAAAACATTATATACGATTTTGGAATTCTCGATTCTTACAAGAGGGAGGGGGAAAATATTTTTTCGGGGTGAATTTCAGAAATTTGCTTAGAGCTCTACTAAAAATGTTACAAAGGTATTGAAACAAACATGTGTCTTCTTTAGGATATTTCCAAAGGCACTTTTTTTTTTTTTTTCTTGAGGGGGGGATATTTGATTTTTGGGGTGGGGACCTATACTCCTCCCGTTGCGAGCGGGAAAAACTTCTACCAAACACGGCGAGAACTTTAACTTAGTTTATGAATAATGATATGGAATTTTGACAACTCATTTAAATAGTGCATAGCGTAGCGGATAATACCTGCTATTTATATTATAAAAAGGAAAGTTAATCATAAACAAAGTATTAGAATTTTCATTATTATTATTATTATTATCATTATTGTAGGCCTGTAAAACAAAAGCGTTTGCTTTTATTATTATGTATTTGACGAAGGTTTTGAGTAATGAAACAAAAAGATAGTGAAGGTGATGAGAGATTGTTACTTTATTTAATTTCACCTATTCATCTCAAGACAAATAAATATCAAATTGTATTCCAGTGGATATTTTTTTAATTGGCATTAAAAAAAAAAAAAAAAAAAAAAAAAATTCTTTTATTTCAACGGATTATGTGCGAAATACTGTTTTCAATTTTTAAAATTTTTTATAACATTTATAAACAAAAGTGACGAATGTATATATTTCAAACCATTTGGAAGAAAGATTTATAGAAAATTGTGCCTTATTCCAACTAATTATTTTGCTATATTTTAAAACTATCCGCTCTTTATTAAAATTTCTCTAGAAATCGACCTATTGCAATCACTACGTTCAGTATCTCCTCCCCCCCCCATCTCTCTCTTTGTTTGTCATGATGGTAAATTCCAAAATATCGAACAAAATTTGAACTTATATTACAAATATCTTAAATGTTTCCGTTGACCAAGTTCCTCCACTATTCTGTTTTTCAAGTAACAGCTATTTGAAAAATTGAAATGCACATTGTAAGAACAGAATTTGAGACCGTTTTTGCATAAGGTTTTATGTATGCATAGATCATGTATGTGCCTCACACAAGTTCATTAATAAATTTACCCGCCATTTTTTTTTCTTCAAAAAGACGAATACATTAAATTAAAATAACCATTTGAAATCAAGCTACTACTTGAAAATTTGTCATCATGGATACTTTTAAAATACTGAACTAATTCGAATAATTGTTGGACAGTATATTTATCATATAAATATTTTGGATGAGTTCGATGGACAGCCTTTTCCGCCATTTCGTTTCCACATTGTATCCACTTGAAAAAAGTCTGCTACTTGAAAATTTGTCATCACGAAAATTTTTAAAACACTGAATCATTCAAACCAAAGTTGGACTGTGCACTTATCTTAAAAATATCTTCGGTGAGTTCGTTGGCAAACTAAATCCTTCATTTTGTTTTCAAATGACAACCACTTAAACATCTCTCAATGTGGTAATTTTCGAAATACTGAATTCATTGGAAACAAATTTTGACAATAGAGTTATCATAGAAATACACTTGATATGCTCGCTGGCTAACTTGATTGTCACCTAAATTCCATGCGTTGGTTACTTGAACATTTCAAATTCATATAATAAAAGTTATTTATTGATATATTTGCTTGAAACTTCCTTTGTATATAGCTACCTCAATGTCTCCATTAACTTTATTAATAATCTTTATCCTCCATCTTTTTTTTTTTTTTTTTTTTTTTTTTAAACCTTAATGACGACCACTGGCTACTCTTCCGAGTGAGCCGTAAAGACTTATTTTTATTTTGTTTTATTTCTCTCTATCTCTGTCCATACATTTTTTTATTTTTTTTTATTTTTTTTTTCTTTGGGGGGGGGGGTATTTTTTCTTAATACAAATCAAAAAATCTTTCTATATGAAAATATACTTTTTATTTTGAAAGTCATTCGATATTTTTCATATATATTGATTATGTAATAAAAGTTTTTTTTTTTTTTTTAAATGCAATATGGTCTCGTAATCTTGAAGGGGTTTTCTTTAAGATTAATGTTAAGTGTTTGAGAAAAAAAAAAAAAAAAAAAAAAAAAAAAAAAAAAAAAACGAGAGAGAGAGAGGGAAAAACATAAAAATATCTGTATTTTTATAGATGTTAAAATATTTCTTGTGTAATGCATTTATAAATAGATACAGGTTAGCCAGAAACTCATTATAATCCAAAACCGCTATTTTCAATTATAAATAACGAGCAACATACACTCCTTCTCATAATTATAAGGACACCCGTTTTTCTATATTAACTAAACGCTGAACACTATTATTTAAACAAATATATTTTTTAATTATTTGAATTTAATTAATAGACGATATTTAAAAAAGTTTATAGTTTTTCTATCTTAAAAAAACTTTAAATATGGTCAAAAAAAGGATTTTTAAGGTGTTCACAATTATAAGGACAGCTCGAATCTTAGTATTTTTTCAATTATTCTTTAAATTAATATTTTTTGGAGTCTCTTTTTAGGGTTAAACAGTCAGACATTCTCTTTGATATATATATTTTTTTCTTTAGTATTCAGTTTCAATACCATTTCATACAGCATAGATGATATTCTGAATACATTTAAACTATTTAACATTGCTTTCCACCTGCATGCACTTTTCTAATATGATAAGTTAAGGTTTTGTTTTCAACTTTTAGGCCACGGGAAAGGCAACAATACAGAAGTTTCTTTCTTCAAACTATTTCCTATTGCTCCAGAAGAAGAGCAAAAATGTAAGTCTTGTTGAAAAAAATATTATTACCCCCAAAATTAAAAAAAAAAAAAAAAAAAAAAAAAAAATCTGAGAATTCAAAGTTTAAAATTTGCGGATATTCTCTTGATGTTCATAATAATAGAAAAAATTACTAAATTTATTATGCCTTCAGTAGAAACAGCTCCCAGAGCACCATAGATCCTTCTTTAAAATCCCCGATTCATATCTTCCTTTAAAAAATCTGTTCTGTCTTTCGCTATCTTCAGATCGCGCTGGTAACTGTTAAAATCATTTGATTAATCAAGAATAAAATGTTTTTCATCCGAAAAGGCAACATTTTAACATTTAATATTGTCTTTATTCAAATTTAACACAGACGTTCTTTCCCCCATTAAATGCTTATTCATTATTACAGGTTTTTTATTCATTTTAACATATTATTAATTATTTTAAGCATGCATAAATGTGGACCCCAACCTTTTGTTAAAAATTACGAGCAAATTCAGCAGCAGTCATTATGAGTAGAATAGTAAGAGGAATTATGAGTCTTCGATCTCTGTAAAACAACTATGATTTTTCATGAGATCTCTCTCCTATTGAACGAGCAGTTCAACGTTTGATCAGATTTCCTTCAGCAATTTTAGACCATCGAATTTCATTAGAAATTCGGCGGATTGAAATTATCCTTCCACTTAAAAAACACATTTATCATACTTCACTACATGAACGTTCTTTTTTTCGTGGAATTATCAGTAATGTCCGCCCAAGAAAAATTGAAGGCTTATATATGAATTAATCTAGCCCAGTAGTTAACAAATTCGCATTCCAACTGTAATTTATTCGCTAGCAAGTTAAATACAACGAAAAAATCTTGTTCGTCCCTATAATTATGAACATCTAAAAACGTGGAGAAAAAAATATTTTGCATTATTTTTTTATTAATTCTGTCTCATATTAAAAAATTATACCAGTTTTGGATTTTAGAATACTAGATATATTAAGTGCACTTAGTATAATCTTGTTCACAATTATTTTTACATTAGTTATTTCAAATTATAAAGTGTCCTTATAAATATGAGAAGGAGTGTATTTCTATAGTGATATAAATCTAACCAGGAAACCATCCCAATAGTGTAATAATAGAAATCAATTAAATTATTTTCATTTGAGAGGGCATAATATAACGTGATTTTTGAGGCAAAAACTGTTTGTCCTGGTAAGCCCGTTCTCGAGAAATCGATATTTAAGTTTGGGTAAAAATATAGTAATCTGAAAAAAGTGGGAGGACTCCCGTGAAAACTTGCCAGAACCACGACTTTTATCAATTTTTAAATTCTATTTTAGAAAGTTTTTAGATATTATATCTCGATTGAATATATCTCAAAGCTTAAATGGGCAACTAATTATTCCATCAAAGA
Organism: Salticus scenicus; assembly: GCA_963930645.1. Lineage (NCBI taxonomy): Eukaryota > Metazoa > Arthropoda > Arachnida > Araneae > Salticidae > Salticus > Salticus scenicus. The sequence continues at coordinate 76,679,783 of OZ005649.1, forward strand.
ACATATTTGACTATGTTCTTACGATTTCTGCTTGTTTTGGATTTTATTCATTATTTCAGTAAGGCGTGATGTTATCAATTCAGGCGTGGTTGCACCGATTATTAGCGAACTTTCAGAATTTTAATTCAAAAACGAGCTGACGAGGGCTATTGCTTTATGCGTCACACAAAAAAAAAATCTATATGCTTTTTTCTTGTTTGGTTATTTTTTATAATTACAGTATGGGATGGTTTCCTGGTAAGGTTACTATTACAAAACAAATCTTTATATCTAAAATATATGCAAGGTGTTTTATGACCACCATGTGATATATATTTATATATATATTATAGAAAACGAAGCATAAAAAAAGTCAAATAATTATTATTTCTGATCTAATTTCTCCCCTAAATTCTCATCTAATTTTACCAATAACATTAAAAATACTTATACCAAATAGTAATTAAATAAATGCACGAGGCATTTTAAATGTACTTATAAATTTTTAAAAATGAATATAAATATATTGTATTTTAATATAAACATGTTGAATAGAGTATATTATGTAATTCAAATCTACCGCACATATCTTATGTCTTTTACTCAAATTGATAAAATGTATTTGCTTACGAGGAAATGCATTCTAATTAAACATTGAAATAAAGCACCCAGAGGAAAATATAACTCAGTGATTCTCATTAACTCAGCGAAAGATTAAATTTCCAAAATTTAGAATGGAATAAAAGACTCAATGCGGCATTGTTTTATCTTTGTGGTCCAACTTTGTTAATATAACCATGCCTTTAAAACAGAAAGTAGGTTTAATATTTAAATTTCTAGTTGTTTAACGATACATGAATATTGAGTAGTTAATCAAAACGCTGTCCGGAATCGCAAAAAGAAAAGTGGTTATAAAGCTTGGAAATTCTATGTATAGTATTGAACTTCTGAAAGGAAACGAATTGTCAATGAATTTCCCAAACAAAGTGATGTAACAAAAGTGATTTATGCTCATTTTAAGTATTCTTTAGATATTTTAAAAAGGGAAAACGGGATAAAACTAGATAGGAAAGATTATTAAATTCTTTAAAGTGCACAAAATGAATAAGAAACTTTTAAATATTATATTAATTCATAACAATGACTTGGTGTCAATAATGTAATAAGGTTTAAATAATTAATTATATAAGTTATATAGAAATGAAATGAAAATGTTATTTAAATCTTTAATTATTCTTTCTTATGGCCATAAGCAATTTTTGGTACTTCAAGTTTCAATAAATCTTAATATCTTGTTATGACAGTTATTGAAGTGTATCATGCTATCCTTCTTCAGACATTTTAGACACCAACATTCACACCTTTCGGTTTAAATTGCTATCTTTTTGACATTGATACTAATTTATTAGACTTAATTATCAACAGTGCTTATATATTTAATACAATTTTTCGTCTGCTGAATTTTACAAAGTATTATAGTATATTAAAACATTTGTTTTCTTACCTCAGTGTAATATCTCTAGTGTATATTTGTTTAGTTCATAAGAATAAAATCTTTTTGTAAAAAAATAGAACCGACTCCAAAAAGCAAGTACTATTCAAGCAACTAAAAAAAATTGGCATGAAATGAAACTGTAAATTGCGCCTAAAAGTATAAAATAATTTCCATCGTCAAACAACCTATAACACTACAATTAATTATAACTTTTGAAGTCGGCGCAAAATTTAATAAAATTTAATTAGTTTTTAAAGATTTGTTTTTAGATCGATAGCTAAAAATGCTGTTGTCTCGAATGATCCATTTCCATGTTTCCTTTATTATTTTATCACTGTATACAATTGGTCCATTACTAGCATCTACATAGAACAGTGAACATTCTTCGCAATTATGTATTTATGTTTCTACGAAGTTAGTTTCCTTTGTAAATTTGGTATAACTTTGATAACTATCATCCTTGGTGGCTTTTGGATTTGCCGATCAAAACGTAATGCTAAAATATACATGTAAGGTGTATAATTTCATAATATATATTGTACTAAGTATTGTTTCATATTCTTCATTGCTCTCTTGAAAGAAATTAAATATGTTTGCCAGATAATTTTGCAATTTTTCTTTCACCAAGGACGCCAGATACCAGCAGCTTCGCCAACTTTTGCTGTTTACGAAATTTTATTTGTTTTCTTGAATCAAAGTAGTTTTCGACTGCGTTTTGTAGGTGACATTGTGAGATGTGTATTTTGAATAGAATTTGATTTTTGTATTGAATACAGGTATCAATTTTTATTTAATTTTGCGCCGACTTCAAAAGTTATGATTAATTGTAGTGTTATAGGTTGTTTGACGATGGAAATTATTTTATACTTTTAGGCGCAATTTACAGTTTCATTTCATGCCAATTTTTTTTAGTTGCTTGAATAGTACTTGCTTTTTGGAGTCGGTTCTATTTTTTTACAAAAAGATTTTATTTTTCTCTTTTCAGTGAAACTTTATTCATATAGCAGAACACCAGAAGTCGTTCGACGGCAATTTCACAAATCACAAACACCAAGAAAAGTGACATAACTCAAAAAATGGTTTATGTCACTGAAAAATACATGAAATGCACCCAATATGAACAAAAAAGTTACATCTCCATCTAGAAAGTTATCTACTCGAGAGACACTTGTGCTAGTCTTATTCCAGTCAAGTTATTTTTAAATTGATTTTTCTCAAATGCTGCATTTTTAAGTTGTGTCACTTTTCTTGCCTTTATCGGATATGAGAAAAAAATATCTATCGAATGAACATACTTTAAAGTAAAAAGGCTTAAGAAATGTAAAGAACGGATACGCTGTATTCGTAACCAAAAATTCTGTTAGGCATGTATTAAATTTTACAGTGAATACGTAATACCCGATACGATGGAAATTGCCCAGCGAAAGTTCAAACAAAATATGCATTGCAGCTGACTAACAGAAGTTTCAACATCGATACTTACATACTTACAACTTTTACCAGTGTAGCTGCTTGCGTTCAGAAGTTAGAGTAAGAACAGACTTTTGTGAGTATCCTGTAATTTGTTTATATCTTAATGAAATCGTAATGAAACCTTTTCCAGGCCAAGATCTTTGCGACAACAACAACAAAAAAGAAGTATTAAAATTAAAGCATGTCTTACGAAGTTATAAGCTAGCAACTTTCAACAACAACAACAATGAAAAACATAGTTTGTATTGATAACCTTTTTCTTTGTGAAGTCGGTTCAAAACATTTATACGTTAATCGATGTGACCGCTTACAATAACCATACTTTGAATTTTACATAGCATAAATGTCACCCGCTACGCTACAATGTATGCAATGCTGTTGAAGTGTGAAGAAAATATTAATTTGAAAATAAATAAATTATCGTTTTAATCGTTCTATATTCAGCAATAATGTCTAAAAACTGTCTTTTCGTAGTAAGAAGATGATACTCTACAACTTCGTAATTAACGTTTCTCCCATTTTAAACCGTTTTTGAGATAGGAGCGCTAATTCCGCTGTTTTTCAGCAGATGACGCTTTATTTTCTTTAGATTGTAAAGATATTACAATGGGACCTACTCAGACCAAGATCTTTACAACAAAACAAAAAGTATCTAGTAACCGTATTTTGAAATATAGCGTATGTCTCACCAGCTACGCTACAACGGGTGCAATGTAGCTCAAGTGTGCATAGTGTAAGAAATTGCGAACAGACAAATGCACGTTTTTAGCATTGTATTTTTAGCATCAATGTCTAAACTATCTTTTCGTGCAAAAAATCGATGATGCTCTGCAATTTTATAATTTATTTTTCCCCCTGTCTTAAACCGTTTCCGAGAGATGAACGCTAGCATGAATGTCTAAACTATCATTTTGTACTAAATCGGTGATACTCTTCAACTTTGTAATTCACTTTTTTCTCTAGAACCGTTTTTGAGATAGGAACACTGACTCCGCTGTTTTCCACCAGGTGGCGCTGCAAGCGGTTTAACCTTGTACTGCATGGCCACTTTGCTATACTTACATACCATTTTTATCACTATAGCTGCAACCGTTTAACAGTTAAAAGAGTTGGGACTGATTTTTTTGGGCACCCTGTATTTTCTTTAGATCGTAAAGATATTACAATGGGACCTATTTCAGACCAAGACCTTTTCAACAAAGTAAAAAGTATCAAAATCGGAGCATCCGTTCAGAAGTTATGAGCTAACAAACATAAAAAAAACATACGGGTTGAATTGAGAACCTTCCTTCTTTTTTTGAAGTCGGTTAAAAAAAAAGAAAAAAAATATATTTAAGTTAATTAGTTTATTTCCTTTATTTAACACGAAAAGTGTAATTGTTTTATCGTACAAATATAATCATTTCTAAAACATTTAATAATTTTTACGTCCATTAACCGACTACCGTATTTAATGGAAGTACTGTAATTGGTACAATAATTCAATATAGAGTTTTCACCTGCTTCACCCATTTTAACGTCGCCTGAGTTTCAAAAAGTGGTTTTTGGCAATTGGTCAGTGTGTATTTGTGTGGGGAATATTCTGACTATTATATTTCCGAAACTTATAAAGAGAGAACCACGAAACTTCACGATTGAGACAGGTCTGGTGTACAAATGGTTTTCTAACTTTTGCTGAAAATTGGAAAACCAGAAGTAGGATATCCGAAACTGGAAGTGGGACCGTAAGACAGTATCTCAAAAACAGCTCTAACGATTTTCTTTAAAGTTACTTTATAAGAGCAGTATTAGATGCCTTTTCATGTGAATTAGATGAATAGTTCAGGAAAATTGATAGACGTTCTGTATAAGTAGCACAATTTCAGGTCTCGAAAGTGCGTTACTTAAAAAAAAAACGGCTGTACGGATTTTTTTCCAAACTCATCATAGCTAAGGAAATCATTCCTTAGCTTGATATATATATAAATTGTAACAGAGTACAAATGATTTTCTTCAAAGTGAAATTTAGTTTATTATGATTGTAATAGACAAAGGTAAAAATGTTGAACTTTTCACAAAATTACTTTTAATCTTTTATATTAGTTGTTTTTTAACTTGTAATATTATATAATTACATATGTAGTATACTTAGATAATTAGTATTAGTCGTATTATTAGTTAATAATATAATTTATATATTTAGTTAATTAGTATTCTATCTGTAAAAGCAACCCTGTAACACCACTGTACGGAAATCATTCCTTAGCTTGATATATATAGATATATATAGGGTGATTTAAAAAAACGAGGACAAAATGACATGGTAGATGAGTCATACAACAAGGATAAAAAATCGCATAGGAACAGACGGTCACAACCGATCCGGAGACGCTAAAGGGCGTCTAAAATAATACATAACACAAAGAGAAGAAACAAAACCATTACAGATCATTTTGTTGATAATTAATCACTCAAAAGTGACAAATGTCAGCGAAATGTTGAGCCTACAGGAGTTGCTAAAAGTTTTTGCCAGATGCATCGAGACACGCCCGGCATCTACGTTTCATAGAACGCCGCACCTTCTCAAACATACCAGGTGTATCTCAAACACATCCTGCTGCCACAACGATACTTCCTACCAAGTCTTTCGGTGTTGCAACAGGCGTTTCATACACAAGTCATTTTAAAAATCCCCATAAGAAAAAATACAAGGGAGACAGGTCTGTTGATCGTGGTGACCATGCGATAGGTCCACCACGACCAATCCAGTCGCCAGGAAAAGTAGCTTGCAAATGTGCTCTGACGTCCGTGCTGAAATGTACAGGAGCTCCGTCGTGTTGAAATCGAATGCGTTGATGAATAGGCATCGGAACATCATTCAGCATTTCTGGCAGAATCTCTTGCAAGAATGTTAGATAAATGGGACCGTTAAGTTTTTCTGGGAGAATGTATGGACCAAGTGAACAGCCTTCTACAATGCCAGAGTACACGTTAACGGAAAATGTTTGCTGTGCGCCGTGCTGACGTGTAGCATGCGGGTTTTCATCCACCCACGTATGTAGGTTGTGAAAGTTCATCACACCCTCTAATGAGGACGCAGCCTCACCCGTGAAGAGAACACTTGCTGCGAAGTTTCGGTCTGCAGCACTTTCTTGAAAAAAAAGGGGGGGGGGGGGTGGATGCAGATTTTACGAAAATGTTTTGTATGAAACAAAAGAGAAATTTTACTCCTCGCATGCTTAACGCTTGGCTTAAGTGAAAGGGGATATTTTCAAACAAATTCTAATAAAAATCTCACAAATTCAAGATTAAAATATGTAATATAATTTTCTGTTCTACTTTTTTATATAAGTTTCTGTTCTACTTTTTTTGGAAAGTGTAGTGTAAGTGTATACAGGGTTCGATGCAGGGTTTAATTTTCGAGGCCCATTTTTATGAAAAATAGAAAATATATTTGTAGAAATATTTTTGTTAATTTTATTTAATCATTTGAAATGTTACCAAAAACGTGGAAATATTTTATGAAATTACCGTTCATATAAAGCGATTTTTTTTTTTTTTTTAATATTCACAAGGAAACATTCAAAAGGTGTCTTCTTCAAAAAATATTGAAATATATATATATATGTGTGTGTGTGTGTGTGTGTGTGTGGTGTGATTCTACTCTTCATAAAACACCAGGAAGTGAAAAAATTATCAGCTGAAATGAATTACAGCAATCACAAAAAAATATCAAAATTAAGCATATTTAGCGATTTAGCGATTTAGCGCTGTTAGGAGTTCAGTTCGCTAGCACCGAGATTGCCCTGTACGAACCGTGTTTTGTTTCTCTGCCAAGTACTAAAAAGCAATTGCCTAAAAATGTGAAATCGCCAAATATGCTAATTTTTGGTGATCACTGTAATTCATTTCAGCCGATATTTTTTTTGCTTTCTGGTGTTTTAGGAAGAGTAGAATCACATACATTATTTTACAATATTTTTTTAAGACGACACCTTTTGAATGTTTCCTTGTTAGTTATTAAGAATTTTTATTTTGGGAATGGAAAAATTATCAGTTTTTAAATTTTTTAAGGGGTTATATATTTATCAGACTTTTATTTGGTGAAAGGACCTATTTTATGTGATGAAATTTTGTAATGGGATAGCTAAAATATTGGAGGAATTTGCTTGGATCATACTCAAAATTTTACACGGTTTGAGAACCTGTTTCGTTTATTTATTTACTTATTTTGTGGCTGCGTATATATATATATATATACATATATATGCTTGAGAGAAAACCCAACAGTGTGCTAAATTCTGTGTTTAATTGGTATGATATGGCATACAAATATAGAAATGTGATATACAAATACATTTTATTGATCAATATAACAGGATTTTAATAGATTTTCATCAGTGAAAAATTTTTAAATTCTTCTACAGGAATATAGAATTGATCTACTAAAGACAACATTACAAAAAAAGGAAAGAAATCTATATTATTTTTACACTTTCTTTTAAAAATTACATGAAAAAAAACAAATAAACACTATTAAATTATTTTATAAATGAATTACAGCTTTTGATTTCTTTTAATGTTTAACTATCTCCAAGCTGTAAATTAAAGATTTTATATTCTCATTTTGTTTTATTTAATCTTTGTACATGATTTCCTAAACTTAGAAAAAATATAAATGATTCTTAAATAAAGTCATGTTTTTCTAAAACATAATTTAAATTTCATTATATTTAAAATATAGATTGAATAGAGAGTAATTTGAAAGCACAATGGGCTGAGAATAATATTCTTTCAGACATCACATTTTTCAGAAAGATTTTATCGATATATTTATTTAAAACTTTTAGAGCTCAGGATACTTAAACGGTTAGCTTTAGTTAATCCATTAATGTCTTCAAACAAGGAAAGCACTTAAAAGATAACTGCGAAAGTTCTTCGGTAAAATGTCAATTAAGAAAATGTTGTAAGCAGAGTATTAATTGATAAAGGTGTCACCTAGCAGAAAATCTTTAGAAAATTGATAAATTACATTTCTTAATTATTTAAACCAGCATCTGATTACAATTAAATTTAAAAATTTGGAAAGTGAAAAAGTAGAAACGTGTTTAAAAAATAAATTAAATAAATGGTGTATTTTTATATGTTTTTATGTCTATGTGTAAATGATAATAATTTTAACTGTTAACTTCTCCATTAGTCAAAATTTATTAAATTTTGTTAAATATAAATGCATTTTGTTTTTTGTGTCCAGGTATACTAAAGTGCATTAAATAAATATTTTTTTTAAATAAGATTTTAATAACGTACACACACACATTTAAATATATATATATATATTTGAGGCAAATATGATTTTAGTTAAAAGCGGAATTGTGTATAATAATTCATTTAATTGTGTAAAGCTATTTAGAAATTTCGTTCATCAGCCTTGAAAATTCATTTCAGATAAATTGTAGTGGAAGGCTGATTTTTGTACGAACTATCTGAAAAATTCCAGAGCCAGGGTTCGAACGCGGGCCCTCCGTTTAACATGCGGCTGTTTTACCACTGAGCTACCCTGGCTGATAACCAGCTCTGTATTTATCACACATTATTCGTTTGCAATAGCCTTCGAGTCAGCAGACGCTGATATAACAGTTGCGAACATTATTCGTGGCACAACTCAACTAGACCACGAAATTTCAATTTAAAATTTGCCAGTAAATATTATTTGAGAAATGCCGAGCTGGTTGTCATCCAAGGTAGCGCAGTGGTAGATCATCCGCGAATTAAGCGGAGAGCCCGGTTCGATCCCCTGCTCTATTATTTTTCAAATTATTGGTATAAAAATCAACCTTCCACTCCAAATTATCTGAAATGAATTTTCAAGGTTGATGAATGAAATTTCTAAATTGAATTTTCGTGGTCTACTGGAGTTGTGTCACGAATACAGAGTGACAAGAAATAACTTGAACACGCATGATACGTTATAGCTTTAATGCTAATGAAAATATTACGTCAAACTTCAAAATAAATATGAATACATCATTTTGTCTAATATATTTACAAATTTTTAAAGTGGCTACCTTTAGCCTTAATATAGAGCTTTAAACGTGTCACAAAATTTTCGGCTATGGACAGCAACTCACTTACTGATATTTTATCCCATTCCTTGCTTAAGGATTTCTTTAGAGATGCCAAAGTTTTATGAGGTTTAGCACACACCCTTGTCTTTAAGATGGATCAAACAGAATAATCCATTGGGTTCAAATCTGGGTAATACGGCTGCCATTCATGAGCTCCAATGAAGTCAGGAAAATTTGTCTTGCACCAATCTTGAGTGCCTTTAGTTCTGTGTGCAGGTGCGGAATCCTGTTGGAGGGTCCATCTTTTGTTTCCAAAGAACTTTTGCGACCAAGGTAAGACAACATCTTCCAAAATGAGTTTGCGATATGTTTGTTGATTAATCTTTATCCCTTGATCAACAAAAACAAGTGGTGTTTACCCACTAGCACGTATCCCACCCCAAACCATTACAAATTGATGTCGTTGACGCCGTTTAACAATGCAAGAAGGTTCAGGTGCTTCTGCTGAACAAACTCTACCATTATGGCTATTGTCAGCTTATTCAATCGAGAACAGTTTCTCATCTGTGAAGACAAATGTTTGTCATTGATCATCTGCGGCCCGCTTTAACAATTCTTTACACCTTTGAAGTCTTGTGCGTTTGTTCTCTGCTGTTAGCTTTTAAGCCGCTTTCATTTTGTAAGGGCGAAGGCCAAGCTCTACTCCTGCCATCAAACGTGTGGTTTCTCTGTTGATCTTCATCTCTCTAGCAACCTTTCTCATTGAAATCCTAGGATTTCGTTGAACTCGGTTTTTGGTAACTTTCCGGTTTCTTGATGTGTTAACTGTGTGCTTTCTTCCTCTTCCTGGCCTGTCATCATCATGTCCGAGTTCGTTAAACCTTTTGATTCTGTATGAAACTATCTGCTTAGGCACTTTCAATAGTTGAACAAGTTCACATTGTTTCTTCCCTTGCTTATGTAATTCAAGTACAGCAGATCATTTGTTAACCATAATGGTTGTCACAACTAACTTACTTACAATTGTTTAGTCGCTTTCTAGGATCAATACTTATATGATATAAATTTATAACTTTTGTGGTAGTTACAGATATTTCGTTTGAAACTTCGTCCAAGTTATTTCTTGTCACCTTGAAATATTCTCACTTGTTATATCTGCGTCTGCAGACTCTGTGACTTTGCCATCGAATATTTCTTTTGATAAGATGTAAGTAGACAAGACAGGTTTTTGTTTTTGATAGTAGTTCTTGAAACATCTTATAGATTTTCTACCCTACATTAAGCGACTTGATAAGGGCCTCGTTTTTTTTTTTTTTTTTTTTTTTTTTTGAGTTAATTAATATTATATATCTCGTTTTATTGTTATTTCTAAGCTGCATTTATAGTGATATATATATATATATATATACATATGTGTATATGTTTCTGTATTTAAAAATACATTATTTTTAAATATTTTAAAACAGAATTAGAATGTAAACGAGATTTATTTGCGAAAACAATTCAATGTGGGAATTTTAGAATATAATTTATTAGCAACTATCATTTTTGTTATATGCTAAGTCCTATTGAATGCACATATATCATGAGACGCGACAGTATCTCCGTGACGCAGCAAAGCTCAAACGAAGCTTAGCAGCGACAGACTATCTATACAGCTAATTTAACATTAAAGGAATTTGGAAACGCCGACATTTAATATCTCAGCAAATAGGAGGTATTTTGATCTGATGTTTTCAGAATAATTTTTTATCTTCAGCCTGTTGCTATCTTGAAAGTTTTACACTTCAACATTCAGTATATTTTGAGATATGGAATTGCAATTTAAGACTTGAAAGGAATAGTATGTAATGGAATAATTTTTTTTTCTTCTCGAAAACGGCTCGGGAAAGTATCTTAAAATTCCTATATGATATTAATTTCTTTTATCTGAGAAGCATAACGTGCTTCGTTTTTCCCAAAAAACTCTTGTTTTTCATATATTTCACTTTAAAAATACGACTATATTTCCTCGCGCATTACACTCTTTTCATTCGCATCGCTCAAAATAAAAAAATGTAATCCGGTTTGGAATGTTCGCGGAGTCATACAGACTTCGCTTCCATTTGACATATTCAATCTTACGCAGGTAATTTGGCTCTATCTATCGGCAATTAGTTTTCAGAATAAACTTACAATAATGAAATATTTTTCTTTCTTTAATATATATATATGAAATGTGTTACTTATTTAGGTATTTGTATTTTATATAATATTTGTTTATCAAAAATATTCATACAATTCCCATTGTTTTCAAGTTGATACGTTATTAACTTTCAAAATTGGTTTCATTTTAAAAAGTGATTGCAACAACAAAAACATTTTTCTTTACTTTCATAAAAATGATAGATAATATCATAATCATATTTTTATTTTCATTTCAAATATTTGCAATTTTTTTTTTTTAAGCTAACTGATACATCATTTAATTTATGGATTGAAAAATCCTGAAAGAAAAAAGAAAAAAATAATTAACTGATTAATTTGCTCATTAAATTTCTAGTATATATAATATATATATATATATATATATATATATATATATATATATACATATTACTTACAAACTTTGAATAAACACCATAAAATGCAGTGGTGTTTATTCAAAGTTTGTAAGTAATATTTTTTACAACGCCAGTTTTGTGGTCCTTTTTTATTAAAAATAAATACATATTACAAAATGTTAAGCTGTAAAAAATTTTGAATAGATTAAGATTTTTTTAAAGTTAAATGCCCATAATATAGTACGTAAGTGAAATATTTTACAAAGATTACAATAATTATAATATATCAAATCCAAATTAAAATTTCATGTTTTCTGTTACTTTTTTTTTTTTTTACAAAATAATATTGTATATATGAAATAAAAAAATAAAATAAATAAGTTAGTTTACCAAACACTTAAATGCATTGGAAAAACTCTGAAAACAGAATTAAAATTAGTAAAATCAGTAATAAAATAAAATGAAGTAAAAGACTTTATTTTTACTTCAATTTAAACACATAATATACTTTTAAAAATATTAATTAATTAATTATTTTTCGCATTATAATACGTTATTTTACGAAATAATATATTTCTGCAATGCATACTGGTAAAATAATTAAGAATTATATAGTCTATTATTTTATAAATAATTTTGTTCATTAAATTTCTAGTAATAAATTATACTACTTAAATATTTACCAGTATAAAAGTTTCAAATTCAAAGATTGTTCTATTTTTATTTATTTTTCTCTTTTAAATCAAATCTGTACCTAAAAAATAATAATTGTTTCTTTCTTTCTTTCTTAAATTTAACAGTAGGGAGGAGGCATGAATATAACAATAAAAGCTACTCTAAAAAAAAAAAAAAAAAAAAAAAAAAAAAATCCTGGGGTTTGCACAGGGAGTCACACAGGGGCAAATTTAAATTTTGTAAATGTGAAAATTGAAGGGGGGGGGGGGGGGGGTCTTCTCTTACTTTGATGGAAAGACGTTTTCAAAGCAACGTTTTAACAAAACAAAAGAAAACAAAAAAAATCTCTATAATTATTCGTTAGGAAAATATGAAAGAAAATTTTTCGTTTAAAGTCTTCCCCCCGTATCTCGAGAACACCTTGTAAATACTGACAACTTAAAAAAAGAAAAAAAGAAAAAAAAAAAAAGAAAGGACGGGGGGGGGGTGCTCAGTTTGAAAGACCATTTTTTTGTTTTGAAATTCGAACTGTAAAAACAGGCGGCAGCAAAAGGCGCATGTTTGAAATTTTAAACAAATGTAGTCCTTTTTTTTTTTAGTTTGTCGGAAATGTCTTCTATAAACAATTTCTTTTCTAATATGTTTTGTTTGCCATTTTTTTAAATTAATTAATTATTATTATTATTATTTATTATTATTATTATTATTATTATTATGAAAATAGTCTCCTTTATGTTCCTATTTCAGGATCACGTCGATTGATCTTGTTTAATTTATTAAAAAAGAAAAAAAAAAAAAAAAAAGAAGCTGTATTGCGATTTGGGCAAACTTAGAAGGCAAACATGAAAATTTCAAATAAGAGGGGAATTAGGCGGATTAAGAGCTCATTTAACCCTTTCACTACCAATATAAACTGCCTTTGGGACCAGTGCTGCCAGATTGAGGGAATTCTTTGTATATGATATCTACCACTAAATTTTAAATGCCTAATAACTTCGAAGACTTCTTTGTTAGATGTTTTCGGAATGATTATACAACCGTTGCAATTAAAATTTATTGGTGGATATTCAATAAAAAAAATACCTCAATCTGGCAGCATTGCTTGGGACGTATATGTCCCAGTGGTAGTGAAAGGGTTAAAGTTCTTACTTACAGAATCATGTTTAATTTGCATGTTTTTTACAATTTTCAAAAACTCCGAGGCGTTTCCGATAGATTTGGTTAGGAAGGTGAGAGTTTTAGAAAAAAAAAAAAAAAAAAACATTTATAAGCTCCTTAAGGGGACTGGGACGTGAAATACCTTAAAATTTCGATTTTTCAATTAGTGACTTAAAAAATAGTACAGATTCTGCAGATTACAAATATATATAATTTATATATATATATATATGTGGTAGCACAAAATTTTTTTGTGTTTGAAAATACTGAAAAATTCAAAGGTCTGGCAGTAAATTTAGAATTTTTATGTTCAAAATGCAATAATTCCACAAGTGCAATGTCTTCCAGTAAATCAATAGCATACAATGTCAATATAAAACTAGTACACGTCTCGATTACCTATTGTTCGCATTTCCAGCGCTCTGAAAGCCGCCGTTAAATTTCTGGTGAGTTAAGGCTTGCTCCATCTGCTCAAGGCCTCTATAGCGCAATATTTCAGCAGGATAATGCACGATCGGAAGTGGCCAGTGTGTTCTCCTGATCTCGCACCAATGAAAATGACTGTTTAATCGCTGAAAAGCGAATACCCCCCAATCACTTACCAGCAACTACGGTCTATGAACTGTGGCATCCTGTTGAAGCTTCATGAAAGCTGTGGCCGTATATGTCATCCAATTGCTGTTCGATTCAATGCCTTGAAAAATAACTGTAGTTATTGCTGCTAGAGGTCGCTGCTTTATGTGCTGTTTTCTCAGGATATATTACTCGAAACTTTCTGAAAATTTAACCAATTGTTCTTCCTGCTATAATGTATGTGTCTAATAAATATCATTCTTTTATTCGCATTCCTTCTTGGTTTTGCAATTTCCACAAACATGAGTGTATATATATTTAAACGACAAAATAAGTCTACAAAATCAGTCAACAAAATATATTTAGCTTTCAAAATAAAAAACATTTTCTGGATAAAAACTTATGCAAATATTTTAAGCTCTAACAAAATTTTATAATTATGTTGAAAAATAATGAAACTAAACTGCTGCATGCAATTTATAGGATTTTTTTTTTTTTTTTAATCAAAGTAAAAAAGATTAGAAATGTACGTTAATCATGTACTTTAAACAAGGATGTAAACGTCGATGTAAAATCTAATACCTTTCTTAAATATTATCTGATTTTTCTAATTATTTAGCTATCGTAAAAAAAAAAAAAAAAAAAAAAAAAAAGGGTCAGTTTAAGTAAATTAAAATGCTAAAAAAGAGTAAATTATTTCATGTTGGTGAAGTAGCTTGGAAATTAAGGTAACGTTTATGTAATTTCTTCTATCGTGTATCAGTTAACGATAAATTAAAGGAATGAGCTCAAAGGATCAAAGAAATATAATTTCCTTTAATTAAATTAGTATTTCTTCCTTTTATCTTAATTGGTTAAGTACTTACACATGTAAACTTTACAAGAAGAATCATTTTATCGATAAATTAATAAATGAATAGCTGAAAAGAAAAAAAAAATATTTGAAAAATGATTATAAAATTTAATATATGTAGTTCTTTTCCACCATATTATTGACGAAATTTATCTTTTTTTTTTTTTTTTTTTTCTTTTTTTAAGACTGATTTCTTTTTGACCTATTGCAACCACATTGCTTATCTATATCTATATATCTATCGATATATATGATGAAAGTATTGCCATCACCGTTACTCCAGAAATAATATTATAAATCGAAACAAATTTGGACAGCGAAATTATCCTATAAATATCTTGGAAGAGTCTGTTAATCAAGTTGCTCCTCTTTTTTGTTTTCAAGTGACAGCCACTTGAAAATTTCAAATTCACATTGTAAAAAGCATATTTAAGACCAGATTTGCTTCAATTTTGATGTAAACATAGACGATATAAAGATCACAATCAAATTTATTAATGAAATATATCATTATTGGAAAGTAGGATGAAACTTGCAACCACCAAATTTACAAACAAAATCAGAAGGCTGCAACGAACAACATATCTCCAACAGCACTTTCCGCTCCTGGACAGCTAAGAATAGGCTAAAGAGATCTTCAACACTTCAGTTTGATAACGACATAAGAAACGACATTAACTTGAAACACACAAGTCTTGATATCATTCAGGAACCTTGCTTTCCAGTCAAACAACCTCCCTCTGTCAAAATAATTTTGGACTTGCTAGAGCCGTGCATGAAAAACGAACCTAAAGGCATAATTGAAAGGGAAGGTATGGATACAATACTTTATTACTTAGCCTTATGATGCCTCGCCTAGTAACTCCCTACACCAACGGCTCATCAGATTCAGAGTGCAGTAGGTGTGGTTCTGGTGTCTTTCTTAAGTAAAAAGATAACACAACTTCAAAGCACAGGGTTTCTGCAGGGCAAATTGCATCCAACTTTACGCGTGAACTGATAGCAATTAGAAATTTACCTTACATGGACAAACATCGTTAACTCCGACGGCATCATTGTGTTCTCGGATTGTAGATCTGCTCTTGAAGCCATCAAAGAAGGAAAAATTAGGCCCACCCAAGAAATCAACTCTTTTCTGCTCTCCATTGGAGCTCTGGGCAAATCATGTACCGTTCAGTGGATTCCTGCCCATGTTGATATCGAAGGAAATGAGGAGGCAGATTTCCTTGCCAATGAAGCCAGGACACTCGACCCTGTAACTCTATCTACTACGGTTATTGATGTAAACGCAGTCGCAAAACGGAAGCTCTGCTCAAAACCAAAGAACAAATTCTCGCTGCCAGATTTAAATTACGGCCGAGAAATAACAACCATAACAAGACAAGGACAAAGCACTTTAAGGGCATGAAGATCCTGCCCGATGGTTCCAGGACATATGTGGAATGCTGGCACTGCCCAAGCACGCGCAACTGGATCCCAAACACCTTTTTAGCTGCCCTTACATTGCTGCTGCTCTCTTCAAGATAAACAATGGCTGCAAAACGTACGTTTTATACTCAGAAAGAGCCATAGGCATTATTGCCAAGGCTGTGATCCACGCTTTTGGCAATATTTAATTTTTATCTCCCTTTTTTGTTACATTTTATTTCTATTTTTATCACTTCTGCACTTTATCGTACACGAGGACAACAACAACAACAACAATGAAATGTATCCGCCATTTTTCACGAAATGCGGATTTTATAAACGTAGCGGGACAAATTAAAATCAGGCTACCACTTGAAAATTTATAAACATGATTACTTTTTAAATTCTGATTCAATTCGAACCAAATTTAGTTAGTGAACTTATCATATAAATATCGTGGATGAGTTCACTGAGCAACTTGTTATGATATTTTTCTTCCAAGTTAAGGCAACATGAAACCAGACTGCCACTTGAAAATGTGCCTTCATGATAACTTTTAAAATACTAAACTTATTCAAACCAAAGTACGATAGTGAACTTACGGTTGAAATATCTTTGATATGTTCGCATGATAACTCGATCCACAGTTTTACTTCCAAATAGCGGCCACTTAAGAATTTGTCATTGTGATGACAAATCATTTCATTACATTTTTCATTACATTTGAATTTGTCATTGTGATAACCTTTGTACTACTGAGTCATTTCGTATCAAATTTGAGTAGAGGATTTATCATTGAAATATCTCAGATATGTTCTCTGGCCATCTCACTCCGCTTGAAATTTTGTCGTATTGTATCCATGTAATTTTGTCGTTTTTGGTAAGTGTTTTTAAAATCTTTTTACAACTTTTTATATTAAAATATTTTATTGCGCAGTTTTATAATTTTTCCTTGTGTTTATGATATTTTTCTTTTGGCATTCAGAGTTATATTTTTTCTCTTAGTAAGATGAAGAAAGACAAGCTACATTTTGATTTTGCTAGTAGCTTAAACTTCTCTTCCCGAACAGGGGACCGAAACCCATGCAATGCTTTCCCTGTTGGTGGCATTATTATTATTATTATTATTATTATTTTGAGTTAATTAATATTACCTGTCTGTTTTCATTTATGTTTTCAGATACATTTATTTCCACAATATTTTTCATTTTACATTATATTTCATTTTACATCTATTCTATTTGCTGCATTTTCATGTGCATTGTGCATGTAAATTTTGTTGTAATGTTGCTTATTTTATAAGGCTTTTTTAAAAATCTTACACGTTACTTTTCCACTTTAATATATAGATAGATACATAACTTTTCATTACAAAATTTTTATTGATAAGTTTTAATTAAATTATAGCACTCTTAAAAGAGAAAAATAATTAATTATTGCCACTCTGCATTAAAACGCATATGATATTTGGTCTAAGAATTTTAAAGACTATAAAAAATAAATAAAGATAATGTTTCAAAAATTATGGTTAAAGTTTTATCCCTAAATGTTCTACCTTTAATTTTAGGCAGGATATATATATATATATATATATATATATATATATATATATATATATATATATATATATATATATATGTATATATATATATATATATATATTTATGAAACCTATAAATTTAAAAAGTAGTTTACTGGACTAGGGCTTGAAGTCTTGTACAAAAATGTGAGTTTGTGAAATGGAAAACACCATTAGATAATGGGAGAAAGAAATACAATTTTAATTAAAACCACACAATCAACTGTGGAAGAAAATCATATTTATTGAAATTTTATTTTTCCGACTGAGAGAAAATAATGCCTGGACCGGGAGTCGAACCCCGGATCTTTGACTTACAAGGTCAAGGCTCTACCAATTGAGCTATCCAGGCCGACACCCCGGTCAGCATTACTCACTCAGAGAACCTTTAGGCAGAAACATATCTGATCTATCATGTAGATAGCTTGACAGAAATAAGCCGCAGGAAATGGTCTATCTACATGATAGACCAGAGATGTTTCTACCTAATCGTTGTCTGAGTGAGTAATGCTGACCGGGGTGTCGGCATGGATAGCACAATTGGTAGAGCCTTGACCTTGTAAGTCAAAGATCCGGGGTTCGACTCCCGGTCAAGGCATTATTTTCACTCAGTCGGCAAAATAAAATTTCAATAAATATGATTTTCTTCCACAGTTGATTGTGTGATATTAATTAAAATTACACAGAGAAAATTTTAAGATTATTATTATTATTTATTTGTTTGTTTGTTTGTTTATTTATTTAACTATGCATTTGTCTCATCAGCCTCTGAAATCTTCAAATTTTCAATAAATTTAAGTATGTAATGGAGATCATTTAAAAAAAAAAAAAAATGAGTGATTCATATCCGTTAACATTTGTTTCATATAACTTAAAATAAATCCAATTCAATGAAATACAAAAACAAGCTTTAATATTAAAATAATATTTTTTCAAACAATGGAAAATAACAGAAATAAAAGCCATAATAATATATTCGTTTGTTTCTCATTTCTAAGGATTAGAATTGTCAGTAATTTGTGCAAAAAAAATTATTCATTATTGGTTATCGATGGAAAAAAAAAAAAAAAAAAAAAAAAAAAAAAAAAAAAATTCGACAACTTCATTAAAAAATGACTCCAGTTTTATTTTTAAATACAAATCCACAATTAAAACATAATAAAACAATAAAATATGTTTCTTTTACGGAAACAAAAATCGATTTACTTTAAAAAAAATTTTTAAGAAAGAAATAAAATATGCTAATGCCTTGAATAATAATTAAAAAACAAATAAAACTACTTCAGTTTTTTTTCTTTTCAGTTAAATATATACATATATATATATATATATATATATATATATATACATATAATAATAATAATTTTTTTTAACTTTAAAATGTGTCTTTTGTTTGTACTATGTCTAAATTTTATGTTAAAATTTACAATGTTAAAATATATCTTTTGTTTGAAATAGTTGTGATAAAAAAAATAATATATATATATCGTTTAAAACATTAAAAAATTCGTTTAGGGAATTGAATACAAATTTTGTAAAAAACATATAAGCACGTATCTTTTTGGTTATCAAATTTATTTAAATTAAATATAGAATTTGCAAATAAAGAGACCTTTTTAGCACATAAATAAACTTTTGCAAACATTATCATCCTTGTTTCTTTTTAGAACAAAGTGTTAGCCAAAACAATTATTGTATTCTGAGGAATTATTTTATTTTTTCTTTTTAGAACAAAGTGTTAGCCAAAACAATTATTGTATTCTGAGGAATTATTTTATTTTATTTTTATAAGACTGGAAATGATTTTCATAGCTTTAAGTTTGTTGTCATACTTAAAGAATATGAAAATTTGGATTATTTAGATTTTTTTTTTTTTATGCGATTTTAAGTACGGGTGTGACCTGAGAATTTGACCATCCCCCAAAACAGGCAATTTTATGAAAGAATAAAATTCTTAAAAAAAGTTTTTTTTTTTTTTGTTCATTTTCTTCGTTTTTTTTTTTTTTTTTTTTTTTTTTCTTCTTTTTCTTCGGCAATCAGTTAAAA
The DNA here is from genome assembly GCA_963930645.1 of Salticus scenicus. Taxonomy (NCBI): domain Eukaryota; kingdom Metazoa; phylum Arthropoda; class Arachnida; order Araneae; family Salticidae; genus Salticus; species Salticus scenicus. The sequence continues at coordinate 76,699,611 of OZ005649.1, forward strand.
AGATACATTAATAATAAAATCGAAAGAAACGCGTGATCACAATTTCTTATTATAATGTGAAAAATTATTTAAAAAATAAATAAATAAATTAGCATTAAGCTAAATACTGTTCAATAAATAATTGCGAGTAAACATAAAAAAGAAAGATTCAGATTTTGAAACAATAAATGTTGCTATGGAAAGCAAGTTCGTAATTAAAGATCAAAAGCAGTATAAATATAAATATAAATATAAATTAAATATCTATACATATATGTATTATAAGTATCAAAATCAATAAAGCAACACTGAGAAAAAAAAAAATATACCGTCTTCCTCTAGAATGAATAAGTGGCCATTTTCTAAATCCCTTAACTAGAAACATAGATTTCCAAGCAATGCTTATAAGGCACGCAAATAAACTGAATAGACGAAATGATCGAGAATTTCTAGTCTACACATTTCTAGATGGTGAAACAATATTTTGAATACTCTAAATATTCTGAATCATTTGTATTGCGAGAAACTTTCGCTTGATTTTCTAGAATTTATAATAAACCAAGATTATAGTTGCTGAAACCCTACACTTGTAGTCTTATTTATTTGCAGAGATTTTTAAATAAATTTGCCCTCGAGAATATAGGCGAACGCTAAAGAATTCTAGTAGGGGCTTCAAGAACGAGCTTTCCAAGGGGAATAGCATTTATAAGGTTGATATGTAACTATTTTTTCTAGAGCCACAATTTAGATTCTAGATGTCAGTGACAGATTTTTTTCTCAGTGGAAAACATTTATGAAAAAACTTCATGTGTACATCCCATAACTAGTTCCATTTCAGTGGGTGGATATACATACATATATATACAGTCTCTCTCTCTCTCACACACACACAGACACACACACACACATACATATATATATAGTATATATATCGTGTCTATGTGTGTGAGTACTTGTAAATTTAAACTGAATTTATAAGAAATTAAGAAAATTAATTCCTAAATTTTCATATAGTTAAGAAGCATATGAATCAGATATATTATAAATACACATATGAAATTTAAGCACATATTCAAAATAGTATTTGTATATTAAGTATTATATTAAGTCTCGTAATGTACATTTGCAATGATGGAAATCGGCAAAATATATGAAACAGTTTATTATTATTATTATTATTATTTACCGTTTGTTTTATTATTTATTATCATTAAGTTTACTTAGGCGCATAATTTATACATGAATGCGAAAGTTTACTTGTTTGTTTGTTCGACAAATTTAAACTCTGATTAATTCAAAAGAAAATATTTCTTTGCACTTGAAAGAAGTCATCACATTAATAAAATTTCGTTCGTTTTTTAACCCCTTAACGCGCGCTGTCCTCGCTGCAAGGACGCAAAATTTAAGATCCAGCTGCAAAAATTCATCCCAGAAATATTTTAGCAAAAATTTACGTTTATAACATACCAGAAAGAGCCGGTTTTTTTAGCCTTAAAATTTAAAATTTCTTTTAGTTTAATTTAGTTCATGAATTCCGGTGGCAGTATAATTTAAATGATCCGAATTGTCTTGCGCCGCAAAGGGTTAAAAAGGAGAGAAAATGACTCTAAACGTGTAAATATAACAAAAACTCAATTTCTGAAGTTTGACCTAAAAACAGCACATTCTCTACCGCAAACATGGATAAGAGAAAGTAAAAATGGAAATTTCTGTTGCAACTATTTAAATAAATCGTTATAACTCCCTACATGTATGTGGGAGCTCCATAAAAAAATATACAGATAATGAGAAATATTCTCTTAATCACATGCTACCGCCAAAACGCATTCAAAGCAATACTTTTTGCAGGGTGATCCAAAACATTTTGACTTTTGTTTATTTTTTTATTAGTCGTCTTTTCCCCTTCAGTACACAACTTTTGCTGAAATATATGAGGTATGACATGTTTTTTTTTTTCTTTTTTTTTTTTTCTATTGAAATCTCAAGACGATTCCTAAAGAACTTTTCTAGATATTTGACAAAACGTCTAAATTCGAAATTATCCAAATACTTATTGGTAGATAGTGCAATAATTACTTTAACTTTTGTCTGGAAAAAACTCATTCATTTCCAAATTTTTCAATAATTATTAAATTAATTCACAGTATTCGATAACTAATGGTACAACTGCAAATTTTTGAAATGTTTAAAATATTAAAATAATTTTCCTGGCATTTAATTGAATTTATAAAAGAAAAAAAAAGTATGACTTGAAAATTTTAAGTTACAAAATGAATTTTATTTCAAGATAGATTTTTTTTAATGCACAAGTTTTAAACAATATATCTAAAATTTTGCAAATTTATTCTTTAAAATTAAACATAGGAAAAATAGATGGTAAGAGGGTATAAGTTCTGGTATACATGACAAATTGCCGGCAAAGAGTTTCAAAATTAACATTTTTATTGATTATTTATAAATATTACTTAACTTTAGAAACAAAAAAGAACCGTTCATTTAACCCCGCCAGGTACTTAAATATTTATTTAATTTATTTATTTCGCTTTTACATAAATGCATGAAAATAAAGAAAATAATAGAAAATATTGATTGGATGAAAAAATGTACCGGAAACCCCAGAAGACATTCACTGATTATTTTTTAATATTCAAAATTCATCTTTTTAGAAATAAATTATATCATTCGAAAGTTAAAATGCAATACATTTTTCTTGTGAAATTATACTTGTGATACTTTTCTTATGAAACCCACAGTACCACTTTAAGTGCATTGAAATTTAAATTATTTTGCTATCGTTTATTCGTAATCGATGATATGTCTAATAAAATTGTATTGTAAAATATGTTGATGAGTTGAGACGTCTGCCTTACAATGATGTTTTTTAACAGATTAGAAAACTAACATACACTCTTCGTCGAATTGCTTTATGTCCATTGGTACCGGTGTGAAAGCACGCGGTGCCTGCGGCCCAAAAAAGAAAAAAAAATCAAACTATATTTATATGTACTTTTTAGTTGTTAAATTTTGTACAATACACGGGTCTGCGATATATATATATATTTTTTATTTGGAGCTGATGTGTTTCTTCGTTGTATTTTTAGGTGCTGATTAGGGAAAAATATAATCCAAATTTTCCATCATGTATAGTTTTTACAGACTTTTTTTTTTTTTTTTTTTTGACAGATATGAGCTTAAGACTCCCCTCTTTTTTCAACTGCCATATTAGTAATTTCCTCGAAAATCCAGGTGATGAATAAGAGAAGCGATTTCATCAAGACATCAAACAAATGCAAAGGAAATATTAAGGCCAATGGAATATTAACGTGTTAGCCGATTATTGTTGGATCCTGCATAAAGAGTTTCCACAAGAAGAGGTCAAAAACTCTAAATTAAGCACTGATGCAAAACACAGAGTCATTTATAAAATAATGTATAAATAATAGCCTATATTAATGTACTTTATACATAAAGGGTTTCGATTCTGTTAGTGATTCTGTGTTTATTCTTCAGTACTTACGTTCAGAAAAAAAAAAAAAAAAAAAAAAAAACCTTACGTGATAGGACAAGCCTTAATAACGCCCGTGAAAATGTGAAAAAATTTTAAACTTTGAAAGTAAATATCTTACTCAAATTTTGGAAGCACAAAAGTGAAACTTTTTGTGTTATGTTTGTTAGGTTGCTTGCCCATTACTGCTTAATGTAAATGTAGGTATTGTACAAAAAATCAATTTTTGTAATTTTCAGAAATGGATAGTTTAAATTTATACATGTCAAGTTATAAATGCTTGCATTTTTTAAAACATTTTGCAAATGGAAATGCATGTCTTCGACCAATCGTTGCGGAAATAAAAGCCTCCACTCGACTTTGCTTTCCATCTGGTAAAATATATTTATACTTTATACATTTATAGTATCTTTCTGTACTTTTTTTTACTTTATTCTATATTATCTAATAATTTTAACCTCCAAACACCTAAAACTACAAAAATACTTGACAAGTGTGTTGGAACGAAATTTTATAATATACCTTTTCATCTGGAGGAAAAAGTGTGCATGAATGCAATGTAAAATCATCAAAAGCGCCTAATATTTTAGCCTTACAAACTGTCGTATTTAATTATTTAAAACAGCTATAATTCTTACATTATTTTCATACATATCCAGTTTGTTTACGATGTTCTTATTCTTAATCATTCGTTGGCTTTGTTGGTACATTGTATTGCAATTATAAATTTGTTAATAATATAAAAAATTGCATTAAATGGCAAAAAATGGCATCAAATAATTTCCATTGCCTATTATTATTTTATTCTTATTCTTTAGTGTAATAGAACAGCTATAAGAAAGCTACTTTACACAATCTCTCTTATAGGGTTGCTGTGGTTCCGTACATGAGTTTTAAAGGTTTTAAATTATTAACAATAAAGATTCCAATTAAATATTATTGTTGTACATTTTTTTAAACAAATATTATTATTTTAGAAGTGTGTATTTAAACCTAAGGATTAAACAATAAAATAAAAAAGTTAGTATTTTAAGAATTAAGAAAATTTAATTAAAAAAATTTAAACAGCAAGCAGTTAAATAGAAATAGCAAATAGAAGCACATAGCTGCCATTATTTTTATTTATTCCGGAATATTTTTAGCCCCGTCTTTTAATTCATACCACTTATTTTTTAAGAGTAATTTATTTTTATTTTATCAAAGTTATGTATTGGGGAAAAATATTCTATAAATAAAGTGGTGTTAAATAGAGGCGGGGCTAAAAATACTCCGGAATAAATTAAAATATTGGCAGCTATGGAAGCAAATTCAGATAAGTTTAGAATATTACATTAAGCTACATAATGATATGTTTGACTTAAAATTACTCCATTTTCATTTCCACAGTCTCAATGCGTTCTAGTTGGCAAACCGAGCTTCACGTCGTCCATTTCTAAAGTTTTTGTTTGTGTAGATGATGCAGTTTGCACTGTTAAAATTTTTTCTGTAAATTTACAGAGAATCTATTGGTAATTAATTATATTAAGTCTTACGTAAATTTACAGAGAATTAAAAAAAGAGATTCTGTCAAAATGCAGAGAAACTATTCTGTAAATCAATCATAGTCTCTGTAAATTTACATTGATCAAAATATTCAAGTCTCTGTAAATTTAAATCTGTGAAACATCATAGTCTCTGTAAATCTACATATGTAAAAATATACAAGTCTCCGTAAATTCGAGCATGTAAAAGCATATGTCTCTGTAAATTTACCATTGTAAAAATAACCACGTCTCTGTAAGGTTACATATGCAAAATCACCCAAATCTCTGTAAAATTACATATGGAAGAACATCAGTGTCTCTTTAAAATTACATACGTAAGAATATCCAAGTCTCTGTAAATTTCGTATAGAATAATATTATGAAAATCTCAGTAAATTTATCCATGTAAAAATACCTAATATTTGAAGGCCACACTGAGAAGCTCTGCTCTCAACGCTTGAAGGCGGAAGGTACATGGTTCGATCCCAGGTTGCGATTTTCGACCTAATCATTCGGAATTTTCTGCGGATTTCTCCAAAACTTGTATAAATATGGGATAAGACATTTTAGAAAGACCTACACTTTCGGCAATCCCCACAGGTCTAGAAACCTAGCACAGCCAATCGGCTTTAACTAACGCCTATTAAATATTAGTATGTTTACAAGCGTATCGAAGACACTCTAAATTGGCATATACTTAAAATAAATTCCATTATTATCAATTTACAAGTACAAAAATATCCAACAGTAAGTTTATCTTCATGAATATAGGTAAGAAGCTAGTAAATACGTTACACAAATACAGATTCTTATGCAACTTAAGGAAAAGAAACTTAAAGTTGGATGTTTTTGCACTTGTAAATTCATAGCCTTGGGATTTATTTTAAATGCGCGTCAGTTTAGAGTGTCTTGAATAGGCTTCTAAATATACTAATATTATTGTGGTGGTAAAATCACATTGGTTACTCCAGAGTTCTAGGCCTGCACAGAATGCCTTATGTGTAGGTAATTCTAAGGTGTTTTATCCCTTATTTACAAAAGTTTTTTAAGAAAACCTTGGAAAATGTCAAATGGGTAGGCTGAAAATCTCATCCCGAGATCGAACTTTGCACCTCCCACCTTCAAACTTTGAGATAAGAACTCCTCGGAAATTGATGGGACAAGAACGGACTTTAGTATATATATAGACATGCTATATATTTTTTATTAAAACTACATTAAAATTCAGAGGTATAAAGTTGGTTAAGCTTGTATTACCTTTGGTAGGATTTGTAATGATGCGCTGTAACAGGTTTTTAACTACAATTTTTATTAATGTTGTGGTACATTTTGCATACATTAAACTTTTAATATAAAATTTAAAAACAAAGCTGATTTATATTATGGTACTTCTAATAAAATGATCAGAAATAATTGCGAAATGTGTCATATGTTTGCTTAATATTGCTCGGTTATATTTAGTCCATACCAAAATAAAAGCTTAATTCCCTCATTTTATATGACTCAATAGTGAAAGATCTCACAGGTCTAAATCTAAAATTTTGATTTGATAATTATGGCTGATATTGATGGTTTTTGCTCGGCTGAAACCGAAACTAGATTTTACTCTATCACATACATATATTTATCAATACAGGGTGCGCTATTTTTTTTCATGACTCTTCCACCAATATAATTATACGATTACTTTTATAGTATGATTGCATGATTAATTACAATTAATCATGGAATCATACTAGAAACTACCGAAAGAGAAGGAATTGTGTCGGTATAGGTATCAACTAAAATAAATAAATAAAATTTTGCCAACATTATATTTGTAGATCTGTGTTAACAACCGCAGTTTCTTTCACTCAAAAAATACATCCACTTTGTAAATACACTTAAAAAAAAATATTTTGTGACAGATGTATATATATATATATATTACATTTTGATTAGATATTAACTTAAAACAATTAAGAATGTAATTAAAACACTAATCGTTTAAAATGCATTTTGCTATTAAAAAGGTGTAAACTTTCTAAATGGAAAAAAAATAAATAAATAAAAGAAAGACGTACTAAAAAATTGTTAGGTACACTACCTTTCCTTAATGACCGTACACTTTCGATTTCAGACATTTTTTAAAGTATTTCAAAAAATGTTAAACAAATCATTTTGAAACTTCAGGGGTGTGAAAGGAGAACCGGTAAAAAAATAAATAAATAAATAAATAAATAAAGTAAAATGAAAGTATTGGCTTCACCCTGTAATAATTAATGCTTGAAATACGATCTGGCAGTAGCATGTGATTATAGGACTCTTTCTGATTAACTCTTTTAAGTTTATATGTCTCTACCGCATATAATCAGGGAGATAAAGGTTTCTCAAAAAAAAATTTCACTTTTTCAGCTATAACACGCAAAGTATGAAAAGTCAGTGCAAATTAATTTTCAGGAAACTCGACATACAATAATAACTACTGCATATTGCAATCAGAATGAAAAAAATATTAAATATCTAATGAAATATGAGTATTTTTACTAAATAATTTCTAACTGCGCATGCGTAAATGTTCAGTGAAATTTCATTTTCAAAATTTAACAGTCAAATTTATTGAGCTACTTATGTAAAAACCCCAAACAAAAATCATGTAAACTCAAAAAGTTCTACGTCATAGAATAAACTGAATTTCAGCTGTTCCAAAAAAAAATAAATTGTTAAGAGGGTTTTCCCAATATTTATTTACAATCACAGAAAATTGCATTACCGTTCATTGAATTAAAATAAAAATGTGAGTAAAACTCCTTTTACTTTAGCGTTTCTTCGAGAGAAACTGAAGACCAGCTCATTCTTTGGCGTAGAACTTTTTGAGTTTACACAATACTTGTTTGGGGTTTTCACATAAGTAGTTTAATGCATTTGGCTATAAATCATACAAATGAAATTTAGCTAAAACTTAGTCATGAACAGTTAAAAATTATTTAGTAAAAATGCTCATATTTATCATTAGATATTTAATATTTTTTTTCATTCTGATTGCAGTATATTGTGTCTAATGTTGTATATTGAGTTTCCCGAGTATAGCTTTGTACTGAATTTAATACCTTGCATGTTATAGCAAAAAAAAAAAAAAAATTGTTCGGCAATTTTTTTAAGAAATCTTTATATCTCCCTGATTACATGCGGATAGACTTAAAAATTTATACAGAAAATGAGCCCCATAACCATATGCTACAGCCAGATTGTATTTTGAGCACTACTTTATACTGAGTGATGCCAAATACTCTCATTTTTCTTTAATTTTTTACTGGTCCCATTTTCACTTTTGACACAAACAAATAACTGAACTACGTGAGGTATAACATGTTTATTACACTCCTGATGTTTCAAGATGATTTGTTAAGTACTTTTTGAGTCATTTTAAAACGCATCTGAAATCGAAAATGTCCGGTCATTTATGGAAAGGTAGTGTATTAAATGAATTTGAATTTTTAAATACTCACATTGATTTTTATATTAGCTAAACAAAAAAAATTACTAATTCATTTCCGTATAAAGGTCTCTCTTAAAAACTATGCATACAATTTTGGTAGTTTATTAAAAAAGTAAATTTGTGTAACATATTAATTCAATGCATAACTTGTCACTTAAACCAAGACTAACAAATTTCATGCAAATTTTATTTCAAACTGTAACAAATTTTGAACATTTTTCAATATTCTGTTTTTAATAAAATAGGTTTTTAAAAGTTTTTTTATTTGAAAATAAAAATTTTCATTTCAGATCAGATTTCTAATACGTAATCGTAGAAGTATAGGAACATATTAAAGGTTTGATACCTAAATAATTTTATTTTTTTTATAATAAATTCATTGCAGTGTGTAGAATAATTTCCATAATTATTGCAGTTTATGGGATATAAATACTTTTAAATAGACGGCAAGTGGAGAGAAAATGTTCGTAAGTATTAAATAGTATATAAAGAAATATAGAGCTTTTAATATTTTTAAATATTAATTTAGGGTTCAATGCAGATGAAAATTGGGTACTCTTTTGGTTTTCGCCACTAATTCCATAAATTCAAATCTTTAAAATATCTATCTTTTTGTTAAAGAAACCATTAGATTATTTTGAATTAAAAAAATTGACTTTTTTTTTTCTTTACAAAAACAAATTTTAAAACATTTTTTCTTCTACAAAATAGGATCTAAAGAAGAAACAAATTCTGCGCTTTTACACATGAAAGCAGCGTCCAGGTAATTTACTAGAATCATTGCAAAAAGCTCACTAAGAAGAAAAACATCTTTGCTGCAAAGAAAACATACAATTAAAAATAATTAAAAAATAAAACATACTGAATTAGATTTAAATTAAACTTTATTTTACTAACATAACACTTAACGTATTTTTTTTTTTTTTGTTTTTTTTTCTAAATGAGATTAATATAAGATAAATGGTGAAAAAGTCTTTAACAGGATAAATATTTGATATTTGTAAATGTCTCTGATGAGGGTATTTTACGGCATTTTCTATTTTCATATTTCTTAGACAACTTGTTTCGTTTCTTATATCAGGATCAATTTCCATTATAACTAGAAAAATGAAAAATGATGAAAAATTACTATTGTAGGTAAACACTTCAACTCGAAATTTTTAAAACAAAATCTACATCCTATGACATTTTAAGCAAAAAATGAAAAGAAAGGATTCTAATTTCATGGCACTAAAAAGAAAATTAAGTATACATAATCGAATTTTAAAGTGTATCTTATATACGCCATCTAAATAGAATCTAATGAAAAATCATCTAAAGAAAATAAAAGTAGATATACATGGTATTTTAAATCATTAATACAGGAAAAAATCACTTATATAATGAAATCATAAGATATTTAAGCACCATTTTATGAACGCCAGTGTAACAGGAATATTTTTGAAGTATTTTATCTTAAAAACAAGTACGAATTGGATTGGATTTGGGAATAAGGCCGATTGACAGTGTAGGTCCTAGGCCTACTTTGAAAAGACTTTATCCCCGAGCTTTTAAAAGACTCCCCCCCTCTTCCTATATGAAATTTTAAAGTTTGCCCCTGTGTTCCCTAGCCCCCCTCCCTTTTTTTTCTTTTAACAAATGCCTTAAAGTTTTCAGAAATTCCGAGACATTCCCAAGGTACAAGGAATAGAGTGGGACTTTGATAACTATATATTACGACATTTTCAAATATTATTGAAAATAATTTTGGCATTTTTAAGTAAGCCTCAATTTATTACCGAAAACCCCAACATGGGCTGACTTTTAAGGGGGTATTAGTCCATATTTACATGAATTTCAGAGACAACCTTGGAAAACACCGAACGACTAGGACAGCATGCGCGACTACATATCGAATTTATCACTTCCTGTCTACCAGCTTCAAGAACAGATACTCCTGTCCCCTAGGCCCACTTTTGTCTATTGGATCATTATAGTAATATGAATAAATACATAGTTCTGCCGCAGATTCTTTTTTACACAATTGAATTACGAACTATTTTCTGTTTATTAAATATATTTAAAAATTATTTGGTCTTTAATAAATACATAAACTAATATAAATACAAATTAGAGTAATGTTTTGTGGTCTTACGCTACAGGTAAATTCTTTTAATTAATATCCTTCTTTATTTCCATTATTAATATTATGATAATTACTTAAATATTCTATCTCCAAAAATTTAAATATTTAATGAAAACACTTTCCGGTTTCCGGTGGTGAAACATTAACTCCACCCCTCTCCCCAAACCCCTCAAAAGAAAGAAAAGAAAGTTAAAAGTTAAAAATAAAATAAAATAAAATTGAATCACTTGATAAATAAGAATTCTCTAAATCTAAAATCTTTATTTTGTATTTCGGTTTTTAAATTTATAAAATTTTCAATATTTAAACTATTGTTTATACAAGATGTAGGCGATTTATTTCAATTCTACTAAAATTCTTGCATTTTGATTTTGAAAATTCAGATAATGTTTCAGTCTTCACGTAGAAGATATAACGGTAAGCATTTTTAATGGTATAGAGAGTTGTACAAAGAACATGAAAAAAACTTGAAGAATATTAAAATAAAAATTGAAAGCAACCGGTAGCAGATTATAAACGAATATCAGAGGTGAAAGTTTTCAGGGGCTATCTTTAATTCCACATTCTCCCACCCCCTTTCTAAATTTTTCCTTACAATGCCTTCAGAATTCTACAAATATCATTTATTATGGGTATAAATAAACATTTTAAGTAATAGTCACGTAATATTAACCTTAATCTATTCTTCCACGATTAACTTTGAATACAAATAGCAGTTTTTAGGGTTTGGGGATGTTAGGTAGTTTTTCACCCTTTGAATATGGAAATAAAACAATTTATTGTCTCCTGAGAGAGTAAACTGCTCCTGAATCATCTGTAAACTATATGACTCCATGAGTGGCCGTGCCATTCTACGCTCAGAGCTGATAAACGGGAAGTGCTAGGTTCAATCCCAGGTCTAGCTCGTCGTCCTAGCTGTTCGAAGTTTTCAGTAGTTTTCTTCGAGACTCGCATAAATCTGGGCTGGGCCCCCTTAAAAAACATCCCCCTCGGAGAACACACTACCCCAGGCCTATGACTCTCGAGTCCTAGGCCTGGGGACTCGGCCTTAGTTCCAAGCACACTCTTAACTTTATAATACTCCGAATTAAAAACTGTCCAGTTATTAAAATCTTCCCCTTACAAAGAATGAAAAGAAAAAACATGTTTAACAAAAATTATTTCTGTCAATGCAAAAACTTGTTTGAATTTTTTTTGACAATGCGTTATTAAGCAGAATCTATTAGCTATATTTCAGTGAAACTGTATTTTTAAATTGCAGTTGCTCCACAATCGTCTGCGTTCGTCTCCCTTCATAAACATGTAACCGCAGTCTTGGCATGCTTATGATTATGGTATATTCATCCAGGATAATTCGAAAATATAGTTGGATTTTGTACTTAAAAGTAACGTTTTATGTGGATCGGTTATTTTCAGATATAAATTAGTCCGCATCGTATAGCAACCTGGATAAAATTTCGTATTAATTTAAACATTTCCTCACTCAATTTAATATACACTCTGTACTTTGAATCCATAAATATCAAACTGTATTCTGAAAAATCTTAGCTTGTCAGAAAATTTAATTTGTCCCCCAACCCACCTCTATATTACCATTGCTCGGCAACAGCAACAATAATTTTATTTTTCTTACATTGTGGTTTTTTTAACTTGTGTATATATATATATGCACTGCATAAAAAAAGTAGACGGACACTTCTTTCCAATTTTTTAAAACCCCGTCTTTGTTTAATAGGAAATGTCAATTAAAATTATTTAACATGTTTATACTTATCAATCTTCATATTTTTGATAGACAAATAAAAATATTCAATTATTTATAATTTTAATGTAGGAAAATGCAGAAAAGAGAAAATATATACATTTGCACAATATATATATTTTTTTTAAAGTAGACGGACACTGGTCAAAAACTACAATTATCTAAATGGGTGTTTCTTGCAGAATACCAGTTTTGCATGTACATGTACATTTGGCATTTTGCCAATTCCTAACGTGCTTGACAAAATGATTTTACGTTGTTAAATTTCTTGGAGATAAATGCGCTATGCCACAAGGAATTCCTCTAACTGATCACCAGAAAGGACAGATTATAGCGCTGAAAAATGTTAATAAAGGTGTCAGAGAAATTAGTAGACTACTTCTAATAAACAAAAGTAGCATCAGCGATTTTCTACGTGCTCCTGAAGACCATGGCGTAAAGAAAAAGAATGGCCTGCCAAAGAAACTTTCGCTTAGAGACCAAATAAAATTTTTTACTGAGCTGAAAAAAACTGGAGCATCAATTCCCAGAGTTCGAATAAGCAGAGGAATTACTAACGTAACTTCTCAGACAATTTATAACTACATTAAGCCCTCAAAACTTTTTCAATATAAGAAGTGAAAACATCTTCCATGCTGGAATGATCATCACGTGACAGAACGCCTACAGTGGGCTCAAAACCATTTGTCTTGCAGAGTTGCCAACCTAATCCGGCAAATTGTTAGTACTGCCCCTTTTTCTACACCACTAAATTTTTAGAGTATTTGTTTTCTTCATTCATCGTAAATATATTTGAAGAGAATTACTCTAAAAATTAAGTGGTGTAGGAAAAGGGGCCGTACTAACAATTTGCCGGATTTGGTTGGCAGATCTGGTCTTGGACTACAGAATGGATATCTGTAGTTTTTTCATATGAGAAAAAATTTAATTTAGACGGCCCAGATGGATATCAATATTATTGGCACAGTTTGGAGAAAGAAGACGAAGTGTACTATACTCGGCAAGTTAGTGGTGGTGGCGTGATGGGGTGGCTAGCTGTTGGCAATAGTGGAAGGACAAATTTAGTGTTCCTAAGTAAGAAGCAGACTCACAAAGATTATATTGAAACACTAAGCAGTGAGCTTTTGCCATTTGCGTGTGATGCTGGAGGAGAAAACTGGATTTTCCAACAATATGGAGCGCCAATACACACCGCTTACAAAGTTAAAAATGGTTTCATGAGAACAACATCAATGTTTTACCCTGGCCAACCAAGAGTCCTGATATGAATCCTATAGAAAACATTTGGGCTATACTTGTTCATAAAATTTATGAGGGTGGACGCCAGTATGAATCAATTGACCAGCTCAAAGAAGCTCTTACAATCATTTGGGAAATTTTCTGTCAAAAAAATATTCAGAATCTCATTGATTCGATGCCTAACAGAGTATACGAACTTATTAAAGCAAATGGGAGACGAACTCCTTACTAAAAATGTTTTATTTTAGAGATACAAGATGTGTCCGTCTACTTTTTTAAAGAAAAATTACAGTGCAAATATGCCCCATTTTTGTGTTCTGAATTTTTCCACTACATAAATCAAAAGGATTGAATCTATATCCAAACTAGTATGTTGTGGCCACCACAAGACTTTCTTCTATATTTACCTATACATATTCAATCAGTAACAATATTTAAAAAAAAAAAAAAAAAAAAAAAAGTACGATTTTTTTTTTTTTTTCTAAGTTTTTTTTTTTTTTTTTTTTTTTTTTTTTGTTAAAAGTGAAAAAAATCGATAACTTTGTTTTAAATTATCACAGATTTATAGTTCAACCATTCGTTTTAAAGGTATTGACGAGACCTTTCGAAAGATACCCATCTTGAAAATTTATCCCCCCTGGGGGGGAAGTACCCCCCGGGGGGGAAGCGATGCCCCCACCATGCAGAAAATTTTTTTCCTAGTTACATACTACTATTATCAATAATTCATATTAATTTTACAATCACAAGTTTAAAACAACTCTTATTATGCACATTTATACGAATTTTTGTCCTATGCTGCCATGTTAAAAATTTAGATAAAATGCTATCACAGCGCCAGCTGTTGAGCTATTGATTCCCAAACATAATCAGCACCAGTTAATGTCGGGGACAAACTAAATACCAAGTTTGGTTAAATTTCGTTAAAAAAAAAAAATTGCGATATTTTTCTAATTTTTTTTTGTTAAAAGTAAAAAAAATCGATAACTTTGGTTTAAATTATCACAGATTTATCGTTCAACCATTCGTTTTAAAGGTATTGACGAGATCTTTCGAAAGATACCCATCTTGAAACTTTGCCCCCCCGGGTGGGAACTTCCCCCCCCCCCCCCCGGGGGGGGGAACCGATGGCCCCACATGCACAAAAATTTTTTCCTAGTTAACTACTACTATTATCAACCTGATCTTTCGAAAGATACCCAATGTGAAAATTTACCCCCCCCTGGGGGGGAAGCGATGCCCCCCATGCAGAATTTTTTTTTCCTATTTACATACTACTATTATCAATAATTCATATTAATTTTACAGTCACAAGTTTAAAACAACTCTAATTATGCACATTTATACGAATTTTTGTCCTATGCTGCCATGTTAAAAATTTAGATAAAATGCTATCACAGCGCCACCTGTTGAGCTATTGATCCCCAAACATAATCAGCACCAGTTTATGTCGGGGACCAACTAAATACCAAGTTTGGTTAAATTTCGTTAAAAAAAAAAAAAAAAAAAAAAAAAAAAAAAAAAAAAAAATGCGATATTTTTCTAAGTTTTTTTTTGTTAAAAGTAAAAAAAATCGGTAACTTTGGTTTAAATTATCACAGATTTATCGTTCAACCATTCGTTTTAAAGGTATTGACGAGATCTTTCGAAAGATACCCATCTTGAAACTTTGCCCCCCCGGGTGGGAACGTCCGATGCCCCCACATGCACAAAAATTTTTTCCAAGTTAACTATTACTATTATCAACGAGACCTTTCGAAAGATACCCATCTTGAAAATTTACTTCCCCGGGGGGGTAACCGATGCCCCCCCATGCACAAAATTTTTTTCCTAGCTAACTACTACTATTATCAATAATTCATATTAATTTTACAATCACAAGTGTAAAATAACTCTCTTTATGCCCATTTATACGGAATTTTGTCCTATGCTGCCATGTTAAAAATTTGCATAAAATGCGATCACAACGCCACCTATTGAGCGATTGATCCCAAAATCTAATCAGCACCAGTTTATGTCAGGGTGCAACTAAATACCAAGTTCGGTTAAATTTCATTCATTGGTTCGTGAGATACAGCGTCCACAAAAAAATGATACAGACAGACAGACAGACACTTTCTAAAAACTATTAATTCGTGTTCTCCATATCCCAAAACATGTAAATCCATCAAAAAGTGGACTTCGAAAATTTTCGCGAATCCAATACTTTCTCTATATTACATATAGAAGAAAGTAAAAATAATAATATATGATGTCTCAAGAATATAATTATATTAGAGAAATGAACCTCATATCTCTTATTCAAGAAATAAACGGCTTTAAAGTATTACAAGTAAGTGTCCGTCTACTTATTTTTATGCAGTGTATATGTATACATATACACATGCAAGTAGATTTTCAAAATTTTTAGAAAGCAAAATTAAAAACATTGGGAAAAAAAAAAAAAAAAAAAAAAAAAACATTATTTAAAAAAAATTGTCGAATGAAACTCCCATCTATAAAATCTTTATTTTTTATTTCGATTTTTAAATTTACTTATTTTTTATTACTTAAACTATTAATTATATAATGTGGAAATGACTTACTTTTTCCTCAATTCCTACTATTTTGATTTAAGGTAATCTAGATTATTTTTCAGTCTTTCAGCAAATGCCAGCAAACACTTTTAATGACAGGAAGAGGCTGTAAAACGAATATACGAAAATATATAGAAGTTTCAGACGATATTAAACTAAAAACTAGTATGATGTGGCCACCACATGACTTTCTTCTATATAATTTTACACAAAACTTATTCAATACAAATTACTTATTAAATTATCAAATTCTTTTCAATTATAAATGCAGACGATTTTTATCTGATAGAATTATCACTAAATGCCGAAAGATGTCAGTTTTTTTTCAAATCAAAAGAAATGATTTTTTTTTTCCGAGTTTTTTTTTTTCGTTAAAAGTAAAAAAAAAAAAAAAAAAAAAAAAAAAAAAAAAAATGGATAACTTTGTTTTAAATTATCACAGATCTACAGTTCAACCATTCGTTTTAAAGGTATTGACGAGATCTTTCGAAAGATACCCATATTGAAAATTTACTCCCCCCAGGGGGGAAGCGTTGAGCGATGCCCCTACATGCAATTTTTTTTTACTAGTTAACTACTACTATTATCAATAATTCATATTAATTTTACAATCACACGATTAAAATAACTCTCATTATGTACCTTTATACGAAATTTTGTCCTATACTGTCATGTTAAAAATTTAGAAAAATGCTATCATAGCACCACCTGTTTAGCCATTGTTCCATAAATCTAATCCGCACCAGTTCATGTCAATGTCCAACTAAATACCAAGTTTGGTGAAATTTCGTTCATTGGTTCGTGAGATACAGCGTCCACAAAATTTGTGATACACACACACACAGAGACATTTTTTAAAAACAGTCAAATCGTATTCAGGTCATTCCAAAACGTGTAAATCCATCGAGAACTGGAGTTCGGAAATTTTCACGAATCCAATACTTTCTCTATATATACATGTAGAATAAAGTAATAAAAATCACAGGTAACAGATTAAAATATTTAGAAAAATTACCGCCTGTAAGTAAACACACTTTCAAAAGCATCTCTAAACTGTCTAATCCTCAGAACAAAATTTTCTTGCTCTTTAAAATCCCCCCCCATCCCTACACACACACACACCTCACAAATAAAAGAAAAAAGATTATGCTTAACATGAATTTATTTATTTATTTTTATTTTTGCGTATATAAAAAATTATCTGCTTATTTTCTGGCCCAGTTTTGATAGGATAGTATCAATTAGATCCGTTTTAGCGAAAAAGTAGTTTTAAATTACAGCCAATTGTCATTTCGGCTATCTCTGCCTTACAAAATAAATTTGTGGACGAAATATTGTCATGACTGTAGTTACGGCACAAAAGTACAAAAAACATATGTGCATTAGTTGCACTTTTGAAAGTTGTAGTTTTGAATTGGTTCGAAAAATGTAACCATGATAAAATTTCGCATTCATTTAAACATTTCTTCGCACAACTTAATGTTATGTTTTCAATCTTTGAATTTCAATTTGTACACAGAAAATTAACAAGTTTGAAAGTGTAATTTAACTTCTTCCCCACTCCCCCCCATTCATTCCCGCTACGGGTAAAGAAACAATTTTATTAGTTTTTCTATGTTGCTTGTTTCTGCTTTGTTATATCAAATATGTAAATATTGTACACACAAACAGATTTTCAAACATTTAAGAAAACAAAACTGAAAATATTTTGTTGGTATCCATACAAATCATTCCCATCAGCCCCCCTCCTCCCACACACACACTAAAAAATGTTTAGTATCAAAGATCTATATAATTTTCAATAATATTTCTGGTCTTTAAGGTTCTGATTAAAATTTATCCTTATTCTTATTGGAGAAAAACATTGCTCATTTAATAAACTTTTCTGGCCATTAGACATCTGTTCTTCTCAAAAAGTAAAGGAAGAAAAGAAAAGAAAAGAAAAGAAAAGAAACGCTTAAAAAATAATGTTTTAATTCATACCAAAATCTTGTCGGAAAGTGTTCGGACTTTGTGTTGATAAGACAGAGTAAGTTTGACTTATTTCATCAAAAAAGTATTTTTTTAATTGCAGTTAACCTGTGATCAACGTCAATTCGATAATCCAGTTGTTTTTATACTTCAAAACTAGTTGGCATAGGTGGACTCTGCTCAGTTCCCCATCATATTTATGTTCTCAGAAATTTCTAGTGCGAGACATATTACTAGTGGATCTGCAGATCAGGAGCCTCAACGTCCTATTTGCATCAGACATTATTCAATAGGTCATTTTTATTTATTCCTTATTATATAATAGTATATATTGATTCGATCGACTTATTACCAAAATCAAATACATTCTTGAGGGGGGCGGCAGCCCCCCTGAACCCCCCGTTGTATCTCTCTTTGTATACCTATTTGTATATGATATAAAGCGTTACGAAATTGTAAATAATTGCATTTATTTTTGTATAAATTCTTTCAAAGAGGTTTAGTAAGTTGATAAAATGCTAATTTTGTGCCTTTATAGTCGTTTTAGCGTTAAAATAGCCAAATTTTCCTTTAAAAGCGCATTAAAAAGCTCCTATAAGGGAAGAAATAAATTTGGCGACTATTTCCCTCCTTGGCGATTTTTTTGGCGATCTTGGCGAGAAAAAATAATTTTATCGTTTTTCTTGGATTGTTTCTTAATTTATATATTAAATGTTGACACTCGCAAAAAAAAAAAAAAAAAAAAAAAAAAAACATTGTTGGGTTGATGTACAACTTCCCTCCCCCCGAAAAACTAATATTTAACATCAAATACTTATATATAATTTGTAATAAAGTTTCTCTGCTTTTATGGAAGTGCTAAACTGTGTTTAACAACCCCCCTCCCCCCCCTACACACACACACTTTTTTCATCCTTTACAATAACTGCTTTCTAACAAATTAATATATCTATGTTTATTTTGTAAATTTCTGCTAAAGCAATTTTCTTCCAAACTCCAGAAGAAAAGGCGGCTCAAATTATAAGAAAGTCCCCCCTCCCCCGGATAACATGTCGAAAATTCGTCCTTTTCCATTAACAACTCATACCGGTATGAATGCATGTTGTCGAGAACATCTAAATTAAGTTTCTTTTAATCCATGAAAAAATTTTAGACCAATTTATTTGTTTTTTTTTTTTAGGTTTCTCTGCAAGCTGAATGTAGGCTTTTTTTATGTCAGGTGTTATAAGCGTATACTGCCGTAGTTTTACATCTCTAATGATTTCTTTGCTTTTGCTATTCTTATTGCTCATACGGACTTCTAATTTATTTTGTTCTTATTTGCTACCGTGCAAAATGTCAAGCGTCTATGTCGTTTCAAAACAATTCTCCACCCCTGTTGATTTTGTGTACCTTGCATAGTCGGAATCTGTAGGAAAATGAAAACGACAGTCTTCTAAAGTTTTGTTTTATGAGCAATTTATGAAGAAAGCATCTGTTATTATTATTAACTAAAATGGCCTCTTTCGGTATTATGAAACATTTACCCTCTCTCCCACATGGAAATATTCACTGAACTGAACGAATGCAATTACAACTGCTTTTGGAAGCTCTTCTAAATGCTTTACAAAATCATACGCAGATAAGACTATCTATCCCGAACCGCTGCATTGATATAACTATGACATTCTCATCATTTTGCTCCATTGTAAATTAAAGAAGATACGCATGTAAAAATAAAGTTAAAGATACATATGCAATATTTGTAAACTATTAATATAAAATTAGCAGCAGTATCATACATTTAACTTCGACAAAAGACTTGTGTATTTACATATAAAATTTAATTGATTTCTGCTGCATTTGTATAATTTCGCCCTCCGCAGTAAATACATAAAGAATTATGTAACCGAAATAAGTAGCTAGATACTACATACTAGATTCTAGGTATCTTTAAATCGAATAACTCTGTTTATAAGTTTCAGGATTTACATATAAAAAAATAACCACTAATATAACTAACATAAACAGTCATTGTTTGTGTTGATTATTAAAATAGGATAAAAGATTATATAAAATTTAACTCACCTAATTATGAATTCCAAATGACAACACGAATTGCTTTAAGTTCTTCAATACTTATAGTCAACAACAACAAACTTTTAATGAGTAGATACGAAGATAAACATTCCGCAGAAACAATCTAATTTTCCCTAACGTTCCCTTTTCCTCCTTTTTACGTAATAGTACACTGCAATGAAACAAACTATTAAGTATATTTCTACCTACAAAACTTCTAGTTAAATATATATATATTTATATAAAAATAGGTATTTACTTGAATATAAAAATAATTTAATGTTATGCATTTATATAGTTTTTTATTTAATGTATCTATCAAAATCCCTACAAGGAAAACGTTGTTTTTAAAAGGGTGTTGGTGTTGGTGTTTAGGATTAAGGCCGATTGACTGCTGTAGGTCCTGGGCCTGAGGGGGAGTGCCTTCCGTGGAGGTCTTTCTAAGGGGTCCTAGCCCGTATTTACGCAAGTTTCGGAGAAAACCACGGAAAACTCCGAACGGCTAGGCTGACGAGCGCGACCTGGGATCGAACCCGGCACCTCACGTCTACCAGCTTTGAGCGCAGAACTGTTTTTAAAAGGGAAATACCTGTAAATTAAGAACTGAGTTTCTTGGTTCAGTGCTTTTAACAGAGAACTCATGTAAATTTACGGAGAGTCTCAATACTTTTTCTGTACTTTTACAGAAATTTTTGACAGTGAACCGAGTTTCTTGATTCACTGCTTTTAACAGAGAACTCATGTACATTTACGCAGATTCTCAATACTTTTTCTGTATTTTTACAGAAATTTTTAACAGTGTGCGTGCAAACACTGCACAGTGTTTTAATCTTGTAAAGAATTTTTATTTAATACTAACCATTAATTCTGAAGAATGATGTTTGATATATATATATATTAGGCTTTTAAACAAATGTAAAAACATACAATTAGACAATCTTTATGTTTAAAACTTTGTGATGGATATTAATTATAAATTTCCTTACAATAAGGCAACACTGACACTGTAGTAATTAAATCATAGCTGACAATATTTTAATTTATTCCTTAATCTTTTTAACCGTGCCTTTATTTCATACCACTTTCTTTTTTAAAGTATTATTACTTTTTTATTTTATCGTAGTTATACATTGGAAATAATTATTCTATAAATAAACCTGGGCGAAATAAAGGTGGGCCTAAAAATACTGCAGAATAATTAAATTGTTGGCAGAGCTATGTTAACATATTCAATTCCGTATCTGTAAGTTATTTCTTGTCTATTAATGGAGTTCTAAACATTTAATTCACTTATTCTCTTTTTCCTGTCATTAACAATAACATGCGTAATTTTTCCTTGTGTAGAAAGTAATGGGAATAATGCGAAATCTCTCCTAATTTGCAGAAGCCCAAACTCGTCAGTTTCGACAGGAGAAATTACTAGAAGTATTATTTAAAAATGACCTATTTTTTTTTTTTTTTTAATAATCTTTGGTTTCACGCTGACAGTCTACGTTTATAGCTTATGAGAAAATTTTTAATATAAATGTATTTTGTACTATGTTCATTCTATAGAAATTCTGATTAGAATTATAAAAAATCAAATGTTTACTTGGGAAACAAAACAAAAAATAATTGTTGTATAACGCGTACATTAAAATAGGCACTTCACTCTTGCTTCTGCAAAATTATCAGCAGTCATTGCATTGAATGCAGTCATTCCAATCATTGCATTGAATGCAGTCTACTCCTTCCCTTTTATCCTCTATGTACTCGATATCTCTGACGCACCATCTCACCCAACTTCATGCTTGCATAACTTTAACCCTCTTATCTGCCTCGGGCGTATATATACGTTTTTCCGAAGTACGATCTTTTTTATTGCACTGCTACCAGTAAAACTACAGACACGGTTTGACAGTGTAATAAAATAAACTTTAAAGTGATCTTGACAGTGTTTTTGAAAGAGTTACTCATTTCAGAATTGAAAAAGGATGGTAGCAGCTTGAAGAGAATCTCGTAAGTTTTCATCGACAAGTAAGGGGTTAAATCAACTATATATATTTTATGAATAATTTTTTCATAATTACCTCGAAAATCAAAATTACGATTGCACATAAACGAAATTCCTAGTATGGTGTAAAATTTCCTTGTCAATTAATCAGTTAAAAAAAAAATGCTATAGTAAAATTTGAGTTACGTGTAATTTATGTTTCTGAAACGTACTGCATGTATTTTATTTACATCCAAAAAAATATTGAACTTTTTAAAAGAAACTAAAACCCATGCTTACAAATAATGAAATTTCTATATTACCTGCTCGTGTAAAGCATTTACGAATCATTTTATTATAAATTTCAAAATTTGTTCTTAAACGTAAATTCCCCATTTACATTATGTGCTTTGGAATTCTAAATGTTAAGAGTATTTTATTTCCCAATAATTCTTAGACATTTTTCGAATAAACTGAGTTTTTCCCAATTTCAGCGCTTGTCAGACTTATTTGTGAATGAAATGTTGAGCATTTTTTCTCAAAACATCTTCCGATGGTGTAAAAAAAATATTTACACGGTATTGACGTTTACATAGAATTCAAATTATAGAATCGTCAGTATAGGAATTCTTTTCTCCTTTAAAATATTCTTTTTTTTTTTTTTTTTTAAAGCTTTTTTACCTCACAGTTTAGTCATTGAATCTAAGAAAAATATTTAGATATGCAAATATTTAATTTTGCATTAAGTTATTTATAAAATGAAAATAATATTTTGATTCGTTAATGTGTTTATATGTCTATATATTTAAAATGCAATGTCTTATTCTTGGAACAGTCCTAAAGAGATAACTGTAGTATTTACTTTATTTTTATATTAAATGAAAGTGGTATGCCTTTAGAAGTGTCAAATTTGTTTTTTTTTTTTTTTTTTTTGAAATAATTACACCGAATTAATCGTAATTAACAACGACAAATTTGATTTTAAGCACATTTTCTGAAATATGAAAAAAAAAATTCTTCTCATTTTTGTCAAAATTTAAAAAGATATTTTATTCGAAAATGAGAAGAAAAAATAATAATAATACCTTGAAAACGAGAAGTTCCCACTCGGAGCTATTATAAGATATGAACCTTCTCAAAGATGAGAAGATCTTTTCACAGTAGAATATATATGGTTACACAAATATGAGAAGATAATCTTCACATTTATTAAAATATCGTCTCAAAATTGATATTACCATCTCATTTCACACCTTGCATTTTCTGAAAAATGAGAAAAAAAAACTTCTCTTTTTTTTTTTTTTTTTTTTTTAATCAAAATTAAGAAGATATTTTATTCGCAAATGAGAAGAAAAAAAAAATTAAAAGTGAAAAGTTCCTACTAGGAGCTATTATAAGATATGAACATTCTCAAAGCATCAGAAGATTATGACATTCTCACAATTGAATATATATGTTTACTGAAATATAAGAAGATAATCTTCACATTTATTAAAATATCGTCTCATATATCAATATTACCATCTAATTTCACAGACTGCATTTCCTCAAAAAGGAGAAAAAAAACCTTCCTTTTTTTTTTTTCTTTTAAATCAAAATTAAGAAGATATTTTATTCGCAAATGAGAAGAAAAAATTCTTAAAAGTGAGAAGTTCCTACTCGGAGCTATTATAAGATAAAAACTTTCTCAAAAATGAGAAGATTATGACATTCTCATTGTTGAATACAAATGTTTACTCAAATATGAGAAGATAATCTTCACATTTATTAAAATATCGTCTGGAATATCAATATTACCTTCTCATTTCACACCTTGAATTTTCTCAAAAATGAGAAAAAAAATCGTCTCAATTTTTTAAAATCAAAATTAAGAAGATATTTTATCCGCAAATGAGAAGAAAAAAATCTTAAAAGGGAAAAGTTTCTACTCAGTATTACTATAAACAATGAAAAGATACTTCTTATTTTTGAGAAGTGTATTTTAACAGTGGTTGTGAATTTTCCTAATGTAAAAACGAAATTTAAAATTTACACACGGTTGCTACAGCCTTGAATTTGTATACCAGTAATTTAATATAGGAAATTTTGTTATAGTATAAGCCTGTACTTTTAAGAATAAATTTATTTTTACATAATTCTGGTGAAGGTGTCCTTGAATAGAGGCGGGGCCGTGGGAACTTTGAATCATCAGCTGAATTCGTAAACAAGTTTCTTTATAGAACTGCATACGATTTGTTTACCATTTACAGGGAAATTGTATGAGGGAGAGATAAGCCAAGGCAAGACACAAGGATTTCCGACCATTGTCTAATGCAATGTTTTTAAAACATTTTTATAGTTGAGCCACACTTAAAATGTTATAAATAAACCAGACGTCCTAAGTCTTTTTTTTTTTTATCCCTTTATCTACACTGTTAAAAAGAAATCATGTAAGATTACGGGGAAAGCCCGGCAGTAGAAATTCCAGGCAAAGCCCGAAAAAAAAAAAAAAAAAAAAAAAAGTTTTTTTTTTTTTTTTTTTTTTTTTCATTTTACGGACATCATGTTTTGTTTACGGACATATAACATCAATTAAGATCATTATATACTTAATTTACAGTCTAAACTTTTTTTTTTTTTTTTTTTTTTTTTAATGGGCTTTTGCCAGGGATTCTACTGCCGGGCTTTTCCCATAATATTACATGTTTTTTTTACAGTGTACCGACGGTACTTTAAACTATTATTAGTTTAAAAAGCGTATGAAAACGAATTTATGGAAGAAATGTCAAAAGTATGTGTAGGAATAGAACGCATATTCCTCCTTTCAATCTCATCATAAGACACTAGACGCTACATGTAGCCGCTATGGCTCCACAAGTGTTTCATAGAAACTTATTGTTTTTTTTTTTTTTTTTTTTTTTTTTTGGCATTTTTCATGATCTTGAGTTTTGTATTTTAATTAATTCCTATATTATTTCAAGAATCTTCTATTAATCTTAGCAATCATATAAGGAATACAAAAAGTAATTACGTTTTTACAAAATTCTCATTAATCACTAGTATTAGGTAATATGCAAAGTTTTTGTTCCAGATATCTTTAAAAATTACTCTTAAGTAACTAAAAAAACATATTTTTTTTTTCTGTTTCATAATGCGGTAGATAACGGGTGAAAATACACACATAGATGACTAAGTTAAGGGGTTTTATTTTTATTTTTTATTTATTTTCATTATTTTTTATTTTTTCAATAAGGAATATCCAGCAATGTCTTAGTATTTCGCAATGCAATTAATGATATATATATATATAACTATAAAATTATTGCTAAAACATTCTATTAAAAATTCATGGTAGTTTAGTTGAGAGTTAATCCTGGAACATCAGAATATTTGTCAACTATCGAGTAGTATGCACTGCAAGAATAAATGGCTAACCTTTGAAAGGAGAATCGCTTTCTTAGATACCACAGCTCGTTTAGAGCTTACCTTTATAAATTTTGCCGCTCAAGCACAGATGTGAATGCAGTAAAAAAAAAAAAAAAAAAAAAAAAAAAAAAACGCACAGTACTATTTACTATGATTGCAGCTTGACGTCATCTTGCCACCTTAAGTTCCCAATTCCACTAACTGGAGAGTGGTAACATAATATTATAACACGCCCACTCTAACACACCAAAAACTCAAACGCATTACAGCTACACTTACAAAACTAAATTATCTAAACCTTACAACGTAGTATTGCTACAGACCTGCATTGCGCTAACTTTCTTTCTAGTTGTAAATTTACACCAAGTTATTTTCATCCAAAAGACTGTGTTCAGCGTCTTTTATATCAATATTACAATATTTCAGGTATACAGCGTAAAAAAAAATTTAGGTTTCCGTAGTATTTTCTTCTCTAGCGTAGTAGTCTGCCCAGTGTTTGGATGGGGATCCTTTTTTCGGCGTCTGCTATCCGCCGCTTGCTAGTTTTGGGTCCCTGTAGCCTCTCCATTTGTTCTCCTTCTTTTAAAAAAAAAAAAAAAAAAAAAAAAAAAACATATATATATATATATATATATATATATATATATATATATATTCTCTTGCCTCTTGCAGCGTTCGAAAGTTCTCCGGCTGTGAAGACGCTCAATGCTTGTGTGAGGACCCCCTATTCTCCCAGCGCCTTCAGTACCAGTCTTTGTACCGCGAGAGGAATTTCCCATAGCTTCTAATTTCTCTCTTTCCGCGTCTGGTAACTCCTTGGCAGAAAACACTCCCTGTTTTCCCAGGTTTCCCTGTGACTCGGCATCTTCCATTCCTAGTCATCTGTCACGCGATAAAAAGTTTTTCTGTCCATTTTAATTCTATGAGGCTCCACGCACTAGGATATTACGAGGAAGGTAACACTAATATTCCAAGCACTCTTATGTTGAGAGAAGTTACTTTCGTCAGTTATAAAATAAAACTAAATAAAAAAAAAATGAATGGTCGAAATTAACAATATTACATGTTTTATCCTTATTACCATCTGAAAAATCATCTATTTTTGTAAATTACTTCCAAATTTGACCTATATACCAATTATTAAAAACAGTTTTAATTTACACTAATGATTGGAATATAAATCTCAAAGATGTTTAAAAGGAAATTATTATTAAATGTTTAATCGAAAAACATTAAAAATATCTTATGTCGTATAAATGGTAAAATATTTCTTCTACAACGCGCAATTACGGAATATACAAAGTGGCGTGGTATCTTATATTAAAGAACCAGTATGTTCAAATAGTATTATTTAGCAATATATTTCGTTGATAAAAGATTACTATGGAAAGTATTACTACACAAAAAATAAGTACATAAATTAAAAGAAAGATCTGTGATATAACGACTCTGGGCACCTTCAGATATGACCATAAAAATCTACATTGATATGTATGCATGTAATCTTGGTAGAAATATAAAATATTCATCACTATTTTCTATAAACAACTATTATTTTGCATTAACATTGAAAATATTTATCTCAAATTGTAATTCATTAAACAAAGAGATATATGATGGCTTTTTATTACACCTAAAATTTTGTAAAACTAAATGGAATCACGTTGTGTTTAAATATAAATATATTGAATAGAGGATACATTATGTAATTCAAACCAACCATACATATATTATGTCTCCTGCTCAAATTGATAAAAGGAATTAACTTATGAGGAAGTGCTTACTAATTAAACAATGATGTAAAGCACATAGATGAAAATATAATTCAGTGATACACATTAACGCAGCGAATGATTAAATTTATAAAATTTAGAATGAAATAAAAGATTCACTACAGCGATATTTTATCTTTCTAATCCAACTTTGTTAATGCTGGCATGCTTTTAAAACAGAAGGCATGTTTAATATTTAAATTTCTAGTTGTTTAATGTTACATGGATATTAAATAGTTAATAATAACTCTGTCCGGAAGCGCAAAGGGAAAAGTGGTTGTAAAGCTCAGAAATTCTGTGAATGATACTGAAACTGCAAAAGGAAACGAACTTTCAATGAATTTCCCCAACAATGTAACGTAATAAAAGTGATTTATGCTCATTTCAAGTATTCTTTAGATACTTTTAAAGCGAAACCGTAATAAAATTGGGAATAAAAGCTTCTTTAATACGTTAAAGTTGCACATTATGGAATAAGAAACTCTGTTTTAAAGAGAAGATTAATTCATTGTAGTCATTTTGTATTAAAACTATGTAAATTCCTTATGTAAAATTTATTATTGTATAGAAATTAACTCAGATGTATAAAAGCCTAAAGAAAGTGTTATTTGAATAATTAATTATTATTCCTTCTGCAAAGTATACAATATTTGATACTTTAAATTTTATTAAAACTTAATCTCTTTGTAAAATTCTTCATTGATCCTTGAAGAATTTTACAAAAGAAATCCTACTTTTTCGTGCCAATTATCACTGCAGGAGGTCGTGTATGAGGTTGTCAGGATCAGAAAAATGGTCCTGACGCTAGTTCTAGTTAGAGTCAGCGATGAACCACACCAATATATATATATATATATCAATACAACCGCGATTGACGCTTCATGACGATTTTGGCGGGTATCACAAGCTTTACTTATATAATTAAAATAGCCATTTTAATTCTTCGAAACATATGGCAATAAATAAATAAATAAGTATGTAAAATTCGTCAAAGGGGTCCTTTAAAGATGTACCCACATTAATTTGCGGATTATAAAAAAAGGGGAAAAAAACTTATAAGACTATTCGATTAATTGAAATTAATCAGTTTTATAAGATTTTTTTAGTTATACAGGTTTACATAAATATAAATATTTTTCCTTTTAGGAAAATCTTTTTGTCAATATTCTATTTTTCTTTTCAAAAATTTTAAAGTTAAAATGTGGTTTTTGTAGAGCTTTTGAAATAATTATTCCACAGAATTATAAATTATGGCGTTTGGATAGATTTTGTGCTGATTATTAAGTGTACCTATTTCCGTAGCGATTACTTGAACGCTGTACTTTGGATAGCTAATTAAAGCCTGATATAACATAATATCCATCTTATCAAAATAAAATCGCATTCTAGATTTTTTTTATTATCTTTGGAGTGTTCGTACCCGAAATGATTCAGGAGGCCTTTTATTATATTGGATTATTTGAAATGTACAAATGTGTAGTTTTCATCTCTGATAATTGAAGGTTTTTACTTTTGATTGTTGTTAGTAAAATTTTAAATGAAATTTCTGTTACCACCTTTACACACATTCACCATTGTTTGCGTAAAATGATTTTTTTTTTTTTAATGTCAAATGTTTAAAGGGGCCAAGTAATCTTACCCGAGTCTCTGTGATACAATGAGTAACAAACTGTTGCACACATTAAATTTAATGTGGTTACCAAGTTTTATGAAAATAACTTACAATGCTTTAGAGATGCAATGCACGAAAGAGAAAATTTTAAGAGACTGATAAAACAGTAGTTAAAGATTAAAATGTTAATAAATGAGATCATGGAGTACCTTACTTAAGAGTCATATTTTAAAAAATAATGCTAATTTTCTAAAAGACTTTTTAGAGCCCTTAATCAGTAGAGAGTAAAATATTGTTTTTAATTTTTTTTAAATAAGTCATTCTGCTGACGTTAAAAGAAAAAAAAAAGATTGCTTTTAAACCTTTGAACAGAATAAAAAACATGATTATAATATATATATATATATATATATATATATATATATATATATATATATAATAATAATAATAATTATTATTATTATTATTATTCTTTTTAATTTTTGAGTTACTTATCTGCTGTTCGTCCTTCCTTTAAATAAGGTAAAATAAAATAATAAATAAATAAATATGGCTATATTTTTTATGTCCATTATGTTTACATAAATACATGTATTGAAAATAATAGATGTTTACATTAAAAAATTGCTAATTTAATCTTATTAAACAAAACTTTTTTCTTTCTTTCTTATAACTAAAAAACATTTCCCTCATGATTATTTTACATTCTGCGTTTATTCTTTTTGCCTTTGTAACCTGATCTACTTGTTTCTAACACTCCTTCAAATTTTAGAATTTTTCGTTAAAAAGTTAAAAATAATATTCGTTATGTAGAGGAAAAGGCGTAAATAAGGGCACGCTCTTTTGTTTTTAACTTAAAGTTACTTTAATGTTGAAAAATTCTATGTTTTTGACCTTCACAAACAACTATAACAAGTTTATTAAATAAGAAGTGGCAAAACAATGATTAATATCAGTTATTTCAATTCGAAAACAAAGATTTACAAGCACCTTTTAAAGATGCACTAGGAAAACATGGGGTGCAAACATGGGTCATTTCCAGAAAAATTACAAATAATAGTTTAAAATGTTTTAAAACAAGATAAAACAATAGAGAAAGTTATTATTACGGGAAAAGATACATATATATATACATACATACATATATATATATATATATATATATATATATATATATATATATATATATATATATATATATGTATATATATATATATATGTAATGAATGTGTTAGTGCCCATGCATCTTACAAAAGGAATGAGAAGTCCATTAGAGAAACGAATATCTTTTATTAAATACAAAGGTGCAGTCACAATAGAGTGATACAGTCATGGGCCGATTATGAAGACATCCTGAGCGACCTGTGCGCTCTTAGTTCCGGCAACCGTCAAGCTACGGTGCCGATGGCCGGCTATTCGCAGTAGCTGTGCCCTACAGGGCGCCACTTATTTAGCTAGTAGACTTTATCTATTGAAGTAGTATTTAACGTAGATTTATTAAGCAATTAACTATCGGAAAAAGCCACGATTTCTCGTGTGTTCCAGCTTAATTACCGCTCATTTCGGTGCGAACACAAACTCCTGTTATGAATTCTTATTGGATAGTTCGCTAAGCTAAAACTCGCCTACACTTTATTACTGGTTGAACCGGGCATCTTGGGTTAAGTATTCTGCAATTTTTTGCCGTTAAATTTAATGATTTCATAACTTTTATTCTAAAACTTGTTCTTAAATCTGACTACGCGTTACGACGTGCTTTTCGGAAAAACTGATTTTCCCTGGGCGACTAGAATTCCCATTAAGTTGTTCTTAAATTTAAAAGTTATTCTGAGCTATTAATGTTAAGTTATTACTTAATATTAATTTAAAATAAAAATTTAAAACATTATTTTTTTTATCCTTTCTTATCCCCCCTCCAAGCCAACGCTCCCCCACACTTGCCTGGAAGATTGTGGGAAGTCCCTCAGAGGTTAATCCAGAAAAAATTTTGACTAAAAATGGAAAATTTGACAATTTAGAAAATTTCGTCTAAAAAACTTTATTATTCAATCACTGTTACTTTTGTTACTGTCGCGATAAAGTCCTAAAAAAATTTAGCTTATAATATCTTAAATTTTGTCGTATTAAACTTGCCGGATTAACACTCAGGATGCCCACGTTTTGGCCTGTACATTAGAAATACAAAATTTTATACAACTTCTGAAGAATGCAAGACATGTTATATGAAAAACATCGAATAGAAGATACACTGATTTGACTTGGAAATCTTGTAACATACAATAATTATCTGAAATTAGTAACATGAAAATGCAGAAATTCAACTTATAAAGTAGAACATGTAAACACACAATAAAAAGATTAAATATGCAAGGTATATAAAATGAGTAGCAATATATGAAAGTATAAAAACACTAGATAGTATAGTAGATAGTATATGAAGAAATAGTATATGTAAATATGTACAATTAAAACACAACTTTAAATCTAAAAAAATATTATATTAGAAAATATCAACATATAAAATAGGGAAGAAAAAATTTAAAATTTATATCATAGGTCTACAGGTAAGCATCTTATTTTAGATAGCGTCTCCAGTTTTTTTAAACTTTGCAGTGACTTGAACGATTGGATACTACACTGCAAAAAATGTCGTCCTTGGTTAAACCATAACATGGTGCACAGTAATTGCAACCATGAGATGGTGAAACCTTTTACCAAGAGTTGATATTTGATTCTACCAAAGTTTGGTACTGAAGTTATTGTAACCATAAGATGGAGTGATATTTTACCATGATTTGGTGCTTTCTTTCAACAAGAAATATCAATTCATGGTAGAAGGTTTCACCATTACATGGTTGCAGCTATTGTAGTACCAGTTTTTGGTTCAACCTAGCATATTGCAACTACTATAGTACCAAATTTTGGTTCAAGTTTGAACTGAAATTTTTAACAGTGTACCCGTGACAAGGGGTCCTGGTAAGTACTTTAAATTAAAAGTGCTAATTTAGTAAACTCAGTATTAAGACGACTAAGTGGTTTTAAACACTTTCTTTTTGTGAAAAATCAAGCCTGATATTTAATTTAACAACTGAGCATCGTAAAATTTATTCAGTGGCGTTTAAAGTCCCTAACTAAATCTTTCAAAGTTTAGATTCCCCATCTTATTTCATCCAAAACAAATAAGCAAAAATAAAGAAAATTAATACATTAATAATACAAATTACTAATACACTGGGGAGGAAAAGAATATTATTTACATTAATGTACAATATCACATTTTTGATTAACTACAGTAATTTTATTTGAATGCTAATGAGTCATGTGACTTTTTTGTTTACATCACAGGACTATTTTTTTTATGTATTAAAATGTGTAAGAGATGCGAGTCTGGGCTCGGACATTTTAGGAGAAATTAAACAGACTATTTTATTCAATTGTGAAGTTTTCATGTCTTTTACCCAAAATTTTGCCTTAAAAAACCCTAACAATTATTTAATACTGCAATGGTGTTGAATTTTCCTTATGTCGAAATACGGAAAATAAAAAAAAAGACATCTTTTCCCGGAGATTTAATTTTATGAGCATTAATTTAGTTTCTATTTGTGAAGTTTCAAGGCCATTGGATTGTTTATACTCTGATCAGGATATCCAGTTGATCAGAGCATTCAATTTAATTTTGTGAGCAGTCGTTCCGAAGGCCAAGAATTATCTCAGAATTAGTTAGTACTCATATTGATGTCTCGGTAAAATTGATGCTTGAACTCGAGTTGAAATAAAAAGAAAGTAATATTTGGTATACGATAAGTAGTACGTTTCGAGTATGAAAATTTCATGTTGGGCTTGGCCAACGTTTGTTATGTCTTTCGAGTAAGGTTGGATTGGTACTAACACAATACTTGTCCTAGGAATTTTTAAAAAACTTATACGATGACTGTGGAAACTCTATTAATTAATTTTTTTTTACAGTAAAAAATAATGAAGTAATTCCATATGCATGAGAAATGATGTAGTTATACAAAATACGAAAAGTATGTAAGATATGGCATCTGTGCCAATATATTTCAAGGTAAACGCTTATAAAAATTAGGAACATAAAATTTACACATTTTTATACTCAACAAGTTAACATTTATTTTTGTATAAGAATATCAAACTGGAAATAAACATGCATAAGAAGTACAATACTAAATATTTGTTAATAAAGTATTTGTAGTAAGTAAAAAATGTATCAAGATAAAAACAATATTAATATTTACAGATGTAAAATCAGTAAAACATAAACATGTAAAGATATTTTTTTATAGTAGGTACACCCTGCACCAGACAAACGCAATACTTCTCAAGTTTCAATATTATTAACACCAAGCCCACCTATAAAAAATGACCTCTATTACATGTAACCTAAAGGCGTGCGTGACTAAAAGTGTGCTTTTAAAAGTAGCTTAGGGTTACCGCTTTTCGGATATAACTGTGAAATTATTTTAAACTAACCATAAGAACAAGAAAAAGAAATGTTTTCAGGTACCTTTCAAAAGTTTGCAGTCCAGAGTAAACAACAAATCTCACAGTAACTCTCACTGCACCCATACTACTTGAAAGGATGGTTTCTACTGCTCGTCACTATTTTATGTCAACTAGTGGCACCATCTGCACTCCTGTACGCCAGCTTTCAGCACCTCCTATAGCATTTTGTGGAAGGGTGCCCATGTTTATATCTATGCCCATTTTTACACCTTCTCATATTTATATGTATACGAAAATTTGTCCAATATTACCATATTAAAATATACGAAGAAATGGGATGACAGCGCCACATATCGAGAGATTGGTCCCAAACGTACTCAGCTCCAGTTTAGTTCAAAGTCCAAATATTTATCATGTTTGGTTAAATTTCGTTCATTGGTTCATGAGATACAGCATCCACAAAATTTTTTTATACACGTAGACATACAGAAACACAGACATACAGACATTTACTAAAAGTGGCCAAATCGTGCTCAGGACATCTTAAAATGTGTAAATAGGTCGAAAGACGGGCTTTGAAAATTCTAACGATTTTAGTATTTTCTTTTTACGCATATAAAAAAGAAATAATAAGTGCACTCTTAGTACATTGCCGGATTAGAAAATTACTTATGATTTTTGGACTGGAAAGCTTTTGCAAACCATCTCCCAACTGCATTGTGTTTAACTGAGCATTTAATATTCTTATAATCTCTTTTACAATGGTTGCATTTTTGAGGAATCGATCAAGCAATTTTCGTTGACTTATACGAACATTCCCATGGCAACTGATATTTTTTTTTTTTTTCATTATTATAAAATTCCGGTGTGAAACCTTCCTTAAAATCAGAAGTCTTTATATTTATTTATTTATTTATTTATTTATTTATTTATTTATTGATGCACTCAAATGGTTTATGTAAGGAACTTGAAAGGTATATTTTAATCATTTCTTAACATTTCAGAATTATTAGTTTAAAATAATTTTTAAATGTTTTAAACCTTCTGAATATTATGTTTATATAATTATTTAAAAAGAAAAAAAATGACGAATTATTTTAAAATGCTATAAAAGACGATAAATCGTTCGAGATTCCACTTACAAAAATTAATAAAAATAAATAAATAAAAATAAATAAAAATACTTAAATTTTAATAAATTTTGTTTCGAAATTAAAGTTCCAACTTTATTAAAGAATAGTAAATACTACTAAATGCGTTTACTATTTTTTTTCCTTTTAACTTTAATTACTTTCATACTATAACTTAATAATCTTAAATTTCCCTTTTGTATTTTTAATCTCTGCACATTCTTCTATAAAACAATATAAAATATAAATACTGGTAAAATATAATTTCATGTTTTCAAAAACATAAGTTTCTATTATATTATATTTGAAGCATAGATTAAATAATAAGAAATTTAAAAGAACATTGGGCAATGAGAGTCCACTTCTTTAAAACAGCACATATTTTAATCGATATATAGTATATTTAAAACTTTCAGAGATAGGATACTTAAAAGGTAGTTTAAGTTAATATAATAATGTCTTCGCGCTATTAAAACACTTAAACTATAATTACGGAAAAATTTTCAGTAAAATGTCAATTAAGAAAGTGTCGTAAGCAGATTCTTAATTGATAAAAGTGTCAATTGACAGAAAATCTTTAGAAAATGGATAAATGGCATTTTTTTATAATTTAAAATAACATTTGATTACTCTTTCTGTTAAAGTTACAGAAATATAAAATAATAATTCATGTTAGTTTTATTTTGTAATTAAAAAAAAACGATTGTAATATTTCCATATTAATTATAAGAATAATTCACTTTGAAGAGAATGTATGATAGAAATAGGTTATAAATCATAAGGTTTAAAGCAGAAAGAGAAAACATGAAAAATATTTATATAAATATCAATGTCATTAAAATATTTTAAGTTTCGGATTTCATTTTTGCCAATCTTCTGTCGTAATGTAATTACAAGTAAATATATAGCGCCTTCTGCCCTAAACATAAAAAATTATAACATAAAAGAGATATAATTATGTATATATTTACAGTATTTTAATAAATTTAATGTAGATGAAAGCTCCATAGTTACTTATTTTTATCTGATTAAATCCTTATATATACATATATATATATATATTAAGCGAAAATACTTTTATAATTTTAATGAAATTTAATGTATAATTCATTGTTATTCATTTAAAAAAATTACGATATTCAATAGGCTTTTTTACAGCGATTCAAATAAAATATACTCATGTTTGTGAACACCATGAAAGAATTGTTAGAAATTAAAGAAATGTATTCACATAAGGTCATTGTGCCTAAATGCGACGTGATTTTTGGTAACTTTATCGCATTTAGGAAATTTATGATATTTTAGTAAATAAATAAATATGAAGAGAAAGAGAAAATGGTTGAACATTATACTCTTAGTTCTAAACTTGTGTTTTGTGTAATTTCTTTTCAAGAAATTAATAAAATGTCTGTAATTTATTAAAAAAAATATACCAGCGTCACATTTAGGAAATTTTTGTGCATTTAAGGTACTATAACCTAAATTTGATGTCTAACTCCCTAATTGCGATAATGCATTTAAGGGGGTCCAGGGCTCAAAAATCTTCAAAAATTCGATTTTTTTTTTTTTAATTAAAAAATTCTATGATCTTTTCTGCTTAAAATGCCGTTTAGATCATGTTTCTATCTTCATTAGAACGGAAGATATAATTATTTTGCTTTGAGCTGTTTTTCCAACTCCAGTTTCAAAGAGCTGTTGCTATGGTAACACCCACCTTCTGTTTGAAAACAAACGCCGCGCTAAACATAAACAAACATTTTTAACCGCATTTTTTCGAGAAATATATTTCAATTATTAATTAAATTGAACGCTGATTAATTTCATATGTTTATATTTTAAATTTATACACTTCTACTTCTACTTTGAGAAGAAGTGAAGTGAAATATCTTCGTAGTTTAGTGCCGGCGTGGGTTTGTTTACAACGTGCTGGGATTTGATTATCGTAATGATTTTTACTTTGAAATATTTTTTTTACCATTGACATGATTTATTACTATTGATTATACACTTTTTTACATTGATTTATTATTATTTTAAAGTGATTGCTTGATTATTGTGATTCTGGCTTGTTCAAAAGTTATATTTCGTTTTGATATGATATGAATACGATACAAATATATTGATAATGCTTTGTTTACAAGAGTAAGGAATTTTGTACTTATTTCGAAATTAATTCGGAGTGTATTTTAAGTTTTTATATCTTTTTTTCTTGAGAAATTTTGAAAGAACATTTGTAATATGGGCAGGAAACGAAAATCTGCTCTTCAGAAGTCTGAAGCAATGAAAAAAAAGAGAAGCAATCCATCAGTTTCATCCCCTGAAAAATTAAATCTGGAAATAATAAAGCGTTTAGATGGAAGAAAAATGCCCTCGCCTGTAAAAAATAACTTGGAAGGTCAGGAAGAAAATTACATCATCATAAAACAAGCTATTTTTCAATCAGTAATATCAAAGTGCTGTTGTCAAAAATGTTATCAACTAACATTAATTGTACAGGTTGGTAAATGCAATGGATTTGCTCAAAATC
Organism: Salticus scenicus; assembly: GCA_963930645.1. Classification (NCBI taxonomy): domain Eukaryota; kingdom Metazoa; phylum Arthropoda; class Arachnida; order Araneae; family Salticidae; genus Salticus; species Salticus scenicus. The sequence goes on from OZ005649.1 coordinate 76,736,709, forward strand.
TCAAAGTTATTTGCAAAAATTGCAGTTTTGAGTTCTTATTTTGTTCTTCAGATAAAGTTTCAGGAAACGAAAATTCTTTTGATATTAACCGCAGAGCTGTAGTTGCAGTTACAGAGATGGGGAAAGGACACGCAGCATTAGAAAAGTTAACTTATAACATGAACTTACCGTGTATGGATTCAAAAGTTTTTACTAAACATTTAAAATATTTGCATTCTTCAACCGTAAAAAGTACATGTGAACAGTTAAAAAGCATTCGAGAAAAAGTAAAACAATTTCACCTTGGTTCGAATAGTACATGTATTTCAGATATTGCAGTCAGCTATGATGCAACATGGCATAAGCGCGGCCATACTTCAAATTATGCAGTTGGTTGTGTGATTGATGTCCTCTCTGGTTTTGTAATTGATTATGAAGTTTTATCTAAAATCTGCTACCACTGTATCCAGGCAGCAAAAAGTCTTGGAAAAGAGTCTCCGGAATTTCATATATGGTATGAAGGACATGCTCGAATTTGTGATAAAAATTACGACGGAACATCTGGTGGAATGGAAAGCGAGATGGCAAAACGGATGTGGCTTCGTTCCGAAAGTCTTGGGTTCCGCTACACAGAATTAATAGCAGATGGCGATTCGAAAACTTTCAAAGACCTGCAAGATTTGAATGTATACGGAAAAGAAACTCTCATTACTAAAACAGAATGCATAAATCATGTTGGCAAAAGAATGGGAGCTGCACTGCGTAAACTTGTTGAGGTTGAGAAAGCAAAGGGTGTTACACTCGGAGGGAAAAAACATGGAAGCTTGTCAGAAAGCACAATAAAAAAAATTACGCGCTATTATCGTAACTCGATAGTACGCAATAAAGGCAACATAATTGCCATGAAAAAAGATATTTATGCCATCTTACAGCACTGCAGTTCAACAGATAAAAAGCCGAAGCATTCGACCTGTCCTCCTGGAGAAAATTCATGGTGCTTTTATAATCGTGCGATTTCGATGAAGCTAAAGCCTCCAGCACACAAAACCAGTGTTAAAACCCCTCTAAGAGAAGAAATTGTTGCCAAAATGATGCCAATTTTTCAAAGATTGGCTTCAGAAGTATTATTGCAAAAATGTGCAAAAGGGGAAACACAAAATAGGAACGAGTCTTTGCACAACATGATTTGGAGTCGTTGCCCCAAAGTGTTTAACACTTCTAAAACTCGAGTAGATATTGCTGCAGCTAGGGGCATATCAGATTTCAATTATGGAATGAGGGTATCTTCAATAAATGCCTTAAAAACATGCCATTTATCACCTGGCAATTCATCCTTAACTTCCTTGAAACGCATAAGGACTCGCCATGTTAGAAAGGCGTTGTTCAAGTCAACAGAAGCTTTTAAATCTTATAGAAAAAAAGTTGAATTAGCAAAAATTACAATCAACCAAAAAAATAAGCTGAAGGAAGGCGTTACTTATGCATCTGGAGGTTTTTAAGAGGTATTTAAACATATATTAATATTGTTTTTTCATTTATAATGTGTTTTTATCTATACCGCTTCTTTTCAACAATTTTAATTTTCGCATTCATGCTATTCAAAAATCAAAAGTTGATAAATGCATTTAGCAAGGGTTTAGTTTCCATGATGCGTTTTTTCACCATTTTTCATTTTCAAATTGATATACAGTCAACTCTCATTAATCCGCAAAAGTTTTGTCCAAAGGTGCGGATTATAGGATTTTGCGGATTACAGGTTATTTTCTTTGTTTACATTTTTCTTTTCCAAATTTAGAGTGAGTTATGATTAATTTAATCATATATGAATAGACATTAAAATGAAAAGATATCTAATAAGTTTTAAAATAAAATATTTTTTCAATATTAACTCAACTTATCAATTATAATGAAGCTAAATAATTTAGGCATACTCAAATAATGTATAGCAATAAAATATAAGCATACATATTTGGTTAAAAAATACAAAAAAACTATATTTCAAGTGCAGAAATGGAAATTCCTTATTGATTACTTTTTAAATTTGTTAAACATTGATGTAATAGTACTGGAAATATATATATATATATATATATATAATTTTTTTTCAGAAACTTTCGCTTGCTAATTGTGTAAAAATGCAATTTCTTTTTCAGAAATAGAATGTTTTGAAAGAAAACTCATGCAATTCTCCCCAATTTTAAACCCTTAAAAAATTTAAATTTGCAGATTAATTTCCGAAAGCAAAGATTAATTTAAAATTTGAATTAAAAAAAGAGAAAAGTTTCTAGTTCGTTCAGAATCTTAGCTGTAAATTTGTTTGTTTACATTAAAAAATCCATTGCGGATTAGAGGTATTTGCGGATTAACGGGAGTTGACTGTAACTCAAAAACCAATAAAGATAGAGCCTTGAAATTTTAAACTTGGCATTTTCAAATATTTTACTTTAATTTGTCTTTGGTAAATTTAAAAAAAATTATTATTATTGAAAATATGCGACTAAAAAAAATTACGTTGAAAATTTGTCAATTTTTTGTTAAAAAATTTTTATCTTTTTTTTTTTTTTAAGAAAATTTTTTTTAATGCCGAAGACAAATTAAAAATAATATATTTCTCTTCAACTACATGAAAAAAATTTTAAATTCCGTTTATAATATTTTGAGTTATATCAATTTTAAAATACCTCACTTTTTTTAAAAAAAATTTAAATTTTAAATTTTTTTTAAAGTTTGAGAAAATTTTTATGTGGTTTTTTGTTTAGTCATTGCATGGTTAATTACCAAAAAAAAATTCAAATCAGTGGGTTAATTAGTAAAAAGTTTATTAGTAATTTAAAAAAATCATTCTTCGCTAAGTCGTATAACGACTCGTCAGGTTCGAAAAACATTATTTGAGTCTATGGAAACATTCAAATGCACATTAAAAAAATAGTAAAAATAGCTAAAATTAAGCTAAAATTAAAGGATAGAGTTCTAAATTGTGTTATTTATGCATCAGGGAGTTTCTAAGAGGTATTTAAAGATTTTATAAGCAGTGATTATGTTGTTGTAACTTTAAATACATTTTTCTCCATGATGCGTTTTTTCACCATTTTTCATTTTCAAATTGATATAACTTAAAAACCAATAAAGATAGAGCCTTTAAATTTTAAACTTGGCATTTTCAAATATTTTACTTTAATTTGTCTTCGATAAATTTAAAAAAAATTATTATTTTTGAAAATATGCGACTTTAAAAAAAAATTACGTTGAAAATTTGTCAATTTTTTTAAAAAAAAATTTTATCTTTTTTTTTTTAAGAAAATTTTTTTTAATGCCGAAGACAAATTAAAGATAATATATTTCTCTTCAACTACGTGAAAAATTTTTTTAATTCCGTTTATAATATTTTGAGTTATATCGATTTTAAAATACCTCACTTTTTTTAAAAAAATTTAAATTTTAAATTTTTTTTAAAGTTTGAGAAAAATTTTATGTGGTTTTTTTGTGTAGTCATTGCATGGTTAATTACCAAAAAAAATTTCAAATCAGTGGGTTAATTAGTAAAAAATTTTTTAAAATGGGCCCCGGACCCCCTTAATGCATGGTAGTTACTTGAATGTTATTAACACTTTCCAAAGAAGGTTGAAAACTGTTATTGACTTCGGTTTGGAACTGTCTGTCTGCCTGTCCATCCGCCTGTCTCTCCGTGTACTAACTCCCGTAAATATCCACGGAACTTTTTGAAACTGATATATATTATTCAAGTTCACTATAGCCTGTTCCCTATTGAAAATGGAGTGTGTACCTCTACTTGTTTATATCCAGGGACACCCGAAAGTATTCCAGAACATTGTGTTCTATGGAAGGTATTTTCATAAACCATATTTTATTACCGTTACTTTACACATATCTTGATGAAAATGAAATATGTTATTCAACATAATCGGATATTATCCATTGAAAATGGAGTAAATACCATCACTAGTTTGTATACAGAGAAACCCGAAAATATTCTTTGACGCATTGCGTTCTGTGAGAGGTATTTCTATAAACCAAACTTTAAAAACTGTATTTTCCACAAACCTTAATGAAATCAAAATATGTTAGTCATATGCATAAAAAAATGCTTTCCATAGAATACAGTATGATTATCGTTAGATTTACAGGGCCACACAAAATTATTCAGTTACACTAAGGGGTATTGGAAATTTGCTGGAATTGCAGTTTCGTTTATATTCAACGTTTTTATTACTTTCTAAATATTTTCAACTTTTTCTAACAAGGTTGAAAATTGTGAATAACTTCGGTTTATCTGTCTGTCCGCACTCTGACTTCCGTTATTATTTATGGACATTCTTGAAACTGATACATATTATTCGAGTTCAGTATAGGGTGTTCTCTATTGAAAATGAAGTGTGTGCCTCTACTAATTTGTACACATGGCACCCGAAAGTACTCCAAAGCATTCTGGTGTGTGAGAGGTATTTTTATAAACCATAATTTATTACCGTTACTTTACACATACCTTAATGAAATTTATATATGTTATTCAAGTTAACTATTGGATGTTCCCCATGGAAAATAGAGAAAATACCGTCATTCGTTTGTATACAGAAGTATTTCAAAGCACTGCGTTCGATGAGAGGTATTACTATGAACTAAATTTTAATTCTTTTATTTTACATAAATTTTAATGAAATGGAAATATGTTACTTAAGTTCAGTATCGGATGATTATTATAGAAAAGTGAGTAAATACCACAACTGGTTTGTATACAAGGATATCCGAAAGTATTCCAAAGCATTGCGATCTATGAGAGGTATTTCTCTAAACCAAATGTTAATAATATTACTTGGCACAAATCTTAATGAAATTGAAATATGTTATTCATATGCATAAAAGAATGCTTTCTACAGAATGTAGTATGATTAGCATTACATTTACTGGGCCACACAATAATATTCAGCTACATTGAGAGCTTTTATTGGAAATTTGCTGGAATTGTATTTTCGTTCACATTAAGCGATTTAACAGTTTTTAACATATATATATATATATATATGTTGTTCATATTCACTATTTAACGTTCCCAAATTAAAATGGCATTCATAGGTCCTGAACAACTGGCTGAGTACAGGGAGACACAAAACAAAATGCCAATGCATTTCCTTTTAGGACACACATTTTTATAATTTGCATTTAAAGAACTTTCTACTTTAAAAATCATGAAGAAATTGACATTAATCATTAAATTGCTAAAATAATGTTTTGTATAAAATATGATTTTGCTAATTCTCAGATTTACAGGACTACACTAAAATTTTCAGATACATTAAGAGCTGCAATTACAATCGAAGGTCTACGTTTTCGTTTGTGTTAAGCAATTTTAACAATTTCAAACAATGGTTAAGAATGATTAGGGATTCAATTAGTCTGTCTGTATGCCTTTCAGAAGTACTGCCTATTCGTTGTGTGATAACGTAGACACAGAACTTTGAAAGTTATGAGATACAACAATTACGTACAGTTAGAAAGTGTTAATAATCATTGCGTAATTCGTGATTTTTTGTTCTTTTTTTTTATTAGATTATAAAATACTTAATACCACACAACTATTTGAAGATAAAGTGTTGTGTAATTCTATGGTTAACTCTGCACTAACTCTGTGTGTAACTCTTCCATTTTATTAAAAGTGTGTGTAACTTTGTGTGTAACGCTGTTTTTTATTAACAGTGTGTAACCTTTCTTTTTTTAACAGTGTGTGTGTAATTCTGTGTGTATGGCTGAATTTTTCTAACACTGTACGTAACTCTATGTGTAACTGACAGTGTGTGTGTGTAACCCTGTATGCAATTAGCAGTGTGTGTGTGTGTAGCTCTTCTTTTTTCTCAACAGTGTGTGTAACTCGGCTCTTTATTAACTGTTTGTGCAACTCTCCTCTTTTTAACATTGTGTATGTAACACTGTGTGTATCGATGATTTTTTGTAAACAGCGTGTGTAATTATATGTGTAACTAACAATGTGTGTGTAAACCTGTATGTAATTAAAAGTGTGTGTGTGTAACTCTGCCTTCTTATTAACTGTGTGTGGGTAACTAACTCTGTGTGTAACCCTTCCTTTTTATTAACAGTGTATCTAACTCTGTGTATAATTCTGCCTTTTTATTAACAGTATGTGTAGTGTAACTCTATGTGTAACTAACAGTGTGTGTGTAACCCTGTATATAATTAAGAGCGCGTTTGTAACTCTGTGTAACTGTGCCTTTTTTTTAACTATGAGTGTGTAACTTTGCCTTTTTATTAACAGTTTATGTAACTCAATGTATAATTTCGCCTTTTTATTATCTGTATTATTATCTCCATACGTAAACCTTTTTTTTTTTTTTTTTTTTGACAATGTGTGTAACGATGTGCATACCGCTAATTTTTTGCTAACAGTATGTATGTAGCTCTGTGTGTAACTCTGCATATTTATTAAGAGTTTGTGTGTAACTTTGCCTTTTTATAACAATGTGTGTAACTCCGTGTTTAACGTTTATTTCTGAACAGTGTATGTGTAACTCTGTGTGATTCCATGAATATTTACGGGATATAGAGCGCGGACAAACAGACTGAAAAAACCTAAGTTATTAACACTTTTCAACTTTGTTGGAAAGTGTTAAAAACATTTAGAAGGTTATAAAAACGCTTAATGTAAACGAAAATGCAATTTCAGCAAATTTTCAATAATACACCTTAATGTAGCTGAATATTTTTGTGTGGCCCTGTAAATTTAATGCTAATTATACTGCATTTAATGGAAGGCATTCTTTTGTGCATATGAATAATATATTTTAATTTTATTAAGACTTGTGCAAAGTAAAGTTATTAAAATTTGGTTTTTAGAAATACCTCCCATACAACGCAATGCTTTTAAGTACTTTCGGGTGTCCCTGTATACAAACTAATGATGGTATTTACTCCATTTTCAATGGAAAACATCCGACAGTGAACTTAATAATATATTTCAATTCCATTAAGATTTCTGCAAAGGAAACGTATCAAAATACGGTTTATAGCAATATGTCTTATAGAACACAATGCTTTTAGAAAGCATTCCTTTGTGCATATGAATAGCATATTTCAATTTCATTAAGCTTCGCAAAGTAAAGTAAATCATGTGCAAAGTAAAGTCATTAAAATTTGGTTTGTAGAAATACCTCTCATACAACTCAATACTTTCAAGTCTCCCTGTACGCAAACCAATGGTAATATTTACTCCATTTTACATAGGAAACATCCGATAGTGAACTGGAATAACATACTTCAATTGCATTAAGATATACGTACAGAAAAGTTATTAAAATATGATTTACAGAAAAACTTCTCATAGAAAACAATAGTTTGCAGTACTTTCCGGTGTCCTTGTACACAAACCAGTAGAGGTATCCACTCCATTTTCAATAGAAGACATCCGATAGTGAACCTGAATAACATATATTAGTTTCAAGGTATTCCATAAATATTTACCGGAGTTAGACCGCAGAATGACAGACAGATGGGCAGACAAACAGACAGACAGATACGCAAATAGAAATTATATTTCCTCTTAAAAATTGTTAGAAAGTGTTAAAAACGCTTAATGTAAACGAAAGTGCAATTCCAGCAAATTTTTATTAATAGCTCTTAATGTAACTGAATACTTTTGTGGGGCTCTGTAAATCTAATTCTAATCATACTGTATTCTATAGAAAGCAATCTTTTGTGCATATGAATAACATATTTCAATTTCATTAAGCTTTGTGGAAAGTATAGTTATTAAAATTTGGTTTATAGATATACCTCTAATAAAACGCAATGCTTTGTTATACTTTCGAGTGTCCCTGTGCACAAATCAGTACTGGTATTTACTCCATTTTATATACGAAATATCTGATAGTGAACTTGAATAACATTTTTCAATTCGATTAAAATTTGTGTACAGTAAAGGTATTAATATATGGTTTATAGAAATATCTCTCATACAGCGCAATGCTTCGGAAAACGTTTAGGTGTCTCTGTAAGCAAACCAAAAAAAATATTAACTCCATTTTGAATAGGGAAGATCCGATAGTGAACTTGACTAACATATATCAGTTTCAAGAAATTAAATAAATATTTACGGGAGTTAGAGCGTGAACAGACGGAGGGACAGACGAACAGACAGATACGCAAATTGAAATCATATTCACACTTAAAATTTGCTAGCAGTGTTAAAAACGTTTAATGTAAACGAAAGTGTCATTCCAGCAAATTTATATCAACGGCTCTTAATGTAACTAAATATTTTTGTGTGGCCCTGTAAATCTAATGCTGATCATACTATCTTCTGTAGAAAGCACTCTTTTGTACATATGAATAACCTATTTCAATTTCATTAAGCTTTGTGGAAAGAAAAGTTATTAAAATTTGTTTTATAGAAATACCTCTCATAGAAAGCAATGCTTTGGAATACTTTCGAGTGTCCCTGTGCACAAACCGTAGGTAGTATTTATTCCATTTTATATATAAAATATCCGAAAGTTAACTTGAATAACATACTTCAATTTCATTAAGATTTGTGCATAGTTAAATTATAAAATATGGCTTACAGAAATAGCTCTCATAGAACACAATGCTTTGGAATACTTTCAGCTGTCCCTGTACACAAACCATTTGAGATATGAACTCAGTGAACTTGAATAACATATATTAGTTTCAAAAATTCCATAACCATACACTTTTCAACCTTGTTGGAAAGTATTAAAAAGGAAAAAATGGTTAAACTTACCTTTATATATCAATTGTAAAACACTCCGCATTTTAGAGATAAAATTTGTCGCATTTAGGAAAATGTTGTAAACAGACCGTTAAATGCGATAAAAAAAATTTAAACCCCTCTAATTAAAAGTGTCTAGTATTTTCTTTAATTTTCTTCTGACAGGTGTAAAGGATATTCAAGCACATGATATAACAGTGGTTATTTGACCTTTAAAGATAGAAGGATAAAATCACAGTTACAATTTGAAAATATTTCATCGCAATTAGGAAAAGACCGCGGAAAGTCATAATGAACAATGTTCATAGCAAAATAAAATTCTTCTAGAAAAAAACTTTAAAATTTAATGAAAAGTTTCGCGAACCATTCTTGAAATATGTATGTTTCATTATGATTTATAAGTATGCAATTTATGCGTTTAGATTTTCAGTAGAAGTACTTTGTCGCATGTATGGGTTATCGCATTTAGGCACAATGACCTTATTACTGATAGCGGTACAAATAAACGATCAAATGTAGAAGACAACAAAAACAAAAAGAACGTCTGAAAACTGCAGTTTGTGTGTCCACCACGCTGAGCGATGAGAGTTTGTGCATGTCGTGGCATTGAACCATACAGGTTCGGAATGTAATCTATGGGAATGACATTCCAGATGGCTTCGACTTGACGCCAAAGTTCAATCTTACTGTGGGCCACACCAGTTGTACGAGAAAGTCACCGACCAATGAAATCCCAGACATGCTCAATGGAGAATAAGCATTCAGGGAATAAGCAAGCGATGGAAGAAGCGAAACATGTTGTGCACTGAAGAATGCTTGTGCAGTCTGAGAAACATGTGCACTGGCATTTTCTAGCTGAAATACAGCGCCCGGAATCGCGTCGAAGAATGGGAAGAATCTCTGACTCCACAATTTCCCTTATGTAGAGATCACTGTTGAGGTTCCCCGCAATGTGTACTAGATTGGTTCGACAATTATACCAAATAGCTCCCCACACCATGATTCTAGGCGTTTGTGAAATAAGACGCTGGATAACACACTGTGGGAGCAGACGCCCCCCCCACACCCCCTGTAACGTCTGACGCGTAATTTTCCATCATTGCATGCCATATTGTAGCGAGATTCATTGGAGAAAAAAAAAATTTGCCACTGGGCACGCCACATGCTGTGTTGTTGAGCCCATTGAAGTCTGAGACGTCTGTGAATCAGCGAGAGGGTAAACTTGCGTAGAACACTTGCACGCAGTTCATGTTTCAGCAAACGGCGATAAACCGTGGAGCTAGACAACAAAACGCCTGTAGCCGTGCTCCAACGTTGTACTAACACACGAAAGGTTGCTGTACGGTCCATGCGCATGAGGTGCCTGTCGTCTCGTGCCGTTGTTCTATTGCATGCCCAACTGCCAGGTTTTCGGCTTGTTTGGTTCTCCTCTGTCCATATTTTACAAACACTCATCATTATTGTAGCATTACACTGCGTGCGGGCTGCGATTTCTTGATACGAAAATCCACCCTCTCGCATATTAAAGATGCGGCCTCGTACGAACTCCGTTAGTTGATGGTATGGCACATTCCGATTTTGACGAAGCATATTGACCACCAATGAAACGTTTACCGCAGACAGAGGACGATAAACATATTTCAACGCGTTTTTACAGCTCTTTATATACCTAGAATAAGCGACTGATAAGGAGTCGGTTCTCGTTCCACGCATGCGCAATCGCTTTGTACTTCTAATCATTTGCATGCCTTACCTCACTTTACATTTCCCGTAAGTTTGGTTCATTTGCTTTAATCTCTTCATGATGTTGCAATTTTCACAAACATGGGTGTAATATTGATGGTATTTTTTAAATAAATTATGAGAATTATCTTCTTATTATGGAGCGAAATCTCTGAAGCTCTGAATTGTTTAAGACTTTTGTTGATAATAATATTTACAATTAGTTTGCTTATTATTAAACTGCTGACTTACGATAAACTTGATGATGTGGAATTAAAACACCATTTGCATTATATGAAAAATTGTTGAACATGTGTCTGACAGTTTATTGTTTGTGTTTAATAAATGTGTGTTTAAATCCCAATTTTTTAGACCATACATATATAAAAAGCCCATATGAGTGTTTCAGTTTTTTGACCCATCCATAAATTAAAAAAAAATTACAATGACGCTTTCAAATTTGTATAAATTTATGTACGATGATTCTGCTCCGGCTTATTAGTTAAATTTCGGTTAATTAAAATTTAGAGAAAATATAAATTTTAGAGACAAAAATATCTACTTAAAAATATTGAAAACCATCGACATATAGCTAATATTATTTACATACTGTAATTAAAAACTAAAATACATTTAAAATATAAAATTTAACATGATCAATCAAGTGATATATATATACAAATTTAAATCAGTAGAATCAATTAATTGTTGGTACTAATTCAAAGCATTCTTTAAATAATATTCAACTAAGCACATTTAAAAAAAAATATTACGGCGTTAAATACTTGTAGCTAAATATAATTATCGGAAAGTCACTTAATGTGTGGGTGCAAAGTATTATGGATACTAATTCTGGTAATATCAAAGGTAAAAGCATTAATGTTCCTAATCTGATTAAGATTAAATAACGTTTGCTTATGTAAAGAAAAGAACATTAACTTAATAACTTATAGATATCGTGTTCTTATTTATTTTGTCTGAAATTTCAAATATACTTAAAGCTACTTTGAAAGCTTTAATATTACAAAATTACATTTGCCAAAGTGATTTCTTTTCTTTCCGGATAGAAAGACAATGGTTTTGACTTGTGATACGGAGGTCCTGAGATCGAGTCCCCGCAAGAACTTTTTTTTTTTTTCAATTAATTATTTTTACGTTTTTAATTAAATTAAATTAATTATTTAAGAGAAAATATTTATTATATTAAGATGATTTTTTTACTATCATTATTATTTTTTATTACTATTCCAATTAAACTATTGACCATGAATTTAAGAAAAATATATTTTTATTTATTTATGTTTAAAAAAGAAAATCATGGTTAAATGAAAGGTAGAAAAACCATGAAACTTTAAGTATTTTTTACAATGAGAACAAGAAATATAAGAAGATTCATAATAATTATTTGAATTACAATTTTGTTCATCGTCAATTATTGTTCATCACGAACATAATTGTATATATAAATATTTGGCTGTTCATCAAGATTATTAGATTTGTAAAATTCATATTTACCCAGATTTTGAATTTTTTGAGATGTAAACTAATTATAAATTAGTGAAATCATTTTGTGAAAATTTGTCATTGTGTTCAATTTTATTATCAGTTTTTCCGACACCACCAAATTTGACAGTTGTTTAATGAAATATTTGAAATAAAAGTTAAATGCAGTGTCGAATAGTTAAGCAACAGCTGCTGTTCATTCAGGAATTTTCATGCAAAAAATTGCATGAATAATAATACAATTGAGAGCACACGATTAATTCTTGCTATTAATGATGTCGATAAAAAATAGTAATTAAAAATTTACATAAAACGCTAACACAAATCATTAACAAAATATTATCTAAATGTAATATAAAAGTATTTCCCATTAAATTATTAATTTCTTTTAATTTAATAAATAAATAAATAAATTGGTTAATAAATAAATAAATAAATATATTTATATATATATATATATATATTAAATTGTTCGCGATGAAGAAAAAAATATTTTTTTAATATAATTAATATTTTCTCTTAAAATAATAATTTCATTTAATTAAAAAATCTAAAATAATAATAATAATAATAATAATAATAATAAATATTTCAGTTGAAATGTAAAATTAAAATACAAAACGCCATAGCGGGAACTTGATCTCAGGACCTGTGTATCATAAGTCAAGCACTCTATCACCGCATCACCCGTTCTTGCAAGGATTAGTGTTTTGTTGCGGTTTTTATAGAAATAACTAAAACTATTAAAGGGGTCTTATCCATACTTGCCAACATACTAATTAATATTCCGCAGTATTGTTGGCTCCGTTTTCTTTTTCACACCAGTATTTCTTTAGAATATTTTTCTTTTTATTTAATCGTAATTGCATTTGGAAAATAATACTCTAAAAATTTACTCGTGTGAAAAAAAGGGCGGGACTAACAACACTAGAGAATATTTATTAGGATGTTGGTAAGTATGCAAGTATGCTTATATTGCCCCCATGAGGGTTGTTGCAGCAAATTTATACTCTACCCTGTGTTTTCGACCATGCTCTTTAATTTATGCTTGGTTTGGTTTCAATAGCAATTTTACTGATTCATACATCCCTTGTCAGTGGGCCCTAAATCAGATGTAAACCCGATATCGACATTTTTGACCGAATACAATACTCTCATAAATGGGAGTAAATGGTAATAAAGCAAACTTTTATTTTTAAATAATAACTTAAAATTACTGGAAAATAACTGAATAGGAATAGGTAACGATATATTTTTTTGTTAATTTAATGGAGATGTAATGCATATTTAACGACAAAAAATGATTGGTAAAATGTACCAATTCTTTTTTTGTAATATAGTCACATAAATATATATATATATATATCTTAGAAAAAATTGCTTTTTTTTTTTTTTTTTTTTTTTTTTTTTTTTTTTTTTTTAATCGACAAAGTGTTTTGCGTTAGAAAACCATTTTGTAAAATAAACTAACCTTTAATGCATTTTCTAAATTACAAAACAAGTAAGCATCTTAAATTGAAGTATTGAAAAGAAAAAAAACAAACTTTATCATTTATATTTGTTGATACAATTGAAATAGTTGTAATAAAAATAAATACAATGTTAAAGTCAAAAATATTTTTTTAATCTTTTGAAATATTAAAAAATTTGTTTAGGGAATTGTATAAAAATTTTTTGAACAAAAAAATGCATGTATCTTTTAGTTATCAAATGTTTTTAAATTAAACATAAAAAATACAAATTAGAAGAGCTTTATTTTTTTTTTTCACTTAAATAAAGTTATACAAAGAAAATTTTAGCATTTAAAAATAGTTTTATAATCAACATTGTTTCTTTACCAAACAAAGAAAATTTTGATTGTTAAAGCAATTATTGTATTCTAAAGATTATTTTTTTATAAGATCTAAAATCGTTTTTATATATTGCAAAAAACTGATAACGCACTAAAAGAACATGGAATTTTTAAATATGTAGTTTTGTTTCTTTTTCTTTATTTCTTTCTTTCCTTTCTTTTTGTAAATAATATATTTGTAGGAGACCTGTTACGAAAAATTAAATATTCTAGGGAAAATATACTTTATATTCGTTTGTTAAAGCGAGAGAACTTCTTCTTCTTTTTTTTTTTTTTAACATTTAGAGAGTAACAAGCGTTACTCTCCTAAAATCTTACTAACAATAAATTTCATTTCTACTATGGCTGTATTCACCAATAACTTCAACACCTGGTTGACTACGAAAACTTGAAAAGAGCATTAAGTCTGTGTATGACTTTTTAACAAAATTTGATGCGCTGCTTATGCCATCTAGCGGCATTGTTACTTTCAGATTTTTCCGCAGAAAATAGCCAATCATAGATTATATGAATTCTTCGTCACTAGATGGCAGAAGGAGGCAGTAAATTTTTTTTAAAGCTGCACCTTGCCTTTAGACGCTCTTCAAGTTTTTTCGCTAAACCGAGTGTTAATGATGAATACGACCGTCAGTATCAGCTTTAATCTCCGAATTTCCATGGAATTGATATTCGGAACTCGTGGCAATAGCGTCCGCCTTTTCTGCATTCAAGTACCCATAGCTTTCAGTATTTAAAATAAAGAGAGGGTATGGCTTTAAATGAGTTAGTCTAGGTCAGTTGGTTATGAAAAATTTTTTAATTTCAAAATATTTTGTACTAATACCATTGTAGTGAAATTCTTAGGAAGAGTAATGAAAATTAAAGCATTTATTTTTGAGAACGAGACAAAGCAAGCAATCACTATACCAATGCAAGTCGGTACTTCACTATTGATGTTGTACAACCACCTAAAATTTCAACTTGCACACTCTACTCTTTCCTACCGATCCCCTATGTACGCAATCTATTTTACCGCGCAACCTCTCCTAGCTTTACCTTACGCAATGTATTTTACAAATTATAAAGAATGATCTCCGTTTTTCTGATTGATCTGTTCGTTCAAAACAACTCATCGCGGTTGGTATAAATATAAATTTAAACATTAAAATCTGTAAAATATTTTTGTTAATATGTTAAATGAAAAGGTTTGTGTGTAAGTATCATGACTAGTATTAAGGAAAATTTTTTAAACGAGATTTAATATGTCTGTGTGTGTATGTATGTATTCTGCATTATTCTAGCTTTTTTTATTTGCAAAGGAAATAAACAACTTTATTAAAAATATTCCCACCTTTTTCGTAATAAAAAAAATTAAGCATTAGAAATTTTACATGAGATTAAATTCATGTAATTTTAAAGAATAAAAATTGCGGTATTTTTATTTACATACAGAAAATATTTAATTATTGAGTGTGAAAACCTTCTAAATTATTTCTATATAACTGCTTCTTACACAATGGGTATTTTTACTAAACTTTGAAATTCGAGATTTCGAGACAAGTATTAAGGTCTCCTGAATATGAAAATCACATTATTACCACTTTGTCTGTGTATTTATTATAAACTTATCTCAAAAATACAGAGTAGCAGGAAGTTCAAACTTCGTGTTTTTAATCTGTATCATATAAGGATACTATACTGAACTTCATTTACAGGTAAATAAAAGATATATAAAATGCATTACGTCGATGTGTGAAATTTCTGGTAGGTTCAATTTAGGACCTTTCCACTGTATATATATTTATATATACAGACACAATAATTCTGATATATTAGAACTATACTTTGAAATTACTAGAATTGTATTTCAAGCTATGTTATGTGCTTTTCAATTAGTGCAAACAATATAATGAATTCTTCATTAAAAACTATAATTAATTTAAGTGCTTGATAAATCAGTCCAAGAAAATTACTGATGTATGATTATTTCTTTTTCATACTCAAAGCAATAATATGATTTCTAAACTTTAACACTCAATTTTACTATAACTGCAAGTTTTGAGGTCTCCTGAATAGTAAAATTAGGTTTTTTCAGGTTTATTTGTGTATATGTCTGTTATCAGCATCATGTAAAATCAAATAATTGTAGAAAATTCAAATCGTATGTTTTGTAGATTATGAAAGGTTGCACGTGAAAATTTTGATCAAGACTGTTTAGCATCGCAGAGTGTTTTGAGCGAAATTTGTCTTAATAATTTAGACTATATTTTAAATTTAATGATAGCCTTAAATTTTTATGGAGGTATTTACTAAGCTCAATCGAGTATTGTGTAGGCAGCATCCCACACTCATTCAAAAGTATATGTTTATATAAATGGATTGTACAACAATATTATATATATATATGTATATGGGTCATTCTCACATAATGGTAAATTTTGTGTCCTTGGCTAAAAAATTTTACCTGAGCAAGTCAGCTATGAAAGTTAAAAATTTTTTGAACAATTCTTTTCAAGCACTACACTTTGCAGTAATTTGAATACCAAAAAAAAAAAAGATTCAATATTTAAAAAAAATTTAAACTTGTAAATGTCATTACCAAGGCTCGTCCCAGACTCCAAACTTTATTATTTGAACCTTTATTTTAAAGAATTGAAAAATATAAAAATAAAGCTAACAATTTTCTAGGTATATTTAATTTTTTTATTTTTGATATATATAGAACTTTTGACATGAAAGAAAAAAATTCTATTAATTATTCTTATTTAAAATTTGTCCCTATGGGTAACTGTCATTACCAGGGTGCGTAAGTTTTTTTTAGTACCTCACTATTAGATGGTGCTGTCATAATTATCAACCTGTCAAAAGAAAAGTATTTCATGCCGTTATAAGCAGACAAGTTTTTTTTTTTAGTTTAAGTAAATACAAATTATTTCATTTTGCTGTTTTTGTTCTAAAATTATAGTCAGTGTATTTATTGTGTGTCATTACAAAGTCCATTATTACAGAAATACACAATTAATAAATTTAAATTTACTGAATGATTTATAAAGATCTTTGGGACTACATACAGATAACATATTGCATTAGCTTTTCATTGTTATAATTTAGCCCTAAATGGGCTTAACTTTAAAAATGTCATTACCAAGGTGGTCATTACCAAGGTGTTCTGAAAACATGGTAATGATGTCTAGGAACATGGTAATGACAGTTTTAGACTTTTTTTTTTCATTTCATAACTATTCCTTAGCAGAAATTGCAAAAATTCCATTTTATGGGCTAGTTTAGTCTATCATAAAGCTTTTTGTCTCACTTGTTCTTATAAAGTGAACCTTATAAGATTATTATTCTGTTTAATATTAGTAAAAATGAAGATTAAAAATTTGCCAGACCTTTTGAATTAATCCTTTAATGACGCTTTTCTTATTCAATTTCCTTACAATGACATTATATTGAAATTCATAATATAGTTTATTTCCAAATGTATTATTTTGAGTTATATTTATTTAAAAGGTATTTTTTACATAAAAATAAAAAGGAGTTTCTTTCTTTCTTTTTTAATGCTTTACTGGAAAATAAATTTAAATTCTAATGTAACAAAATCAACTTAAAAATTTATCTTTTATTTGGAAGCTTGGAGGGTTCATATTTATTTCCTTAATGTGGATGAATATAAAATCATTTTAAAATTTTATCGTTTAATTGGATGTTGCCCAAAAAATATGTCACTGAAACTAATTTCAAAATAGTGCAGAGCAAGATGTAATTGAGAGAGACAACCACACTTTAGAATACAAAAAATATGGAGAAAAATTAAAAATCCATAGAAATGAGCATGCAGTGAAAATGAAAAAACACAGTCACAAGTGTGAAAAAAAAGTGCAACAACAATACGAACATAAAGAGAAAATAAAAGTAATCGAAGCTGAGAATGGTGGGCAAATGGGGCCTTGAGGCTATCGTCAAGGGTTAGCTACGTCTCGTCTGATATAAGATTCAGTGGGGATGGTCAGATATCACTGCACTTTAGATTTTAGAATAAAAAAAAAACAAGGGGGAAAAAGTAAAAAAAAAATCCATAGAAAATAGCATGGGAGGAAAACAAAAAATGCACAATCACGCGTGTAACAAAAAAAAAAAAAAAAAAAAAAAAAAAAAATCTAACACGTATGAAAATAAGGGAAAATAGACAAGCAAAAGTAACCAAAGCTGGGGAAGGGTGGGCAAATGGGGCTTCGTGCTGGGCAGTAAAGTGTAAATCACTTTATGTCGCCTGTTAAAACAGACAGCTATAGGATTCATATAGTGAAAATTATTCCAAAAATCTCACCACTATATATCATCTAGATATTTTAATTTTTCTGTAACAAATTAGAATGATAAATACAGCTGTTCATAAATAAATGTGTGATTATTTGGCCATTGATCATTTCTGCGGTCTGTCTGTCATTACCATGTTCACAAATGTCATTACCACGTTGCAAGGAAAAATTAAAAAATTAATTTAACTGTAATTAAGGTGAACGATCTCTGCTGGTAATTTTTTTCTCTATAGCAGACATGGATAATTGAATTAATGTAAAAAAATCAGGAATTAAAACAAATTTTTTTTTTATTTTTTTCTGAAACCAATATTTACCATTATCAGAGAATGACCCATATATAGTATTTTTATATACGACACTTCTTATATTACATCTTAGCCTAAATAATCTGACTTCAAAGTGCTGAAATACAGGATAAGAGAAAGGTGTAAGTGACACACTATGTTTTTTGTTTGTTTGTTTAAAATGAAAAAAAAAATTGTTTCAAACTATCACAGAACTGTGGTTTAAAGGTATTCACAAGATTTTTTAAAATATATTCCAAATGTTCATCACCACCATCCACCTGGGTAGTTCTTCCCCAGCAATGCATCTACATGTATTTTTTTACTGGTTGTCTACTGTTATTAGACAGTCGTGTGAGTGACACACCAGATATTTTGGTTCGTTAGTTTAAAATGAAAAGAAAATTATACAGATACCTATCTTTGTTTAAAACTGTCACAGAACTGTGATTTCATATATATATATATATATATATATATATATATATATATATATATATTAAAATACACTGGTTCTGATAATTATAAGGACACCCGTTTTTCTATATTAATTAAACACTGAACACTCTTATTTAAACAAATATATTTTTTATTAATTTGAATTTCATTAATAGACGATATTTAAAACTTTTATCGTTTTTCTATCTTAAAAAACTTTAAATACGGTCAAAAAATGTTTTTTCAAGTGTTCACAATTATAAGGACAGCTCGAATCTTAGTATTTTTTTTTTCAGTTACTCCTTAAATTAATATTTTATGGGGTCTCTTTTTAGGGTGAAACAGTCAGACACATTATCTCTGGTATACATATATATATATTAAATATTCAGTTTCAATACCATTTCATACAGCATTCATGATATTCTGAATACATTTAAACTATTTAAAATTGCTTTCCACTAGCATGCACTTTTCTAGTATGATAGGTTAAGTTTTTTTTTTTACTTTCAGGCCACAGGAAAGACAATAATGCAGAAGTTTATTTCTTCAAACTATTTTCTATTGCTCTAAAAGTAGAGCAAAATTGTAAGTCTTGTTGGAAAAAAAAAAATTATTACCCCCCCCCCCCCCTTTACCCCTCTATAAATGCTAACAAAATTCTGAGAATTCCACGTTTAAAATTTGCGGATATTCTCTTGATGTTCATAATAACAGAGAAAATACTAACTTCATTCTGCCTTCAATAGAAACAGCTCCCCAGAGCACTATAGATCCACCTTTAAAATGTCCGATTCATATCTGCCTTTATAAAATCTGCTCTGTCTTTCGCTATCTTCAGACAGTAACTGACAGTAACTGTTAAAACTATTTGATTGATCAAGAATAAATTTTTTTTACCAAAAATGCAACATTTTACAATTTCATATTGTCTTTATTCAACATTAACACAGACGTTCTTTCCTCTTTTAAATGCTTATTAATTATTACAGTTTTTTTTTAATTTATTCACATTATTAATTATTTTAAACATGCATAAATGTGGACCCCAACATTTCGTTAAAAATTAGCAAATTCAGCAGCAAATCGAGCAAATTCAGCAGCGGTCATTTTGAGTAAGAGGAATTATGATTCTTTGATCTCTGTAAAACAACTCTGATTTTGCATCAGATCTTTCTCCTGTCGAACCAACAATTCTACGTTTGATCATATTTTATTCAGAAGTACGACGGATTGAAACTATCCTCCCACTTAAAAAACACATTTATCATACTTCACTACATGAACATTCTCTTTTTTCGAGGAATTATCAGTAATATCCGTCGAAAAAGAAGTTGAAGGCATATATATGAATTAATCTAGCCCAGTAGTTAACAAATCCGCATGCCAACTGTAATTTATCCGCTTCTATGTTAAATAAAACGAAAAACTCTTGATTGTTCCTATAATTATGAACATCTAAAAACGTGGAGAAAAAAATACATTTTGCACTATTTTTTATTAATTTTGTTTCACATAATATATATATATATATATATATATATATATATATATATATATATATATATATATATATATATAAGAGTTTTGGTTTTTAGAATATTAGATACATTAAGTGCACTTAGAAAAATCTTGTTCACAATTATTTTTACTTTAGTTATTTCAAAACATAAAGTGTCCTTATAAATATGATAAGGAGTGTATACCCATAATTAACATTTTGATCTTCCTCAGCGATGCCCCTATATATATTTTTTCTCGTTCTCTATTGTTATAATACAAATAGACATTTTAAAATTTTCACATTAAAAATATAAATATAATATTTCTTATGTACACATACACACGCATATATATATATACGAAAATTTGTCTAACACTACAATATTAAACATTACGAAGAAATGAGATGACAGCGCCACATAGTGAGAGTTTGATATCAAACATACTCAGCTCCAGATTATGTGAAAGTCCAACTATTTATCAAGTTTATTTAAATTTTGTCCAGAGGTTCACGAGATAGAGTATCCACAAAATTTACATACACGTATATACACACACAGATATTTAGAACATGTCAATGTGAGTAAATTCCTTGAAAGCGTGACTTAAAATTTCCACAAATCTAACACTTTCTTCTTATGTCTATGAAAAAGAAATAATAAGTCCACTGTTAGTACATTGCCTGATTAGAAGTTTATATATGATTTTGGGACTTGATCCCTTTTGCAATCTATCTCCCTACTGTATTATGTTATTGAACATTTAATATTCTTATAATCTCTTTTCCAATTGTTTGTGCATTTGAACAATCGCTCAAGGAATTGGCAATGCCTTAGGCAGACATTGACGTTTCTTTTATTCATTATTATAGAATTATGGTGTGAAATCTTCCTTAAAAAGAGAAGACTTTTCTTTATTTCTTCTTTCTTTCTTTCTTTCTTTATTTATTTATTTATTTTTAACTTGGGACTTGAAAGGTATATTTGAGAATTTTAGCAAAATTTTTACATTAAAATATTTTTAAAGTATTTTAAGCATTCTGAGTATTACATTTAAGAACTATTTGTTAAATTAAAGAAAAAGAAAAAGAAAAAAATAAGGAATTATTTAAAAATGCCATAAAAAAGGATAAATCATGTAAGACACCAATTACGAAAATAAATAAATAAAAAAATAAAAATACTTACATTTTATAATTTTTATAATTTCATTTTCAACTCTATTAAAATTATAGATACGACTAAATACTTTTATAATTAATTAATTTTTCGACTTTCTTTAAACTTTGTTTATCTCAATGCTCTAACTTAATGATCTTAAATTTTATTTTTGTATTTTTAATCTCTGAACATTATTTTTAAAATAACAGAAAATGTAAATAATGGTAAATATAAGTTCATGTTTTCAAAAAAATACATTTATATTATATTATATTTAAAAAATAGATTAAATAATCAGAAATTTAAAAGCACAATAGGCAATGAGATTCCACTTCTTTAAAACAATACGATTTCCAGAAATTATTAATCGATATAATTTTTTTAAATCTTTTGAATATTATATTTAAGAGTTAATAAAAAGAAAAAAAATCAGGAATTATTTTGAAATGCCATAAAGAGGATAAACCATACGATACTCCAATTACAAAAATTAATATAAATAAATAAATAAAATACATAAATTTTAATAAATATTCTTTAAAATTGGATTTCCAACTCTAATTATAAAATGTAAATACTACTAAACACATTTACCATTAATTATTATTATTATTTTCCTTTTAACTTTAATTACTTCCATACTATTAACTTTAATTACTTCCTTAATGATCTTAAATTTTCCTTTTGTATTTTTAATCTCTGCACATTCTCGCATAAAATGATAGAAAATATAAATACTGGTAAAATATAAGTTTGTGTTTTACAAAAACATAAATTTCTATTATATTATATTTAAAGCATAGATTAAGTTATAAGAAATTTAAATCATATTGGGCAATGAGATTCCTCTTCTTTAAAATAGCACATTATTTAATCGATATATTTATTTAAAATTTTCAGAGGTAGAACACTTAAACGGTAATTTAAGATAATCCATTGATATCTTCCAACTAGTAAAACGCTTAAAAGATAACTGCGGAAAGTTCTTCGGTGAAATGTCAATTAAGAAAGTGTCTTAAGCAGATTCTTAATTGATAAAGGTGTCACTTAGCAGAAAGTCTTCGAAAAATTGATAAATAGCATTTCTTTATTATTCAATACAATATTTGATTACTATTTCTGTTAAAATCAAAGAATCAGAAATTATTAATCCATATTATTTTTAATTTGTATGTTAAAATAAACAATTGCACACTGTCTACCAATAAGTATAGAGACATTTTCGAATTTAGACATTTAAATATCTAGAAATGTTCTTTTGGAATCATCTACAAACTTTAGTAGCATGAAAGACACGTTATACCTCATATATTTCAGCAAACGTTGTGTCCTAAAGAAGGAAAAGAGGACCAGTAAAAATTAAAGAAAAGGCAAAACTTTTGGATCACTCTGTAAAAAACAATGCTAGAAATGCATTTTGATTGTAGCATGTGAATAAGAAGAATTATCTGTATTCTCATCATCTGTATAAAATTTTAAGTGGCTACCACATATATTTAAGGATTATAACTTTTTTTTCAAACATTGGAAAAAAAATTCCGCTTTTTAAATTATAACGCGTAGGATAATTTACCCAGAGCAAAGATATTTTCCGAAAAATTGGCAAACTTCATTAGGCACAGCATATTGCAATCAGAATGCAAAAATGTTAAATATCTTACATTATATGTGAACTTTTACTAAATATAAAATTACATCTCATATAGAGACATCATAACCACACGCGTATTTGTAGAAAACCACAATTTTTTATAAAACAATTCACTGTAAAACACGTATAAAATGATACATTTAATTAAAATCATTAAAAATACACCGTGACAAGGCCTTTCGCCCTGAACATCAGGGCATCATCAGGACAGAGCCATTTTAACTAAAAGTACAGTAACATTTGATTTATATATACACAAGAACCATATTACGGTTACAGTTATTAAACATGAAATAGGTGAAACAGTTGAACACAGATCAATCACAAATGAAACAGTCTGAAAGCGTAGAGTCGAGCTTCACTTGCTTTACTAAGGAGACACTTTTTTTTTTTTTTTTTTTTTTTTTTGTGGAACAGTTGAGGCCATGCATTAATTTGTGTTGAGGAACATGCTAAGGAACTTGCATTAATTTATTGGAAAGTTCTAAGAGACAGTAGTACGTCTGAGATTCTAGGTATAGAATAGATTTCCTAAGGTTTCTAATAGCATTCTTCAGCATTTTGGTTTCAGCAGTAAAATGTATATTTTTACAACTATATGGATAAGATTTATGATTGATCTGTAAGGATTTTGGAATAATGTTCAAGTTTTTACATTCTTTAAGGAATTTTAATCGTAAAAGCCAACTATTCAGTTTAAATTTTAATTTTTTGAATTTTAAGAAAAGTGACATGTCTACACTGTTATTATAATTGAAAAGTATATACTATATTGATAAACAAACTTACAGACAAACAAAAAGATCGGCATGAGTAAATAAGACCTTTGTCTAAAAACTAAATCAAGATATCATATTCAGTAAACATCTAAAACATGGGAGCGTTGTAGCTACTGTACTTAAGAATAGTTTTTAGTCGAAGTAAAACTTTTATATAAAATTACATCTCATATAGAGACATCATAACCACACGCGTATTTCTAGAAAACCACAATTTTTATTAAAAAAAAATTCACTGTGAAACACGTGTAAAATGATACATTTAATTAACATCATTAAAAATACATCGTGTCAAGGGCCTTTCACCCTGAACATCAGGATAAGAAAATTCTAAAAGGCAGTAGTACGTCTGAGATTAAATTAATGCAAGTTCCTCAGCATGTTCCTCAACACAAATTAATGCATGGCCTCAACTGTTCCACAAAAAAATGTCTCCATAGTAAACCAAGTGAAGCTCGACTCTACGCTTTCAGACTGTTTCATTTGTGATTGATCTGTGCTCAACTGTTTCATCTATTTCATGTTTAATAACTGTAACCGTAATATGGTTCTTGTGTATATATAAATCAAATGTTACTGTACTTCTAGTTATAATGGCTCTGTCCTGATGATGCCCTGCTGTTCAGGGCGAAAGGCCTTAACACGATGTATTTTTAATGATTTTAATTAAATGTATCATTTTATACGTGTTTTACAGTGAATTTTTTTATACAAATTGTGACTTTTACTAAATATGTTTTTTAACTACGTATGCACGAGCTTTTAAAAAATTTCATTTGCATAATTTATTAGCCAAACGTACTGAGCTACTTACATGAAAACCCCAAACAAATACCATCTAAATACAAAAAGTTTTGAGAGACGGAATCAATAGAATTTCAATTCTTGTCAAAAAAAAAAAAAAAGAAAAGAAAAGAAAGAAATAAAAAGAAAGAGAGAGCGAGAAAGAAAGTAAGGCGATAAGGGGTTTTACAATCAGTGAGCACTGCATTACCATTGGGCATTGATTGAATCAAAATAAAAACGTGACTAAAACCTCTTATAGTTTAGCTTTTATTTTGAAAGGAACTCAAATTATGTTTATTCTATCTCATAATTCTTTAAATTTACACGATATTTATTTGGGGTTTTCAGATAAGTTGCTCAATACATTTGACTATTATGCAAATATTTTTTTTTTCTTCATGAATGTATGTGGTTGCCTCTTAAAAAATTATACAGATAGTGAGAAAATTCCTCTTAATTACATGATACAGCTAAAATGTATTTCAAGTATCACTTTTAACAGGGTGATTCAAAACAATTTGATTTCTTTAATTTTTTATTGGTCCCCTTTTCCTTTTCAGGACACAACTTTTACTGAAATAAATGAGGTACAACGTGTTCTTTACACTACCAAAGTATCACGATGATTCTAAAGGAACTTTACTAGATATTTGGCAAAATGTTTAAATTCGAAAGTTTTCAAATACTTATTGGTAGGTAGTGAAAATTTTCCATTTAAATTATAAAAATAATTCATTTTCAATAGAACTGCCATTAAAATTTTTTAAGTCGTGAATTTCATCTTTGCCAATCATCTGCCATAATGCAATTACAAAGTAAATTTTTTGCGCTATCTGTCCTAAACTCAAAATTACAAAAAAATACATTGTTTTCCCTGCTTTATTCAAAAGCAGAAAGTTCTTGAGAAAAAATAAATAAAATAAAAGATTTATAGTTATGGATTCATGTTTAGTACTCGAATAAATTTAACATAGATGGAAGCACCACAATTATTTATTATTATAAGATTAAATCCATATATATATTAATCGAAAATACTTTTATAAATTTAATGAAGTTTAATGTATAATCCATTATTATTTATTAAAAAATTACAATACTCAGCTGGCCTTTTCAAAATGATTAAAAATAATCTGGTGTGTCACTCACACGACTTTCTCTTACCCTGAAATTTAATACTATAAATACAGGTTGCAGATTAAAAAGTAAGATAACGAGTACTGTTATATAAACCTGTGTTAAACAATTCATATGAGACTTTTGAAGAGTTTTATATGATAATTAATTCTGTGTGAGAGGGGGTTACCGCCCCCCCCCCTCAACCCCCCGTTTCATTAATGCACCTACATTTATATAGAATTTAATTCGGTTATTAAAAAATAATTCTGTTTTTAAAAAATAATTTATTAAAATTATTATTTAAAAAAATTATCTTTTATGATAATGCAGACGATTTCCGTATTAGAGTAGTAGTATAACACCAAATATCCCAAAAAAAGTTCATTTTATTCTCAATAAAAAAAAAAAAAAATAAATAAAAAAAAAAATAAAAAAAAAAATACGATTTTTTTTATTTATTTATTTATTTTTATTTTTTATTTATTTATTTATTTATTTATTTATTTTTTGTTAAAAGTAAAAAAAATCGATAACTTTGTTTTAAATTATCGCAGATCGATGGTTCAACCATTCGTTTTAAAGGTATTGGCGAGCTCTTTTGAAAGATACCCATCATGAAAATTTACTCCCCCAGGGGGGGAGGCGAGGCTCCTATATACACAATTTTTTTCCCCTGTTAAGTATCTCTATTACAAAATATATATATTCGTTTCATTTGTTTTAGTGCAGTCTATAGACGTTAAACTCTACTTACCTGTAATTTCCCCCATAGACGTAATGTATTAGAATTCTCTTGATTGTCCCTGTACACGAACCATTTGCTTGATCTTAACGAAAAGCTTACTGTAGCATCCCTATATGATACACATTTAGAATACCAAGTTTGAACTTTCTGCCATAATTTGTTTTTGAGATATGCTGATAACAGACAGACACACAGACACACAGACCATTTGCTAAAAACATGATTTTCATATTCAGGGGACCTCAAAACGTGTAAATATAACAAAATATCGCGTTTGAAAATTTGACCCCAAAACAATACTTTCTCTACCTTATGGGTAAGAGAAAGTAAAACTACCATCAATATATTTTTTTACTTTCTCTTACCCATAAGGTAGAGAAAGTATTGTTTTTGGGTCAAATTTTCGAACGCGAGATTTTGTTATATTTACACGTTTCATATTCAGGGGACCTCAAAACGTGTAAATATAACAAAATATCGCGTTCGAAAATTTGACCCCAAAACAATACTTTCTCTACCTTATGGGTAAGAGAAAGTAAAACTACCATCAATATATTTTTTTACTTTCTCTTACCCATAAGGTAGAGAAAGTATTGTTTTTGGGTCAAATTTTCGAACACGAGATTTTGTTATATTTACACGTTCTGAGGTACCCTGAATATGAAAATCATGTTTTTAGCAGATGGTCTGTGTGTCTGTCTGTTATCAGCATATCTCAAGAACAAATTATGTCAGAAAGTTCAAACTTGGTATTCTAAATGTGTATCATATAGGGATGCTACAGAAAATAGAGTCATGAAAATGACTCATCATCATAATATCATGAAAATAGAGTTTAACGTCTATAGACTGCACTAAACCAAATGAAACAAATATATATTTTTTGTAATAGAGACAGTAAACTGGAAATTTATTTTTTTGTGCATGTAGGAGCCTCGGGGGGGGAAGTCCTTCGAGGGGAGTAAATTTTCATGATGGGTATCTTTAAAAAGAGCTCGCCAATACCTTTAAAACGAATGGTTGAACCATCGATCGGCGATAATTTAAAACAAAGTTATCGATTTTTTTTTTACTTTTAAAAAAACTTTGAAAAAAAATCGTACTTTTTTTTTTTTTAATATTGAGAATAAAATGGACTTTTTTGGATATTTGTTATACTACTTCTCTAATATGGAAATCGTCTGCCTTTTTGTAAAAGATAATTTTTTTAAATAATAATTTTAATAAATTATTTTTTAAAAAGAGAAATATTTTTTAATAACCGAATTAAATTCTATATAAATGTAGGTGCAATAATGAAACGGGGGGTTGAGGGGGTCGGTAGCCCCCCTCACACAGAACTAATTATCATATAAAACTCTTCAGAAGCCTAATATGAATTGTTTAACATATGTTTACATAACAGTACTCGTTATCTTACCTATTAATCTGCAACCTGTATTTATAGTATTAAATTTCAGGGTAAGAGAAAGTCGTGTGATTTGACACACCAGATTATTTACTTTCTCTTACCCATAAGGTAGAGAAAGTATTGTTTTTGGGTCAAATTTTCGAACGCGAGATTTTGTTATATTTACACGTTTTGAGGTCCCCTGATTACGAAAATCATGTTTTTAGCAAATGGACTGTGTGTCTGTGTGTGTGTCTGTGTGTGTGTCAGTGCGTGTGTCTGTGTGTGTGTCTGTGTGTGTGTCCGTGTGTGTGTCTGTGTGTGTGTGTGTCTATCTGTGTGTCTGTCTGCTATCAGCATATCTCAAAAACAAATTATGGCAGAAAGTTCAAACTTGGTATTCTATATGTGTATCATATAGGGATGCTACAATAAGCTTTTCGTTAAGATCAAGCAAATGGTTCGTGTACAGGGACAATCAAGAGAATTCTAATACATTACGTCAATGGGGGAAATTACAGGTAAGTAGAGTTTAACGTCTATAGACCGCACTAAACCAAATGAAACGAATATATATTTTTTGTAATAGAGATAGTTAACTGGGAAAAAATTTTTGTGTATATAGGAGCCCCGCCTCCCCCCCCCTGGGGGAAAGTCCCCCCTTGAAAGGAGTAAATTTTCATGATGGGTATCTTTCAAAAGAACTCGCCAATACATTTAAAATGAATGCTTGAACCATCGTTCTGCGATAATTTAAAACAAAGTTATAGATTTTTTTTTACTTTTAACAACAAAAAAAAAAAAAAAACTTAGAAAAAAATCGTTTTTTTTTTTTATTTTTTTTTAAATATTGAGAATAAAATGGACTTTTTTTGGATATTTGGTGTTATACTACTTCTCTAATATGGAAATAATCTGCATTATCATAAAAGATAATTTTTTTAAATAATAATTTTAATAAATTATTTTTTAAAAATAGAATTATTTTTTAATAACCGAATTAAATTCTATATAAATGTACGTACATTAATGAAACGGGGGGGTCATATGATAATATGATAATTAATATGGTAATATGATAATTAGTCCTCACACAGAACTAATTATCATATAAAACCCTTCAAAAGCCTAATATGAATTGTTTGACACAGGTTTACATAACAGTACTCGTTATCTTACCTTTTAATCTGCAACCTGTATTTATAGTATTAAATGCCAGGGTAAGAGAAAGTCGTGTGAGTGACACACCAGATTATTAAAATGAGTTATGGGAATTCCTTGCTTACAATGCATTGAAATCTTTTACGCTCGGAATTATTTAAGCCTCTTGTTGATAATAGCATTTCCGATTATCTTGCTTCTTATTTAACTGCTGTCTTACCATAAACTTGACGGTGTGGAGTGAAAACTCCTATTTGAATTACACGAAAATTTTATGAACATATACCTGACAATTTATTATTTGTAATATTTAAATGTGTGTTTAAATCCTGATTTTTTATAGACCATCCTACATAGCCCATATACGTGTTTATCTCAAATAACTCATATAAGTGTTTAACTTAAATAATTTTTTGACTCATCAACAAATAAAAAAATTTCAATGACACTTTCAAATTTGTATAAATTTTTATACGATGACATTTCGGTTAATAAAATATCAGAGAAAATTAAAAATTTATTGACCAAACAATTCTAGTACTACAATACTAATACTGAAAACCATCGACATATAGCTAATATTATTTACATGCTGTAATTGAAAACTAAAATTCATTTAATATACAAATTTTAACATGATTAATCAAGTGATATGTATGTGTAGAAATTTAAATCAGTAGAATTAATTAATATTTGTTAATAATTCAAAGCATACTTAAAATAGTATTCAACTAAGCTTGTAGCTAAATATAATTATCGGAATGTCACTTAATGTGGGGGTGCAAAGTATTACGGATACTATTTCCGGTAATATCAAAGGTAAAAGCATTTATGTTCCTAATTTGAATAAGGTTAAATAACGTTTGCTTATGTAAAGAAAATAACATTAACTTAATAATTTATAGATATCGTGTTCTTATTTATTTTGTAAGAATTTGAAATATACTTAAAGCTACTTTAAAAGCCTTAATATTACAAAATTACATTTGCTAAAGTGATTCCTTTTCTGTTCCGGATAGAAAGAAAATGATTTTACGGTAATTTGATAAGTAAAAGTCAATTAGCAAAAATTTTGACAATGCTAGTTCGATGAAATGAGAGATGACAAAATGTTCCTTTAATCTGATAAGACTTTGTTAAGATAATTGCTTAAAACTTTTGACATAGAAAGCGGAAGATTCATTAAAACATGCGTATAATCATTCTGCTTACATATTGCGATATCTTACTTTTTTAACTCAGTGAAAAATGTAAATATTATTAAAGTAAATATTGCTTAGTAAATGAATAATAAGTAAGATTCCGTACACAGGAAAATAATAGTTAGTCATACATTTTGCTCTAAATGTGTTGGAAGAAATTGTTTCCATTAGTAAATCTCATTTATACAGTAATTCTTTTTAAAATTTTAAATAATCTACTTCTAAATATACATAAACATACAGGTTTGTATATTATCTCTCTCTCTCTCTCTCTCCGTCTTTCTTCATACACACACACGCATATATATACATGATTTGAAATTTCTCATTACAAAAATCTTATTGATAGAATTTCCTTAAAATTTGCCACGCTCAAAGATTTTTTTTTTTTTTTCGCTTTGTATTTGAAATGATGGTACATTTGATTAAATATACCGGGTGATTCAAAATAGATGTTACAGGGATTATCTCGTAAACTAAGAACGATAGAAACAAACTTCCAGTTACAAAATTGGTGCAAATTAAGAGTAGATTTCAGATATGGCATTCATTTGTACAAGGGGCTGTATACATATTAAATGCGAAATTTAATTTTTATACCGCCCCTCCTATCATATGACTTATATTTAGAAAAATATTCTCCTCGCTCTAACAATCAAAATAAAAAAAAAATCATCTCTCTAAGTCAAATTCTCGCTGAGTTATTGCAATTTGAAAATTCTAGCATTTTTCGCCAAGTCTTAAGGGGTTGTATCAAAAGTGAGAAATTGTAATTACTATTGCTTTTGTAATATGACACACGTTGATCAGCGTTTCGGGGGGGGGGGAAAGAAATCATTCAGGGAAGACGGCTATTTTAATCTGTAATGTCTCTCTTTCTCCTAGTGTATACACAAGAGAATACTCACTGATAATTTAACAAATAAAATTTATGAATAATTTATGTACTAAAAGGGAATTTTCAAATTCATTTTTTTTTCTTTTTCTATATACATTCTCTTACTCATATACAAGTTGAAGAGAAAGAAATGTTTTTGAGTCAAATTTCCGAAAATTAGTTTTTGTTATATTAGCACGTTTTCAGGGCCTCTGAATTCAAAAATCATGTTTTTAGCGGTTGGTCTCGCTCTCTCTCTCTCTCCTTGTGTAAGTGTGTCTGTGTAATATTAGAATATCTCCAGAACAAATAGTAGCAGAAAATCTAAATTCGATATTCTAAATCCGTATCATATTACGGTGCTACACTAAAGTATACGTTACGATCAGACAATTGTTTGTTTACAGGGTCATCCAAAAGAATTCAAATACATTACGTCTGTGAGCGAAATTTCTCATATGTACAGTGTCACATGTATAGACTGCCCTAAACAAAATGAAAAGAACAAATTTTTTATACGCATAAAAGCATGTTTTATGTAGATTGTGGTATAGCAACCATTCATCATTCATTTACAGGGTTACCCAGAGTATTTCGATATATTGGAGCTATACTTGGGATCTTGGGAATTGCTGGAAGTGTATTTCATTTTGTGTTACCCATTTTACATATAACACTAAATTTACGTATACAAAGTCATGTGTATATAGTTTATAGACAATATACAGGGCTACCTAAAATTAAGGTAAATTTTTTTTTTATTATTATTAAATGTAATTGGTGTAAGCGTTTGCTGCTTTTTTTTTTTCGAAGAACACTGCTGACGCAGAACGAAAAATTAATTTCTCATACTCATACTGTAAACAAAGTAGCTTTTGGAGAGCGATTGTTTTTCTGTATAATATCACATTTTAAGGCCTCCTGAATACGAAAGGTAAATTTTTATTCGTTGATCTGTATATATATATATGAATTATCAGCCTAATTTAACAACAAATAATCTGGTGTGCCACTCACATGACTTTCTCTTACCCTGAAATTTAATACCTTAAATACAGGTTGGAAATTAAGAGGTAACATAATGAGTACTGTTATGTAAACCTATGTTAAAATAATTCAAATTAGGCTTCGGAAGATGATAATTATATGATAATTAGTTCTGTGTGAGGGGGGAATCTCCTGAAATTATTCGACGCAGGCAATAATCAAACTTTAAAAAACTTGACTTTGGTAATAAGGAAGCCTCAAAACGTGTAAATTCACAAAACACAAGCGTTGCATATTTAGCTTTAAAACATACATTATTTTTCATATGTCTATGAGGAATTCATTTCCATTCCTGAGCAGCTTTCCTGGACATGGTAAAATATTATATTAAAGCACTTTCACTAGCAATAAAAAAGAATATTATAGCTTAAATATTTGCAACCCTGTATATCTTTTGAAGAATATGTACAAACCACAAAGTGCACCTAAATATAAACCTATAGTAATAATATATGGAACAACCTAAAAGGCACTTCCATCAATTTTCAGCTATTGTCGCATTATAATCTAATTATTTTGTGTAGCCCTGTAAATGAACTGAGAATAATTTCCCTGCCATATTCTACATGAGGCATGTTTTTATGCATATAAAAATATATATATTCATTTCATTTGGTTTAGTGCAGTCTATAGGTGTTAAACTCTACTTACCTGCAATTTTCCCCATAGGCGTAATGTATTTGAATATTCTTGAGTGTCCCTGTACACGAACCATTTGCTTCATCTCAATGAAAAGTTTAGTGTAGCATCCCTATATGATACATATTTAAAATACCAAGTTTGGAATATCTGCTGCTATTTGTTCTTGAGATATGCTGATAACACAGACACACACACAGACCAACCGCTAAAAACACGATTTTCATATTCAGGGGACCTCAAAACGTGTAAATATAACAAAAACACACTTTCGAAAATTTGGTCCAAAAACAATACTTTCTCTACCTTATGGGTATGAGAAAGTAATAACTACAGGAAATGCGAATTTGATACTTTGGATTCCATATCTAGTTGCCACTTGAAAAGTTGATCAAGGTTTCCAAGTTTTAAGGAAATTGATAACAGACTTGATTTATGTTTTGATAAGTATAGGCACTATAATTAAACAAGGGTTGAGAAGGGCGGTAACCCCCTTGACATAGAATTATACATCTATACCATATTATATTCTATACAAAACATTATTTTAGAATATTAACAATAAATATGAATTTCTTTATGATTTTTACAGTATAAAGTTATTTAAATGTAACTTATAAGAATATCTGTCCCAAAACGCATTTTTTGTGCGTTCCTGTACATAAACCAATTGTAGAGAATTAATTAATGCCATTTTAAATAGGGAATATCATATAGTAAACCTGAATAACATATGTCATTTCTCAAAATATTTATAGACGCTGGGAACGGGCAGACGGACAGATGGACAGTCAGAAAAAAAAAAAAATGCTAATTGAAATCTTATTCACAGTTAAAAATTGTTAGAAAATGTTTAATGTAAACGAAAATGCAATTCCAGCAAATGTTCAATAATAACCCTTAACGTAACTGAATATTTTTGTGTGCCCTGTAAATCTAATGCTAATCGTACTGTACAGTATTGAAAACACCCTTTTGTGCATATGAATAACATATTTCAACTTCATTAAGATTTATGCAAAGTAATTAAATTTTGGTTTATAGAAATATCTTCACATAGAACGCAATGCTTTGGAATACTTTCGGGTGTCCCTGTATACAAACCAGTGATGGTGTTTACTCCATTTTCTATAGAAAATATCCGATAGAAAACTATAATAACGTATTTCAATTTTATTAATATATGCATAAATTAAAGGTATTAAAATATGGTTTATAAAAATACCTCTCATAGAACACAATGCCTTGGAATACTTTTCGGGTGTCCCTGTGCACAAGCTAGCAGAGGTATTCACTCCATTTTCTATAAGGAACATCCGATCGTGAACTCAAGTAACATATATCAGTTTCAGGGAATTCTATGAATATTCACGGGAGTTAGAGCGCGGACACACAGAAAGACGGATGGACAGACAGACAAATCGAAGTCATTAACACTTTCCAATCTTGCTGAATTGTTGAAGAGCCGAAGT
This sequence comes from Salticus scenicus, assembly GCA_963930645.1. Lineage (NCBI taxonomy): Eukaryota > Metazoa > Arthropoda > Arachnida > Araneae > Salticidae > Salticus > Salticus scenicus. The sequence goes on from OZ005649.1 coordinate 76,771,077, forward strand.
CATTAAATTTTTCAACCATGATGGAAAGTGGTAAAAATAAAGCACGAAAATTTTACACGGTTTTGCTAGTCTTTTAATTTTTTCCCTCTCTTAACGTGTTTTAATTTGCAGGTGACCCCCCCTAAGAAATTTAAGTATTAAATTTTTTAACAATACGAAATAATGTAAATTTGCATTAAGTTCTTAAAACTGTTGATTTCACGCGTTTGAACGATTTTAGTTGCTGTTTTAAAATAAAGGATCTTTTTTAATTTTTTCTCATCTCATAGATAACCCCCTAAAGTGAGCTCGTTGGCGTTGAAAAATAGATGCCAAAATTGAAAAAAAAGTGGTGTAAGTCATCATTTTCAAATTGCAATAACTCAGCGAGATTTTGACTTAGAGAGATGATTTTTTTTTTTTCATTGTTACAGTGAGGAGAATATTTTTCTAAATATAAGTCACATGATAGGAGGGGCCGTATAAAAATTAAATTTCGTATTTAATATGTATACAGCCCCTTGTACAAAATAAATTCCATATCTGAAATATACTCTTAATTTGCTCTAATTTTGTAATTGGAAGTTTGTTTCTATCTTTCTTAGTTTACGAGATAATCGCTGTAACATCTATTTTGAATCACCCGGTATATTACGGAACAATACAAATATTAAAGATGTATGGTATTTCAAAAATTACAATGAATATTTTTTTTTCTAATAATTGCTCTCATACTGTATCGCTGAATGAATGTTGTATGTAAGAATAAGCAAATGTACTATTTTATTACAAAATCTTTTACCAGTGTTTTTTCTTTATAAAATTGCTTATAAATTCAACAGAAAGGTTATTGCTTGTTCCGTTACTTTCTAAAAATTATTTTAATGTAAATTTTATTAGAGTTAAAAACTTTTGAATTATTAATCGTAAAGTTTTAGGAAATATTTTTTATTATTTTTATTATCTATTTCTTTTTCAACAGATAATGTAGTTTCTTTTGAAGAAAAAAAAAAGAAATATATATATAGTATCTTCTATTTTGACATTTTCTCATATAAAATGAGAAACCTGACTTCTAAAACACACTATTACACATGTTAAAAACTCTTTTTGGAAACAGGTCAATTTTGTGTCTTCTTAGCGCACTAACAAATCAACAAATTTTCTGTAAATTCAAACTAATGCATAAGTAGTAGAGACATATAACAAGGAATTAACATAGCGAATTAAAAAAAAAAAAAAATGACATTTAAAACTGACTTATTTCATTAGAAAACATGTAAATTTTCCCGTAGTAACCCAATACATACATGAAAGAAAATACAAAAATAGGTTTATGTAGCAAGTTTGAAGAAATTCGTTAGAGCCATTTTGGAAATATTGACTTTCACCTTTTTTCGGTTCCGATTTTCACCCAAACTGGACAAACTAATCTGTTCACCAAAAAACTTCAATTACATTCGAAAGGATGTGTAATTAGGATTTAATATGGTGAATTTAAAGAAAATTTTTGGAAACGCTTTTTACGAAACGTATTTACAGACATAAAATTGATCCACTTATACAGAATCATATTAGTTTTCCTGAAATAACAAACCAGTGTTTGTGAAAGAGCATCTGAATGGGGGTTTATATACCATCTTGGATTTGATATACGAAATGACATTCCCACATCCAGTTCCCGTTTATACAGTCTCCGTATGTCCAGTTTCCGTTTTGGAAAAATGGTCTGTACACAAGCCCTACCTTCGGAAATTTTTGTTCAGTGGGACCTTAATCGGATGTAAACCCGTATTAACATTTTTGACCGAATGCAATACTCCCATTAATGGAAGTAAATAGAAATAAAGTTGTGAGGTTGAGACGTTAGAACGTCACCACGGTTGTTTCAATTAAGCTGGATCCAGCAAAGTAGGAAGTGGGGACGGTTAAAATCACTCCGTCGCCAGTGGCTCGGTGACGGTTGAGGTCGAGCTAGTTTTGTGTCGGCAGGGTGCTGCATTAAAAGACTTAGATTTTGAATATTAGTTAAATTAAAGTGATTTTTAAAAGTACGGATTGAAATGTAGTGAAAGGAGGGTGTAGGAAGAAGTATAAAAATAGAGATGGTTTTAGTAGATGGTGTGGATGTTGGAGGATCGTATAGTGGATGTCGGAGGATATTATAGTGGTTGTGATGAATCTTAGTTTTACGGATATAGAGAAGTAGAGCAGTGAAGTTTTAGTGGCGTGAAGTTAAGTAGTGTTGAGTGTTGGTGAGTGTCTACTAGTTTTCGGAAAGTTCAAGCTGGGGCAGAAGGGAATCCTCTGTCCCATAGTGAAGCCGTAGTATTGGAGTACGAGTGTGACCGTCTCTACACCTTCGACTATCTGCTGTGATGAGACATTTAAGATTATCTACTTAAATTGTTGATTCATATATTTTGATTAAGTAAAACGCTGACTGAGCTAGGCTTTAGTACCAGGCCGCCCTCCCATTGATCTGCTCAAATAAACTTTAGTTATTGTTATTTAAAGTCTTGTGTTCTCTTAGGAATCGAATTAAGTAAGTAAGATGGAGTTTGCAGGAACGCAAACGCCACAGTGGCGCCGAACTCAGTTCGACATCCCCCCCACTCGGGTTTATTTTACTGGCTCAAACAATGTACTTAAATTTTTGAAGATCTTGAACAGTATTTTGATATATGTAAAATTGACGAGAATGATAAATTTAATTTATTAAAATACTCCTTAAAAGGAGATGCTTAAATCTGGTATGAAACCATTGCCTCTAGAGCTCTAGGCCAAAATCCTACGTATGAGGATTTGAAGCTCAAAATTAAAAATTCTCTTCTATTGTGGATAAAACTAAACTCCGTCAAGAACTTTATACGACAAAGATGTCGTTTTATGACAAACCCACCACATTTCTATTACGAAAATTCGACATTATAAAGCAGCTGGATTTAGTTTTATCTTTTGCCGCTGCAATGGAAATCATAACCCCTTTTTTTGACTATTCCTATTCAAGATTACCTTGATCTGAAACCTGTCACCTCTTACGACAGTCTGTTTCAAACTTTAGCCAAATACCAAGAACGACACCCTCCAAGGGCGGAAAACACCTTTAATCGCCAACGGGGTAATGGAAATATGCAAAATTCTAGGAGTAAAAATTTCACCCCCCCCCCCTCAAAATTTCAATCGCTATCAACAAGAACGTCAATCGCCGCAGCCAAGGCGTAATAACTTTCAAAATTCTCGGAACGATCGTTCTAATCAAAATCAGTCTCAAAACTTTTCTCGAGCTGATAGAAATAACAGAAATTTCCGTAATTCTCGTAATAACCAGAGTCGTCAGTTAAACGAGTAAGTGGCTCTTGTGAGGAGGGTCAACAGCCACTGAATAACTCAACCACCTCCATATGTTTAGACACTATTTGTATCAGTCCGGTGGACCCTCCTAATTTAAACGCAATAATTCATGATACCTTCATACCTACTTATTGGGACACTGGTGCTGAACGCTCCTTTCTAGCGTATGAAACTTATAAAAAGTATTTTGACTTTAAACCTTTAAAGCGGACAAATTTAAATATTACAACGGCTCAAGGCAAGTCCTGTGTTATGACAAACCCACCACATTTCTATTACGAAAATTCGACATTATAAAGCTTTATTCGACATTATAAAGCTTTAACATTCAGGCGAAGTCAGCCTGAATGTTAAAATTCATAATTTAAGTGTTAATTGGCCTTTTTATGTCATCGACAATCTTCAGCATCCCTGCATTATAGGGTTAGATTTTATGAAAGCAAATAATGTTGAAATTAATTTTGCCAATAAATCTTTACATGATGATGATTCTAAGTCAAATTGTAAACCTGTCGAGCCGACAGAGTTAATTGTTAATTTAGAGGAAAGTGCCCTCACTCATATTGAAAAAATTGATTTTGTTAATTTTCTTAATCAGTTTAAACAGTTATTCTCTGAGACACCTGGCTTAATCCATGTTGTTTGCCATGAAATTGACACTGGAACTAATAAACCAGTCTTTAGTAAGCCGTATCGTTATGATCAAGCCAAACAAGATATTGTAAATTGGCATATTGAAAAAATGTTGCAAAATGATATTATTATGCCTGTAACTTCTCCTTATGCATCTCCTGTTGTTTTATGTCGTAAGAAAAATGGTAAAACTGTTACTGACCCTGAGGCATGGAGATTTGCAATCGATTATCGTAGGCTAAATTCTATTACACAATATCCTCAGTATCCCTTGCCTATAATTGATGATTTGTTAGCACATATAACAACGATAAATTTTATGTCTACTCTCGATCTGACATCGGGTTATTTTCAAATTCCAATGAAACCCGCTGATATATCAAAAACAGCGTTTATAACTAAAAACGGCATGTTTGGTTTTAAACGAATGCCTTTCGGATGTTCAGGGGCTGTAGCGACATTACAAAAAGCCATGGAAACTATTCTTAAACCTGTTATGAATAAATTTGTACATGTTTATCTCGATGATATAATAATCACGTCCTCATCTTACAATGAGCATTTAGATCATTTAAAAACTGTTTTTACTCTACTGCAAAATGCAGGATTAACTTTAAATTCCTCTAAGTGCCATTTTGCACGACAGGAAATTAAGTACCTAGGCGTCAAAATAACGCCTGCTGGTATTTCTGTAGATAATGAAAAAGTTCAGCCAGTTTTAAACATGCCCCCTCCTACAACTTCCAAACAAGTTTCGAGATTTCTAGGCATGTGTGCTTGGTATGGGAAATTTATACATAATTTTGCTCACATATGCGAGCACCTCTTTAAACTCAAAAAGAAAAGAGTTAAATTTCACTGGTCAAATGAAGCACAAGAAGCATTTGATAAGTTAAAAACTATACTTAGCGCTCCTCCTGTACTAGCTCATCCTAATTATAATATTAAATTTTAAGTAGCTACTGATGCTTCTTCGAACGGCATTGGTGCCGTTTTAAGCCAAGAAGGCCGCCCAATAGCATATGCGTCCCGTACGCTTAACACTGCAGAAAGAAATTATCCAGTAACTGAACGTGAATGTTTAGAAGTGCTTTGGGGACTGCAAAAATTTCGTTTATATTTTACGCAACTTCCAGTAACAGTTGTTACGGATCATGCGGCATTAACTCGGTTAACAACTGGAAAGAATCTCTCCCCTCGCATGATTCGATGGACTCTTAAGTTATCTAACTTTAATATAAACATCGAACACCGACCTGGTTCTGACAATATCGTAGCTGATGTTCTTTCACGTACTACTCAAACTCAAGAAAATAAGATTGAATCTAATTTTACAAATCAATCCCTTGCTTTAAATGAAAAGAATGATCAGTTAAATTCTACTGTTAAAGCCTCATATATTCATCATTCGCATTTAAAAGCTGAACCGGTTCAATCCGAAGTATTAGCAAACGTGACTGAAACTTGTGTAAAGGAAATTGAAAGTGAACCAGTAAACCAAGGTGCGTCTACAAACCTAGTCACTACTTTAAACGATAAATTCGTATCTGATCAGGAAAAAGTAGCTTTAGCGCTTATGCCAGCATCTGTGTTAAATTCAAGAGATCAATTAATCCAAGAACAAAAAAATGATCCCGAATTTGGATTAATCTATAAGTATTTAGACGATCCTGAGTCAGTTTCATTAATTGAATCAGCCATTGCCTTAAACTGGTCCCAATCTTTTTCTTTAATCGATGGCTTGCTTTTTTATTCAAAATTATTATCATCTTATGGCGAATTACGAGTTGTAATTCCCCAATCTCTTCGTCAAACCATCCTATTTGAGTTTCATGACTCTCCAATTTCGGGGCACTTTGGCATTAGGAAAACTTATAAAAAGCTCAAAGATGCCTGTTACTTTCGTAAAATGAGAAAGTTTGTTAATGAATATGTTTCGAGTTCTCGCTTGTGCCAGCAATATAATTATAAAAATGTAAAGCCGGCCGGTAAATTAATTCCTATTAAAGTTGATTTTCCAAATCAAATTCTTGGACTCGACTTAATCGGTCCTTACCCCCTCTCTAAACCAAATAGATTTCGTTATGTGTTAGTTATGGTGGATTATTTTAGTAAATGGGTTGAATTTGTGCCTTTACGTAAAGCTTCGGCACAAGCAGTGGCCACTGCCTTCTTTAATAATTATATTTCTCGTTACGGCGCCCCCCTTCAAATTGTAACGGACCATGGTCCTCAATTTATAAGTAATGTTTTTAAGGCACTTTGCGATACACTCGAAATTAAACATGTCTTCACGGTTCCATATCGGCCGCAAGCTAATCAGGCCGAACGTGTTGATAGAACATTAATCAATATGATTGCGACGTTCATTGGTCAAAATCATGAAAATTGGGATCAGTTTCTCTATCATTTTGGCTATGCGATTCGTACAGCGGTAAGTGATGCAACAGGAAAAACTCCCGCTGAACTGTTTTTGGGCAGAAAGATTCTGACCCCCTTTCAAAAACTGGTATTAGTGCAGCAAAACGCATCTCAATTTATTACGCGAAATATTGAAGAATTGCTACCAGAAGTTCAGAGAAATTTGAGAAAAGCTCAAGAGCAACAAGCCGTATATTATAACTTAAAACGAATTTTAGAAGTAAAAATGGGAGATAAAATTCTCCTAGAATCACATTTTCTTAGCTCTAAAAAAGATTCTAAAGTAGCTAAATTTGGGCCAAAATTCATCGGGCCTTTCTCTGTTTTAAAGGTAGAACATAATAATCTGACAATCGATTTTAACGGCACCCCAACTACAATAAATGTTGACCAGATACGCATTTTTAAAGAGCGCACTCAATCATGTGCTGAAACTCTTGATAGTGATAGCGTGCCGGGTTCAAACCCACCTAAAGAACAGTCCGTCCTTACGCCTAACCTCACTCCCCAGCCTAGTGCTCCTGATTCTTGTACAGCTGATGAACTACCTACTCCTACAACACCGAACAATCTGTTCAGGGCACTTCCGCTGACCAATCTAGTGTTAGCAGACCCGTCGCACAAAAGCGAGCTCGTAGTGGGTCATCAAACCATTCTAATGTGAAATTTCCTAGGCAAACTGGTCGCAAACGCGACTATTCTTTTACTAATGGCTCTTTTATACCACAGATTAAAAAGAAAAAGGCTTGGAATAAGTATCTAAAACGGCCACAAGCCCCCTCCTCAAAGTCCTCTGAAACACATCGCCCACAGAAGGTACTAGCAGTTCCAGATTCAGTGCACACCGACTCGTTCCGACCGAAGAGAAAGGCAAGGGTTCGAAAAAGACCTCCACCCTCTTCATCAGCTAGCGGACGGTATATGGAGAAATTCCTAGCAGCTCCTGACTCGATCGGCAAAGACGAGTTCTCTTCACACCACCGATTCAATACTCGGCGTCAAGCCAGACTCCGACAACAGGCTCAGCCATATGAATCACCTGCCGAGCAAGCCTTTGTACAAGCCTTTTGGGATAGCCCTAGACCCCGGTCTGAAAGCCTGCAACCCTGTGGCCTAGCTGACGAGTACATCGAGAACATTCACCAAGACCTCTAACCTTGCTGAAGTTACAGCTGCAAATTCACATCAGGTGATACCGTTCTCTATTTTTTTTTTCTATTACAAGTGCATTTCTGTCAGAGCTGTACAAAATGTTCGACGTACCTTGAAGCCTTTTTGGGACTTTATATTTTAAGAACTCTTACGAAAGTTATGGACTTTCCCAAACTAGAAATACAAAATTTAATTTAGCCATGAACTTTCAAATCAAAATTCATGTTCTGCTTCAATGTCAACATTTTTGTTCTCTCTTAAATATCTATTTTATGTATGTATTAAGTCTTTTACCTTGTAGCCATCTCCTGCAGAAAGCTGGTAATATAAACTGTTTTTTTGGCCCCTTTGTAAATTTCCCCCCATTTTTCTTTTGTCTTTCTATAAATGATGTATTTATAAACTGCATATTTGTATTTGTAAAACTTTTGAATATTTGTCTAAAAGTTTATCTGTATGTACTTTTAGAGGGGGAAAAAACTGTTTTTTTTTTTAGCTATAAGCATGAAAGTCGTGTTTAACTATATAACATTAAAAAGACTAACTGCTCAGTTTTTTCCGCTTATGCTTTAGCTAAGGAGGGAGAAATATTTCTGTATGTAACCTATCTATTATGTTAATAGAGACGAACATGTCTCAGTTTCTTCCAGAGATGAATTCTAACTATTTTTTTTACTATGCATACTGTAAAAGTTTTTCCCATTTCAGACACACTCTGATGGACTATTCCTCTTAATCTGATGTTAAAAGTATTTTTATCTGAAGTGAAAGATCTCTTAATTTGATGTCAAAAAGTTCTTTTTTCTGGATGTGGACAGCCTGCCCATTCCGACGCCTGCTCTAGTATGAAGAAAGTTCATCCTATTCTTCGTTTAGTCATCTCCCTTGCAGACGTAACGCTCCAGATACCAGTCCAGCCAGTACACTCCTACTAATAAAGATTTTCTCATGTTTTTCTTTAAAAAGAACAATTATTCTTGTGATTATAACAAACTCTAAATGTCGCATTTGTTCCAAGCGACTTACTATGTAAAGACACGCAACATCAAGTTTGAATTTAATATATTGCCTTCCTGGCCTAACAGGGAGACGTGTGTAAATCCTACTGTAAGCCTGGTTTTAGCTCAGTCAGAGTCCCGGAGTTCTCGGGCTAAACGTACGCCTTTCATTTCAAAATTTTAAATTAATTTTTTTTTGCGTCCCCGAGTTTTCGTTCAGGGACTTAACAAAATTTTAAGTTTTTTTCACCCGGTTAAAATTTAAGTGACGGCTGCACTCAGAGATTTGAGATAGTTTGAGAGGGAATGAAGCTATTTAAATTTAATCGATCAAACCCGTTGGGGATTTTCCCGACTAATTTTTTTTCTTGGAGGGGGACTGTGACGTTGAGACGTTAGAACGTCACCACAGTTGTTTCAATTAAGCTGGATCCAGCAAAGTAGGAAGTGGGGACGGTTAAAATCACTCCGTCGCCAGTGGCTCGGTGACGGTTGAGGTCGAGCTAGTTTTGTGTCGGCAGGGTGCTGCATTAAAAGACTTAGATTTTGAATATTAGTTAAATTAGAAGTGATTTTTAAAAGTACGGATTGAAATGTAGTGAAAGGAGGGTGTAGGAAGAAGTATAAAAATAGAGATGGTTTTAGTAGATGGTGTGGATGTTGGAGGATCGTATAGTGGATGTCGGAGGATATTATAGTGTTTGTGATGAATCTTAGTTTTACGGATATAGAGAAGTAGAGCAGTGGAGTTTTAGTGGCGTGAAGTTAAGTAGTGTTGAGTGTTGGTGAGTGTCTACTAGTTTTCGGAAAGTTCAAGCTGGGGCATTAGGGAATCCTCTGTCCCATAGTGAAGCCGTAGTATTGGAGTACGAGTGTGACCGTCTCTACACCTTCGACTATCTGCTGTGGTGAGATATTTAAGATTATCTACTTAAATTGTTGATTCATATATTTTGATTAAGTAAAACGCTGACTGAGCTAGGCTTTAGTACCAGGCCGCCCTCCCATTGATCTGCTCAAATAAACTTTAGTTATTGTTATTTAAAGTCTTGTGTTCTCTTAGTAATCTAATTAAGTAAGTAAGATGGAGTTTGCAGGAACGCAAACTCCACAAAGTGAACTTTTATTTTTAAATATAATTTAAAATTACTGAAAAAATAGCTGATTAACAATATTAAGTAATATATTTTTTGTTAATTTAATGGAGAGGTAGTGCATATTTAACGGGGAAAATTATTGTTACGGTTTGCCAACTTTATTTGAAATATTATTAAATCTCTCTCTCTCTCTCTCTCTGTTTTTTACTTTCCGAACACTATAGTGAGGAAAGTATTGTAATCATGTCAAAAATCCGAATTCGAGATTTTGATGTTTCTATACGTTTTGAGGTCCCCTGAGTCCGTTTTCACTATTTTTACGATGATGTATGTATGTGTGTGTGTATGTGTGTGTGTGTGTATGTGTGTATGTTTGTGAACACGCTAGCGTCTAAAGGCTTTGTTCGATTAACCTGAAAGTTGGTACGTATATTGTAAGTCACCATAGTACGAACCCTATAGATTTTGGTGAATCTAGCACTTATAGTTTTTTTACAGGGGCACAAAGAAAAATTCTTTATCATTATGGCCTATGGGACCAAAATCTTAAAAGTGCGATAGCATCTAAACGCCTTATTCAATTGAGCAAAAATTTTATACCCATATTATAGGTCACAGATACTCAATCTGTATAGATTTTGGAAAATCTAGCACTTATAGTTTTTTTACAGGGACACAAAGAAAAATTCTTTATCATTAAGGCCAATGGGGCCAAATTTTTAAAAGTGTGATAGCGTCTAAACGCCTTATTAATCTGAGCAAAAAAATTGTACACATGTTATAGGTCGCATTTGCACCAACTGTATAGATTTTGGTGAATCTAGCACTACAGTTTTTTTACAGGGACACAAAGAAAAATTCTTTATCATTATGGCCTATGAGACCAAATTTTTAAAAGTGCGATAGCATCTAAACGCCTTATTCAATTGAGCTGAAAATTTGTATGAATATTATAAATCACTGTTGCACTAACTATAAGCATTTTGGTGAATCTAGCATCTATAGATTTTTACAGGGACAAAACGAAAAATTCTTTATCATTATGATCTAAGGGCTCAAAGTTCAGTAGCGTTAAATAAAACCTCGTGTGATATATGGAGAAAAAAACACTCTATTAAGGTTTTCTCTCTTTTGTTTGTTTAGCAATTCCTCTTTCTTTATTTTATCTACAAAACTGTTAGTTACTCAATGTTCGGAAAGTCGAGTGGAGTCACTCCAGATTTTTTTACATAGTCATAATAACAACAACAACAACAATAATAATAATAATAAAGATAATAGAAATTATTATTATTATTATTATTGATAAAGCGTTTTGTGACCTTTTTTTTTTTTTTTTTTTTTTTTTTTTTTTGTAAAAGAAACTAATGTTTAATGCATTTTCTGAATGACAAAACAAGTAAACATCTTAAATTGAAATATTAAAAAAGAAAAAAAAAAAACTTTATAATTTATCTTTGGTGATACAATTGAAATTGTTGTAATAAAAATAAATGCAATGATGAAGTCAAAAATATTTTGTTAATCTTTTAACACACTAAAAAATTTGTTTAAGGAATTGAATACAAAATTTTGAAAAAGAAAAAAAAAAAAGACTATGTCTTTTAAGCTATCAAATGTTTTGAAATTAAATAAATAAATAAAAAAATAAGAAAACTTATATTTTCTCTTAAAACAAGTTATACAAAGCCAATTTTAACATTTGAAAAAAGTCTTATAATCAACATTGTTTCTTTGCAAAACAAAGAATCTTTTGTTTGTAAAAATAATTATTGTATTCTGGGGATTAATTTTCTTAAAAGATTTGAATTAGTTTTCATATATTGCAAAAAAATGATAACACGCTAAAAAAATGTGAAATTTTTGATTATATAGTTTTTCTTTTTTCTTTCTTTTGTAAATAACCTATTCGCAAAAGACATGTTATGAAAAAATAAATCTTATAGCTAAAAATATACTTTTTTTTTTTGACACTTTGAGAGTATCATGTGTTACTGTCCCAAGAGCTTACTAACAATAAAATTGACTTCTCTTACGGCCGTATTCACCAATAACCTCAACTCCCGGTTGAACACAAAATCTTGAAAAACGTATAAAGTCAGGGTTCAACATTTTAGCAAAGTTTAACGCGTTGCATCTGCCATCTAGCGGCATTGTTATTTTCAGATTTGTTAGCTGAAAATAACCAATCAAAAATTATATGAAAACTTTGACACTAGATGTCAGAAGAAGCGTGCCAAATTTTCTTTGAAAGATACACTCTGCCTTTAGACGCTTTTCAAGTTTTGGCGTTGAACCGGGAGTTGAAGTTAATGGTGAATAAGGCCGTTAGTATCAGCTTTAATGACTGGGTTTTACTGGGAATTGAATTTCAAAATTCGAGGGAATAGTGTTTTTTCGAGTACTCATAGGTTTGAAATTTTGAAATAATGAGAGAGTATGTCTTTAGAAGAGTTCTTAAATTTCCTGGCAGCTTTCCAGGTTGAATTTTCCTTTGGAGAATGTGACTCGAGAAAAGCAACAACTTAATTCCTTTCCATTTTAACTGATGCCAGTTTGTCTGCTTGTTTTTTCACACTTGCGGTTGCATTTTTTTTATTTTGTTTATTTATTTTTGTTTATTTATATATTTATTTATTTTTTTTTTTTTTGGGGGGGGGGGGGATCGCTGTTACGTTTTTTTCTTCAAAAAGGGATATTTACTAATATTAAAATTCAAATATATATATATATATGTGTGTGTGTGTGTGTGTTTGTGTGTTTGTGTGTGTACCATTATCACTAAATGAAATTATTGATATTGTATTATATGATTTCTATTTTATTTGCTAAATATGCACAATGTATTTTATAACTTATAAAGAATAGTCTCTGTGTTTTTGATTTATCAGTTTGTTCAAAATAGACCATTGTTGTCAATAGATTTTTTTTTTTATATTAAAGTCTAAAAAAAAAAATACATGTATATTTTTTAACAGTTTAATTAAAAGATATGCATGTATGCATGTAAGAATTGTAATTGACATTAATTTAAAAAATAAATAAATAAATAAATCATGTACAAAAAAAAAAAAAAAATAATAATAATAATAATAAGTTCTTTTTAAGGAAATTAATAAGTTCATTTAATTTACTTCCATATTTTTCGTAATAATAAAAACTAATCATTAGAAATTTTATATAAACTTAAGTTCATGTAATTTTTAAAGAATGAAAATTGTGGTATTTTTATTTACACACAGAAAATGTACATTTATTGAGCATAAAATCCTTCTAAATTATTTCTATATAACTGTTTCTTACGCAATGGATTTTTTTTTATTGTTTTCCCATTACGACTTATGTAAAAAAAAAAAAAAAAAAATGTATAAGATTATAAGTTAGAAGTACGAAATGTATTAAAGTTTACCAGAAATAATGTAAATAATTAAATAAATAAATGAACTTTTTAAAGTTGCGATTACAAAACGCTCTAAATTTAAAATTACCAGTGAAAATAAATTGATATTTTACCAGAACGATCAAAGTAAAAACATATTTCCAAAATATGCCATCAATCATATGTATGGTGTTTGTTTCATGAAGCTTTTCTTTTTCTCTTGTCACTGCTATTATTTTCCCTGTAAACACGTATTCTTGTATTTCGCTGTTTAATTTGTCGTAAACTGTTGGAGTCTATCGTTTCCTTTCGGTTAACAACATTCCTGTGTTTAAAGAATCCGTTTAGGTATTTCCCTTGACATTACTCTGACAACACCATCTATCGCCACATTTGGAACTATTTTCCTCTTTCACAAAACAAAATTTTATTGTCTTATGTAGTTTTAAAATTAGAGCTTTTTGAAACAGAAACTTTCGTTATAATCTTCCTAGCTATTACCCAGACAGCACATCGCTTCCCCAGGATATCTTCAAGATCTCTTCTGGATGAAAGGACATCCCAGAAACGTCCTTAAGATGTACTGTGGATAAGTTAAGCCTAACTGTGCTGTTAGGGTACAGTCTACACCGCTGGAATATTGTAGGGGATTAAGTTAAATGTACAAGTGATGGTCACCGTACTAGTAGGGGACATTTTAAAAGTTAAATCGTAAAATTAAGCTTTTTATGTCCGGCTTAAAATCAGCTTCTATTCAAGATTTGTGTTACAGCTGTTTATTTTTAATATCTTGAACTACGAAGATTCACAGTGGGGACAAAATCTCGCGGGACAAAATATCGCGAGGACAAAATATAGCCGACGTAAATGAATGCATAGCAAAAATGAGTTGGTAATTATTAGTAATGTTGTATAAAATTTCATGACAACACATACCTAAATCAGAGCACTGACATTCTGACAAACCTACAACAAAAGTTTTTATAAATTTTACTTAAAATAGTTTAAAGACTATATTTATTAACTTTTGTCAAAATTAGTCATAATGAATTCAATTGTGCTTATTAATTTTAAAATTTTTAATTCATGTTTGTGAACAGTGTTCAGCTTTAATGTCAGCAATGATGTACACGATTTTTAAAATGTATTTTGTATAGTGAAAAGCAAAAGATAAAATAACTTAAAAATAAACATAGATAAAATAAGGAAATTCAACTCTATGATTTATTTACTTATTTACTTATTTCTTTTAATTAAGTAATTAATATTTTGAAGGCCCTGTGGCCCCCGCTAGAGATCACGCGTGACACAAAATCAAATTTTCAAATAGATCATACTATTCTTTTTACGCGATATTTTGTCCGGCGAGATTTTGTCCCGCGATATTATGTGCGGAGCCCTATCCTTATTCAATATGTTTTGGATAATATGAGCCAACTTTTGTTTACTTTGCATCTGCTTACTTCGAGCTGATTTCCGTTAATATATGCTTTCGAATGAGTATCCAGTATTCATTGACAGTGATACTTTTTTATTTTATAACGGCGTTTATATGGGTGTCAAATATTAGTACTGAAATATGTCTTTAATACGAGTGAGGACATCACTGTGCATTACAGAGTCATTGGATTTCCACAAGAAAAATAGTTGTACTCACTTTCTCTAAAATTCGAAATGTGGAAAGAAACATATATTAATATCAGTTAATTTAACTGAAAAAGAGATTGTAATACGTTAATGCATTCACAAGAGGTTTAATTTATTTGTCTTTCTCTCTTTTCTTTTCTTTTTTTTTTTTTTTTTTTGAAATGACACTGTGAATTTATGTGAATATCCGAAAGAAAATTGGATATCCTTGCTATTTATAACATTATCACACAAGGGATTGGTTAAAATGTTATTTTCAAGAATAGTTTTAATTCAACTAAGTGTTATTGAAGCCAATATAATTTTTAGATGTATTTAAGATTAAATTTTGTTACATTATCTATCATTTATATGTATATATATATATATATATATATATTTGTGTGTGTAGTGAAGATTACAAAAAATAAAATAAAATAAAATAAAATAAAATAAAATAAATAAATAAAATAATATAAAAAAGTTTTTGGGAAAAAAAATCTATACTCTTCATTTCGAAAGTGATTATTATTAATTTTCTTTTCTTTTCTTTTCATTTCTAAGAAAAGAAAGAAAAGGGAAAAACGATTTTGATGAAATTCTGGCAAAAGTAGAATTTAGTTTAGTACGGAGGACTGCTAGTTTTTTTTTTTTTTTTTTTTTTTTTTTTCTTTCTTTCTCGTTCTTTTTTTTTCAAATTATAACATCGCTTTCAAAGTATTCTATTACATTTTCGATAAATTTTTTATTTCGATAAATGTCCAACTGTCGTAAAACTTATATCGTAAAAATCTGTAGCATGAGACTAATAGTCCTCAAAAAAATAAATTCAAAAACTGGAGCAGTCAATAGAAAGAAATTAAAACTTCTTCACATACCATAAATTTTAAATCAGCACAACTGGTTTCGAAAGGACGTAGCCTTTCTTCATCAGGTGCAAACACGTGCAACTGCTTTGGAGGCAGTTGCACGTGTTTGCACCTGATGAAGAAAGACTACGTTCTTTCGAAACCGGTTGTGCTGATTTAAAATTTATGGTATGTGAAGAAGTTTTTATTTCTTTCTAATAGTCCTCAGTCCTAAAAAAAGAAATATTTTGATAAAATTCTCCCAAAAGCAGAATTTCATATTTTTTTTATGTTTTTTTTTTCAAATTTTAACATCGCTTTCAAATTATTCAATTATATTTTTGATACATTTTCGATTTCGATAAATATCCAACTATCGTAAAACTGGTATATTAAAAATACGTAGATTGAGACTAATAGTCCTCAGTCATAAAAAAAAAGAAAGAAAAGAAAAAAAAAAAAAAAACTGGCAGAAAACAGAAAACATCCTTTTTTAGTTATATTTATATTTTCAATGACTTTTTCTGAAAAAAAAAATTCAAAGCTGTACGTTACTAGTTGCACACTAACATACGCTACTAAAACAGAAAAGGCTTCACTACTCAGTTTTGTGGTGTTCACTATGAGCGCATTTTTAACAGACTGGTAAACTAATTTTTCAGTTTAACATTCTTCTCAGAACAATCATGCACGAAAAATGTGATTAAAGTGGGGTTTTATTTACAACGTCTAAAGTTAACAATAATACATAAAAAAGCCAAAAACAGGTCCTGAAAATGTCCTCTACTTGTATAGTTATCCTATTGCTGCAATTTTACTATTAAAGGTAGCAAAATTATTTATATTGCCTTCTTTTTAACATCATAATCTTTAACGGCAATAATCCATCGTTTAAATAAATAAAAATTACAGAAATTGAAATCTTATTTTCTTTGAAAGGAGGCTCTGTCCCCTGCTCGCTCCGCTCAGCAAACCCTGACTAACTTTACTTATTAACCCCTGCGGCGCTTTGCCCATCTATTTGCTGCTTTGCATTTCATTCAGTAGGAATATTATTGGTACATAATACAAGATCAAATCAATAAAATGTTATAGATACCCCCCCCCCCATTCAATGAAAAATTTAAATACATATTCAATATCATATTTTTAATGAAATATTACACTAAAAATCAGTATTTCTTTTTCAGAATAGAAAGAAATTCGTATTAAGTCGACCATTTTGAGTTACACATTTATTGTACAACGCCCTTCTCGACGATTAAATTTTTGTCACTATTTGACGATGAATTATATATATACAGTGAAACTTCTATGGGAGACCACCCCTGTTAAGCGACCCCTTCCTCCAACGACCGATTTTAAAAGCACCGATTTGTTACCCTATCTACTTAATGTTCAATGTTGACACTTCTTTGAGCGACCACCTCTATTTACGACCAAATTTTTGCGGGACGAAGGGTGGTCGCTCGCGGGAAGTTTCACTGTATATATATTGAATGTGTATATGAGCTATATATTTTTTTCTGCCAAAATATATCAGAAATATTTTTAAATATGTTTTAAAATAAAAGATAAATACACTTTAAAGACAAAAATAAATGCATTCAATTATACAGACATGATATTATTTCATTATTCACAAAAGAAAGAACATATAATATATATATATATATACACAACATAATAAATTGCCAGCAAGAAAACTAATTTTCTAAAGGTAAAAAAGAAAGAAAGGAATAAAGAAAAAAAAAGAAAAGAAAAGAAAGAAAGATATCTGCAGACGACAAATTACAATCCTAAATATTTTTTTTACAATTTTTCATTAAAAATATCTTAGATAACGCTTTTTATTATTTATTTGCAGAAGAAAAATGTATTTTTTACCATTGACATTTATGTTAATTTTTTTTTTTTTTTTACATTGATCACATTTTAATTTTCCTGTGGAAAATAACGCATAAGATTGAAAGAAATAGGTATTTTTATTAACCAAACGTTTTTAATTAATAACTTTGTTAATTAAAATGATAAATATTTATAACTAATTCAAATATCTACCTTTGAATATTCGACACACATTGATATCTCTCGTTATGCAGAGGACACGGCCCTACGCGAGGAGATGCGGTCGTAGACAAACAAATTTCACGCCAGCAACAGTAACTATTTTTAATGTATGGTGACAACAAGCTTTTAAATTTCTTCTTTGAAATAAAACAGAATTTTAGAACTATTAGCGTATTGGTAGGTTCAAGTTTTTTTAATACTTTTATCTTTATTTGGAATTATTGTTATAATCATTTATGTAATAGTATGGAAAAGCGAAGTCTTTATGGGAAAAAAGGCCACAATAACAATATTAAACCGTATGGAGAGGAACCGTATGGCATTTAATGATGTATTTATGCATTTTTAATTGAACTCTATATTTTTTTAATATGAAAAGATAGAAAATTAAAAATATCTCAAAAATTAAAATAATTTTTTTCCTATTGTCATTCAAAAGTAGATCCCTTTACAATTTCAAAAAAAAAGTTAAGATCTGAATACTTTTAAATTAACAAATTTCCATATGTATTTTTAAAAACGTAGAAATCAAATTAAAATACAATACACATTTCTGATTTATCTTAAAAAGTATTCTACTGATATTTTGAAAAATTATTACTCTTACACAAAACTGTCGGTATACATATTTATATCTCAGGCTATTTAGCATAATTTAAAATAAACTAATAATCTCTTGAACAGAGCGTTTCTAGAGAATGAAACATTTTTTTAAGTAAATTAGAATATTGTTGAATTTTGAAGATTAGATATTATACAACATCAGTTTTAATAACATATGCATGTAACATTCTTTTTAAACTTGCACAGTGATTTTATACGAGCATGAATATTTAGACGATTTAAATTTGTGTATTGTCTTAAAATATGATGTGAGATAATGATTTAAGGATTTATATTCATATAAGTACATAGATGTTTGTAATATATATATTATTTCACTATTGGATTATATTATTGTTCAGTACTATTTCAGGATTTAGGTATTAAATAATACTAAATCCTGTATTATACTTAATCTAAAAGAACTTTTGTATTCTGTATTATTATTATATTATTTATAAACACTAAATTTAGGTGACTGTGAAAAGTTTAGAGACATTTGTCTCTTGAATGCAATGTTTTTAAAGCTTGAATTTAATTATTTACACTATGATTAATATATATATCAGGGCTCGAAAATTATATTGCCCGACATGCCCGGGGAATGTAAAAATTCAGATTGGGCATGTAATTTTTTCTCCTTACTTGCCCAGCTGGGCATGCAAATATTTAATCAAAAGTAATTTTAAGATATAACACATGTTGTCTAAAACTTTTACATAAATTAAATTGAAATAAAAAAATGTCAATATAAGTATAATGTTATTAAATTATTTTCACTTAATGTGTGAATGTTTTTATTAATATGCATTTGATTAAAATATTTAGGCATGTAAAAATTTAATTCGGGCATTTATTCTCGAGACTAACATGCCCAATTAGGCATGTAAATAATTTGAGATTTTTCAAGCCCTGATATATATACATACATATATATATATATATATATATATATATATATTGTAAGGTGGTGTAGTGGGGTTTTGTCCGACGTCTCTCTAAGCTATAATTTAGGGCTTAACTTCTGGATTAAGTTATATTTCGATAGTTCAGATCGAGTGCTATTGAAGCTATATAATTTGATGAGTGGTGATGTGTGGTGGTGTTAGTATTAGTGAATAGAAAAGTGAGCCAGCCGGGAATCCGCTGATTTATTTGAAGCTCACGTCAGCTAAGGAAATGAGTGCATCCGTCGCTAACCCGCTGCTATATTCTGTGGTGAGATATTTGAAATTATATAAATTATTTCTTATATATATTCGTTAAAGTATTTAAGTCTGCTGATTAAGTTACGTTACACCAGGTCAACCCTTCCTTTATTTTAGTCGAATAAACTCTTAGTTTCATTTGATATTTGAGTCTTGTACTACTTGTACTTAGTTACTTAAGTTAAAATGGGGTCTGCGGCAACGTATTCCTCACAATATATATATAAAGATTGGTACTCATACATAAAGTTTTAATTTAATAAATATTATAATAAATAGCACTAAATATTATTTGCATAAATTAAGTAATTAACAAGATTATAAAACCCTTTTTCTTCCAAAAAACATGTGTAGCTTTGTAAATTTTACAAAAAATTGTAACGTATTTCTATTGATATTAAAATTTGTAATAAATATGATATCAAGAACATGGATATTCTGAATCCCAATATATATTACAAATAATAAAACCAATAATAATAATAATAATAATAATAATAATAATAATAATAAAAGCATGTCGCTATAAAATGTTCTGAAATAGAGTATGTTAAAGAATTCAAAAAATAATAGACGTAAAAAATCCTTATCACACTATAGGTCTGGGAAATTTAGGGTTTCGTGAAAATTTTCGATTTATGTGTTTTGATGTTTTGATATTCTTTCAAGTGTGTGTGTGTAAAGAGTCCTATAATCACAATATCAATAAAATGTCCATCTGTAGGTTAATCAGTTTGTTTTTCAGCTACTATATTAGTAAGTTAGATCATTAGTTAGTCTGTTAGACTCTATCGACAATATATCAAGTACAAATGATCTTAAAGTGGTCAGACCAATTTTAAAACGCAACTTGAAATACTGGCAAAAAAATTATTTATTTTCAATATTGTGCTTGAAAATCTTCGCAAGTTATTCGAAATTTACGATTTTTGCAGCACCAAAGTATAGGATAAAATTTCGTTTATATGTGTAAAATGAGGATTATTTTCATCTTAAAAATGTAGGATCAATTTTAGAAAATATATTTATGAATCTGGCATGAACATGAATATTATACTCTAAAAATTCTAAAATTAATTCGAAATTTAAGATTTTCTTGTAATGGAAGAATAAGACAAAATTTTGCATAAAGGTGACATTAGGAGAATAATTATCATAGCAATCAATGATGTTGCGTCAGTTTAAAATGACCCTTTATCATGCTGACATAAACATATTTAATCTACAAACAATCCAATTTGAAAATATAATAAAATAATCGAAATTTAATATTTTCTTAACATGTGAGAATAGTTAAAAATTTCGCATAATCATACATTAAGAAGATTATTATATGCGAAATCGTGTGAAATTGCGTAAAAATTAAAATATGAATTTATATCTAATAAAATTAATCAGGAGATTAGAATATGGCAACTGTATCAAATTGGAGGTAGGGTAGCTTATTCGATGAGCCTTTCAGTTTGGACCATGATATGTGATCGGCCGAATTCGTCTCTAGTAACATGAATGTAGCATTCTCTACACTAAAAAAATCTGAGAACAAATATATGATGGGGAGCTGAAAGAAACTCCTAAGATATATATTGTAGCCACTTATACGAATTTTTGAAACATACGCCGCGAAAATCATTCTTATGTGTTATCGTGGCATTCAATGATGACTTCCATTTTCATTTTGGACTCAAATTTAACACATACACATCTAATTAAATTAAGTTTAATGATTAAATATATATCATGCATGTAGAAAAGTACTAAAATTGGATATCAAAGCTAAACATCACTAAAACATACTCTAGAAGATAGTAAATTAAATGTTTTCATGTGAATCTAAAGGCAAAATTAATTTTGTATCGAAAAAAAAAAATAATAATTAAAGTGATTTTTTTAGTATGTTGACTAGAAGAGTGCGTCTTAATAAGATATTTAAGTGTGGTAATTTTTAATCTATTTTAAGAAAAAATAATTTCTAATAGATAGACAAATTTAACAGTTTTTAATTTTGGTAAATTTAGTATACTATTTAATAAAAAAACAAGGTAAATAATTTATTAAAACAAAGTTAATATATAAGAGTTACATAAAGTTAAATTTGTAAAATTTAAATGTTATTTGGTACCTTAAAACAGCTTAAAATAAATAAAAATGACGTTAAAGGCGTAGTTAACTAGAATTATTGGGAATTTAATTAATGCCTGCGTGAAAAGTATTACGGATGATAATTCCGGTAATATCAAACGTAAAAGCATTAATGTCCCTAATCTGATTAAGATCAAATAACATTTGCTTATATAAGAAAAAGCGCATTAAGTAAATAACTTATAACTATCGTGTTCTTACTTATTTTATCTGAAATTCGAACTATATTTAAAACTTCTTTAAAAGCTTTAATATTACAAAATTACATTTGCCAAAGTGGTTCCATATCTGTTCTAGATAAAATGGTATCCACTTAAAGGATTTTACGGTAACATGATTACTAAAAGGTAATTAACAACATTTTTGACAATGCTAGTAAAATGTAATGAGAGATGAAAAAAGTTCCTTTAATCAGACCCGACTTCCTTTTAAGATAATTACTTAAATCTTAAGGCGTAAAAATCGGAAGAGCCAATTAAAGATGTATGCAGTCATTCTATTTAGATATTGCAACATATTGCTTTTTAAAATCAGTCAAATTTTGTAAATAATTTAGGTATAAATTCTATTAAATTGTTTACATAAGTAAATCTCGTATAATATATATATATATATATATATATATATATATATATATATATATGTGTGTGTGTGTATGTATGTATGTATGTATGTATCTGTATAATTAAATATATACACATACAAAAAAAGAATTATACAAAATAAGAAATACTGAAAATGAATAAAAGAAAAGAAATGAAGAAAAGAAATCACTTCGAAATTTCCTAAAAATGTGGTATATCTATATCAAGGACAATTATAACAGCGGGATAAAAGGAAGTGAGTTGTTTATGAAGTAATAATATATGAAATCACATAAAATTACTATCATTTCCAAGTAGTTGTTCAGTATTAACAATGAATTAAAATGTAAGTAAGAAGTGAAAAATAAAACGAAAATCTTGTGAAATGTACCAAATTATATAAAATTTAATAACAGCATCCAATTGCATATTAATTTACATGAAACAAGAATAGGGCAAAATTTTAAACAATTAACAAAGTGATAATTGATACATATATATAAGATTTATCATAATTGGATACTACAATTTAGATAATAACTAAAATTTAGAAGTGCGAAATGTGAAACATTAAATGTTATAACGGCATCTTATTAAAAATAAATAAATTAACAACAAACATTTACACACAAATATATCCGGTATAAAGAGAGTGCAATAGCCAAATTGGGTACTATTTTAAATCAGTGAATATGATGATAATTTGTAATTAAAATTTTGTGAATTATAACAATATAAATGGGTGATAATAATAATTATTTTTTAAACTTTAAGTGAAGATTAACAAAATTAAAATTTTATAAATTCTAAAAAAAATAAATAATAATCATTTATTGTAAAAATTACATGACTCATTAACTTTAAATGAAAGACAAAAATAAGACTGGTATGAAAATGTTTATATTGATGAATAAAAGTATTGCAAATGATATTTAGTAAAAATATTAATTAAAGAAATTTTGAATATTATTAATGAGGATTTAAAAATTAAATATATAAATCGAATTTCATTTAAATACTACCTATCATAATTTGTGTAGCCGTCTGTTTCAGATATCTGTAAATATCATAAGGCTTATTAGCCTATTATTATTAAGTAGTATTTAGTAAAAAATTAATATACATTACAAAAAATGATATTTTTGATAGCACAAACATTAAAGGCATTTTAATGTAATAATTGACATTATACATCATTCAAGTAAATATAATAAGTAAATATCTGCAATTAAATTCTACAAGAAAAAAAATCAAATGAAATAACAATAATAAGACTTTTTTAGCAAAGGAAAAATTAAAACTAAAAAAAAAAAAATTACATCAAATAAAGAGAAAAATTACAGTCATGAAGGAGGATTTTAGAGAAAACATTTAATTGAAATACTCCTCCGAATTTTTTTCAAGAAATTTAATCAATATAAAGTTATTTAAAATCAATATCACTTATTAATTTATATATTTTTTTAAATAAAAATTTAATCTCTGATTAATATTTATTATAATTGAGATTATATACATTCCTTCTCATAATTATAAGGACACCCGTTTTTCTATATTAACTAAACACTGAACACTATTATTTAAAAAAATATACTTTTTATTAATTTAAATTTCATTAATAGACGATATGTAAAAAGTTTTTTCGTTTTTTTATATTAAAAAACTTTAAATACGGTAAAAAAAGGGATTTTTCAGGTGTTCACAATTTTAAGGATAGCTCGAATCTTAGTACTTTGTTTCAATTATTCTTTAAATTAATATTTTTGGGGGTCTCTTTTTAGGGTGAAACAGTCAGGCATTATCTCTGGTATATATATATATATATATATATATATATATTCTTATAAATTTAGTTTCAATACCATTTCATACAGCATAGAGGATATTCTGAATACATTTAAACTATTTAAAATTGCTTTCCACTTGCATGCACTTTTCTAATATGATAAGTTAAGATTTTTTCAACTTTTAGGCCACGGGAAAGGCAACAACAAAGAAGTTTCTTTCTTTAAGCTATTTCCTAATGCTCTAGAAGTAAAGCAAAAATATAGGTCTTGTTGAAAAAATATTATTACCCCCCCCCCCCCCCCCCCAGAATCTAACAAAAATCTGGAATTCCAAGTTTAAAATTTGCGGATATTCTCTTGATGTTCATAATAATAGAAAAAATTACTACATTCATTCTGTCGCCAGTAGAAACAGCTCCCCAGACCACCATAGATCCACATTTAAAATGCCCGATTCATATCTGCCTTTAAAAAGTCTGCTCTGTCTTTTGCTATCTTCAAATCGTGCCAGTAACTGTTAAAACCATGTGATTAATCAAGAATAAAATGCTTTTCATTCGAAAATGCAACATTTTTACCATTTAATATTGTCTTTATTCAACTTTAACACAGACGTTCTTTCCCCCATTAAATGCTTATTGATTATTACAGGTCTTTTATTCATTTTAACGTATTATTAAATATTTTAAACATGTATAAATGTAGACCCCAACCTTTCGTTAAAAATTACGTGCAAATTCAGCAGCAGTCATTATAATTAGAAAAGTAAGAGGAATTATGAGTCTTCGATCTCTGTACAACAACTATGATTTTGCATTATATATCTCTCCTATCGAACCAGCAGTTCAACGTTTTATCACATTTCCTTCAGCAATTTTAGATCTTCGAATTTCATTAGAAATTCGGCATACTGAAATTATCCTTCCACTTAAAAAACATATTTATCATACTTCACTATATAAACGTTCTTTTTTTTCGAGGACTTACCAGTAATGTCCGTCCAAGAAAAATTGAAGGCTTATATATGAATTAATCTAGCCCAGTAGTTAACAAATTCGCTTGTCAACAGTAATTTATCCGCTCTTAAGTTAAATAAAACGAAAAAATCTTGATTGTCCCTATAATAATGAACATCTAAAAACGTGGGAAAAAAAAGATTTTGCATCATTTTTTATTAATTTTCTTTCATATTAAAAAAATTATAGCACATTTGGTTTTTAGAATACTAGATATATTAAGTGCACTTAGTATAATCTTGTTCACAATCATTTTTACATTAGTTATTTCAAAATATAAAGTGTCCTTATAAATATGAGAAGGAGTGTATATTTGATCAACTTGATATTTATATTTTAATTGACAAAACCATATTAATAATTATTTAAAGCAACTTTTAATTTTATTTGATGATATTAGTTAAAATTAATATCAGTTTGATATCATAAATTATTTTTTTATGTTTAACAAATTCATAGTTAAACTTGCGTTTACAATATGTAATTATATTAATTATAATTTTGGCCTATGCTATTTGTCGACTACATTGCGACTACTTTTTAAAAACGCATTTAAAATTAAAATAGTAACTTAAGATAATTTATGATACTTAGAAATAGTAATCATTAATAATAAAATTCTATATTATAATATTTATATATTTATATATATAATTCATATACCTAAATAGGAATTTTTAATTACAAACCTTTTATTGAGAGGTTGTAATTAAATTTTGATATGCTTAAATAAGGCGCAGAATTCTTTTTTCTCACTATATTAAAAATCATGTTAAATGCAATCTAAGATTTTTATAGGGACTATATAAAAATTAAAGTACATAATATTTCAGAAATTGTAATGTAAAGCTCT
Source organism: Salticus scenicus (assembly GCA_963930645.1). Classification (NCBI taxonomy): domain Eukaryota; kingdom Metazoa; phylum Arthropoda; class Arachnida; order Araneae; family Salticidae; genus Salticus; species Salticus scenicus. The sequence goes on from OZ005649.1 coordinate 76,796,827, forward strand.
GATAATCTCTGATCTTAAACTTCATATCTGAAATGATATTGTATATTAGAACACGTAAGGTTCATATTTTATCCTTAAATTTATATTACATATATTTTTTTTTTTAATGTAAATATTATGAATGTTACAAAATATGAGTTACATGCCAAACGGTTTTTTTTTAAATATGTTTTAATGTCTGTTTGTCATTCAACCGCAAAATTCTACTTCTTCTTCTTCTTCTTCTTCTTCTTTTTTTTTTTTTTTTTTTTTTTTTTTGTATGTAATAGAGATTTTTTTTTATATATAAAATGTAGGTTTCCTGACTTTTTTTTCATATAACAGAAAAAATTACATTAAATTCAATAAAATAAAAAGCTAAGCTTTTATTTTTTAATTTATTTTTTCCAAATACTGCAAAAAAATTGATTATAAATATGTAATAATATACTATTTTCTTATAGAAATCCCAAAGTGTTAAAATAATGATCAATAATGATAAATAACTTCATTTAAAATATTTCTTAAAGTATAACTCCATAATAATAATAATTATTATTATTATTATTGATATTATTATTATTATTATTATTATTATTATTATTATTATTATTATATTTATTTATTTATTTTTGTTGGGGGAGGGGAAGGGTTGGGATATCTTTTGAATTCAAATTGTTGCAAAATAAAAAACAAAGCTTTTAGATAGAGAATAATATATATATATATATATATATATATATATATATATATAACTTATTATACGAATTACTAAATACAAAGGAAATACTTATTTTTAAACATTAAAAAGAATTTTTTTAACTTCAAAATTTATTATTTTTTGTTGATATAATTGAAGTAATAAAACAATACAATAACAAATTCAAAAGTAATGTGTTAAATATTAATGAATTCGCTTTGGGAATTGAATACAAACATTTGAAAAAAGTATGGACGTGTCTTTTTAGATATCAAGTTATTTTTAATTAAGTAAGAAAATTGAAAAAAAAAATAAATAAATAAATAAAACTCTTTTTTATTTTTATAAAGTTTTAAAAATACAATCAACAATGTTTCTTTATAAACAAAGAAGCTTTTGTTTATAAAGGAATTATTATATTCTGAGGATTACGTTTTTTATAAAATTGAAATCATTTTGATATTTTACCTGTTTGTTATCATACAAAAAGAACATAAAATTTTGATAATTTAGTTTCTTTTTTTAAATACTATTGCTTAGCTAGTCTTGCGACATAGAAATATATGCATTCCCATGAATAAGATAATTTAAAGGAATAATTATGCATATAAAAACACTTCTCTTTTTTTTTCAGACAAAATAAATGATTTTTTTTTAATAAATAATTTAAAAAAAATTTCCTTTGCAACATGCTAAAAGAATTAATTAAATTAAAATTTAGAGAAAACCTGTGAAATAAATTTTGTGAATTGGGTATATTTATTACATTTTTCATTTTTCATTTTTTTTTTTTTTTTTTTTTTTTTTTCATTTCCTGAAAATGTAAACGAAATGATAAATATTTTTCTTTTTTCCTTTAGACATCAAGATAAAAGAATATTAAAAGCAAAATTAAGCATAAGCGTCTGAATAAAATTTTAAGATTTTAATATAGTAATCAGAGTAAAGAAAAGCAATTTAGTGTTTGAAAGTACAAAAAATTATTTATTTTTATTTTTCGCTGTTTTATTTTTAAATCAAAAGCTAACTATCCTATGGTATATAGAGAAAAAATCTCAAATATACGAAAATTGCATTATTTTACATAATCTGAGAGAAACTAAAGTAATGGATAAATGCCAATTTTGTAGCCATAAAGGATTTATTTAGATATCTACTAACATAAGTTTTTGAATATATATTAGAAACACTTTAAACACACGTAAATTTAAATTTTTTATTTAAAAGATGTTAAAGAAATTTTTATCCAAAGCTTTTTGCTTTAATAGTAAAGCATCATCAGGGATTTTTAATTATTCGTTTCCAATGAGCAGTTTTAAATATGTTTTCTTTTCACAGTCAACAGTTAAGTCTTTTAGTAACGTTCACGTTACTGACTTCACAATTTTTCTGATATATGGCAGTACTGAGGTCATTCATCAAGTGTAGTTTCAGAATTGTGCTGTCTAATGAAGGGCAGAAAAAAATTAAAGTGTCTTTTGCTGCTGCCAGAATAAGTTTTTACTGATTCAATTAGATAGTAGTTAAAAATTAACTATTTGCTTAAAGTTAATATAACTGATATATGCTGAAAAGGCATAATCTTTTATTGTGTTTATGATATTCAAGAAGAATATTGACAATTTTTCATTAGGCCTATTTCATGTTTTATATGATCATGTGGTGGTGGGGGTGAATGGGAAGTTTGAATGGGGACGAATGGGACATTCCTCACTATAATATGGAATTATAAAAGTAGCATAGATTTAGAGAAAAATAGATTGAAATTAATTGTTCGGATTTTTGTTTATAATAATTATGATTAAAAAAATTATAAGTTAGAATATTCAATGCAACTTAAATCAATAATATCAACAATTAAAAAGATAAACAAATAAACTAATAATAATTGGATTAAAATCATAATTTCAATCAAGCTTATTAAACAAATCCTGGTGATTATTAATGTAATACAGAATACAATGCTTATTTTTCCCGATCAGTTGGAAACAAAAATTTATCTGGATAATTTGTATTCTTTTATAATAATTTATTTATTTCTAGTGTCTTATTTATTTATTTATTTTTAGATTAGATCTTATTAGATTAAATTACCAAAACATAGAGCACTAGGAACTGTGCGAACCAAAGGACTTTTGCCTTTTGATGTTAATTTGAGTCAATACATCAGTTTATGTTAATTTCAGTAACTTCATAGTGTGTAATTAAATCACATAAACCAATTTAACTTTAAAAATCTATTTAATTTCCATTTTGTTTTCTTTTCTTTGTTAACTCCAGTCTTGTCCCATTCATTCCCATAGGTGGGGATGAATGTGACAATGCACATGCATGTAAAAAAAAAAAAATATTAATAATTAAAAATGATAACTTTTTATTAAAGTTAGTACGTTTATATGTAACTGATTACTGAAGTGTACTTATGAACAGTGTTATAAAATTCTGAATTACATACGGTGAACGCTATTAAAAAAAGCATGAAAATGTCCCATTCATTCCCACACTCTCCTAACATTTGAAAATAGAAAGAACATTTATATAAAGTACAGGGTGTCCGATAAGTCTGCAGATATTTTTAAAATTCATAAAAATTAAAGGAATTGAGAGAATTGAACGAGGGTTTGCGAAAACGTTATTCTCATGAAAAAAGTTTTTTTTTTTTTTTTTTTTTTTTTAAAGGGAAAGTAATAGTTATAATTTTCGACGATAGAGGAGCAAATCACTAATTTGCATGGAAAATTATATTTATTTCGATTGAAGCAAATGTTTACAAGCATACCTTTTTTATAAGACGTGACCTCAACACCACAAATTATTGTTTACAAGGCAATTGTAACACCGATAATTGCAGCATGTAGTATATCCGATTGCATGAATGAGATTTTATGAAAAATTACTTTTTCTAACTGCACCTAAATTAAAGTTTTATGCACAATTACGTTGAAGAAAAATTTAGAAATGAGCTGTTAACCGTAAAGCCCTGCAATTTATAGGAATTTGACTTGCATATTCATTATTACTGTGTCTATGCAGCGCTACAAATCGACATAAATTTTAACTACTTTTTTTATTAAAAAAAAAAAAGACAATAAAGAACAGAAATAAAAATCCCATTTATGAGAACAACTTTTTCGCAAACCGCGTTTAACTTTACAAGTGCCGTCAATTTTTATGATCTTTTAAAATGAATCTACAATCTTATGAGACAGCCGGTATATATACACATATTATTACAAAACTATTTTTTTTTTTTGCGTCAACATTTGTATTATTATACACTGCAATTTAAAGGTAATATTTTGTAGAATTAATTTTTTTTTTTTTCGATCAGAGCAATACTTTTTGCATTATTCTTTTTTTTTTTTTTTTTTTTTTAGAAATATAATATAATATGCTTGTGTTCGTTCTTCTATTTTAAACAAAAAATTTATCCAAAAAATTATGCCTGTACTTGTTCATTGCTTCTTCGATTATTTCGTTTTCGGTGGTATTTTTTAATTTCTCTGCCAAACTCTCTCTGAAAGTTCCTAAAATATTTTTTTTTTCCTATCTGCGATTATATTTGCACATTTTTAGAAATACTTTCAAAAGCATACATTCGAAATGTTAGTAACAAACTTCATAAAATTATAATCTAAAATAATTGCAATTAAAATTTCGATATCTCGATGACACTGAAAGAAATTGGTTGACAAAGTACGACGATCAATATTTATTACATATCTTAATGTCATTAAAAAAAATATTTGTGGGCTAATAGTTAAAATACGACTAAAGAAAAGCTAAGGAACGAAACATTGATAGTTGGTGGCAAGACATTCATCTGGGCATATTTTATGTGTGTTACATGTATTACGCTGTAATAAAAGTATTACCGTTTTTTGAATCGAATCTGCATTACAAAAGTACAACGTAAAAATGTAACTAATATAAATATATTGTATAGTTATATAATTTTTTCTGCAAAATGAATAATACCGTTTGATTATTCACACTAGATCTGAAAGCAAAAATGTCTAAACAACACATTATAATGTATGAAAATTAGAGAATCTCCTTCCTGGAATATGATATTATATTTTCAAGTATATGAGACACAGAAAGGGAAATGTCTCGACTGTAACTGGAGTATTTTAAACTGGAGTATTTTTTTTCAATAAAACAAACAATAAGACTAATTACCCTTTGATTTGGAAATATAATCCTCAATTGCAGTAATTCATCGAATTAGTAAGAGAGAGTTAAAAGACTAAATATTCTTTTGGTGTTTGGGAATAAGGCCGATTGACTGCTCTAGGGTCCTAGTCCATATTTACATAGGTTTCGGAGAAAACCAAGGGATACTCCAAATGGCTAGGCCCACGATCGCGACCTTGGGTCGAACCTGGTACCTCACATCTACCAGCTTTGAGCGCAGAACCGCTCGTCCGCTGGTGGGCTAAAATATTCTTTTCAAAAGAAATGCTCTTTGTAGTTTTACATAGTTTTATAATTATTAAATTACTCTTAAGTTTAAAATATTTAAACACGTTTAAATACTTTAACTTGTATATTGTTAAGCGTAATTATAATGCGAAATATGACATTTATGGAAAATAAAGCGAAAATAATGGAGTTATGTCGCATAACAATTGTTAAGAATCCTGTAATTAATATTGTATTATCTTCTGAGAATGGAGAGTTACTTAATTAATGCAAAGAAAACCCAATTAAAATCGTATGAAAATCTTAAAAATCAAGAAATTAAAATTAGTTATTTAAAATATTGGGCAATACATGGTATCAAATAACAAATTTTAATATTTTAATAAATCAAGCATAACCAAGTTCCGCATTAATTTTTAAAAACATAGACATCATAAGAGTATTTTTAAAATATGAAAATTGGTTTTCTTCCACAAAACAGTCAAACTTCTGATTTATATCTTACGCTACAGCGTCTAGTATAAACAGTGTGGCAATCGCCTATAATTGTGGTGTTAAAATGATGCTACAAAAATTATGCTTACCCAGATGTCGCTGTGATCGAAGCTATTGCTCAAATCGAAGACCTGATTGGCTTTTCCCAGTTTCGTCAGTTTAATCACGTGATCTAAGCGTATAATTAACCAATAGGGAGTCTCGGTTTTGTTGTCGTGACACTAGCTTCGATTACAATGACATCTGGTGACAGGCTTAATTTTTTTAAAACAATTTTATTCGCCGCTTTCCCCACTGTTTATTCTAGACGCTGTACTTACGGTATCTTCAATAATTCAGGGTAAACTAATAAGATTTTCAACTTAACATTTATGTCCACCTTTATGTCAAATTTGAATATTGTTTAATTTTAAATAATATATAGTATACAACAAAAATTATAATGAATAATGCATGAGTCACATTATAAACTTGCGAAATGAATATATATATGTGTTTAAGCATAAATTTTCAGACGATTTAAATTTCTATAGTACCTTAAAATTTCATATGGGATATTGATTTAAAGACCTATTTATAACTGTATAAGAATGTTTATAATAATCATTTGAAATTTACGCTTAGGTAGTTATGATTGAGTATTATCTCTGCTTCATATATTAAAAGAGAAAACAAGTATTATTTTGAGATATATCTAAAAAAGGTTTTATGTTGTTTATTTCAAGTGTATTTTAATCCTCAATGAAAATTTCTACATACTTGTATATATATATTAAAAAAAGTTCTCAGGAATATCTGAAATATTGACATAGGATTCCATAATCAAGTTTAACAGTATAAATGCTGAATTTTATCCGTATCTACTATTTGTGCGAATAAACTTAATACAATATTGCATCATGAAAAAAAAAATAGAGTTAGCTTAAATTGTTTGTAGTTTACAATAAAATTTTTTATGAAATATGAATGCTGAATAAAGAAGGTTTAAGAACTTCTAACTTTTGTACTAGTAAAAATAAGTCAAATGTATTTCGATATTGTAAAAATGTTATATGCAACACTAAAATTTATCTGGTTAAAATATTCTCCTAATAAAATATGTAATAATACAATTCAATCCATCGCGATTAAAACGCGATTTCTATGCAACTTATTTTACCTTCTTCTAAAAAATCTTAAACGTTCTTAAAGAAGATTAAATTCAATTATATAAAATAACTAATAAATATTACGCAGATAAATGTTATAAATAAACATATTTTTCTTTTTTTAGTGAGTCCGGATATGATAGACTTTTTTTTTTTTTTTTTTTTTTAAGGGTTTTAATAGAAAGAAAATTCACAAATATAATTGTTTCTTGTAGGACAGTTATCTTTTCGAATAAAATATCTTTTGTTTTATTTTCATTATTATCTTTTTTAATATTACATTATGTGTGTTTTGTATGATACCTCTATAGTACTCTACTATAGTACTCTATATACCTCTACTCTGTGTATTACCTTTATACCTCTCAATATATATCTAGCATTTATCGATACCATCAACATACCCATAGCAGAACTGATCTATCGTATTTTGCACGGCCTTTCATTGGTTCCTCGAAATTTGCTCGAGTAATAATAGCAAGGATATATCATTTCGAGAAGTATCTAAGATCGGTTTTCAATGAGGAAAAATTCATCTGAAATATATATCGAACTGATAACAAATCACGGTAAAATATCGATTAAAATCACGCCATCCTTGGAAGTCTAATCTGGTTAGTGGCACGCCAGATTTCTTTTGTACGTTCCCATCGATCTCGAAAAGCTGACATTGGCCACTTTCAGTTGTATTCAGTTACTACGACTGGAATCGAGACAAGCACAATATTCCTTAGAGTTTGTAAGTATTTTAAGTATTTATGTTAATTAATCGGATTTTGATGATAGGATTCAGATATTCCCGATGAGACTTTTTTCGATGAATTCTCGTTGAGATTCTTTGTTGAGACCTTATTTTTTAGTCATATCAGATAATTGGTTCAAAAAGTATTAAATACAAACTTCGTTTTAACTTTAAAATTATTTTTAAAAAAAGTCATGCCAGAAATAAATAAATAAGCAAATAAATGTATTTATTTTTATGTCGAAAAAATAAACATGCAAACACTTTTTTTTTTCTTTGAAATAATTAATAGATAATTGAGAAAAATCATGGTAAAGAAATGGAACAGCTTGAATTAGAACCTCTTGACGAAATTTGAAATTTGTCACCGAAGTATCGTGGATGTATCTCGTCAAAGTAGCTACTTACACAATTGCGATAGCCATTTTAATTTATTGACAAAATGAAAACAAAAATTTAAAAGCCGCCAAGGGGCTCCTATGCTAAAGCTATACAATAGAAATTTTAAAAGTGAATATAGTACCGATGCCAGGGAATGAAACACAGTTACTGCATGTCTTTATATGGAAGAATAAATTAAAATAAGTCCTATCCTACTAAATTAATAACGTTTCCGGACAGTTTTAGTATGAACCCCCATTGGCAACTTTTAAATATTTATTGCCATTTTGGAGATAAATTAAAATGGGTATCGTAATTGCGTAAATAAAGACTTTGGAGAGAAACGTCCGATCTACTTCGGTGCCGGTGCCAAATTTCAAATTTCGCCAAAGGAGTCCTACACTGTAAAAATTTGTTTCTTAAAAATGTGCTAAATTGTCTCAAAATAGCTCCGAAACAATATATACTTAAATTTGAAAGCCCATGTACTCAATTTTGAGTATATTGACATGGGAAACATGGGGATATTGGGAATCTTATTGGTCAACCCAATTTTTGAGCATGTCAATATACTCAAAAATAAGTACATGGGTTTTCAAAGTATACATTGTTTCGGAGTTATTTTGAGATAATTTAGCTCATTTTTAAGAAACGATTTTTAACAGTGTATACTAAAGCTGTTCCGCTGTTTTCAATTTGAAGATTAACTAACTTTCATGCTAAGCATGCTAATGACGCCAATATATATTTGTTTTAAAGATCTAAAACTAAAGTATGTTAAAAAAAAAAAAAAAAAAAAAAAAAAAAAAAAAAAAACTATTTGTTATAAATTATATCATTAAAAAAATACTTTTAATGCTATAATGATGTCAATTTTACCTTTGATTTTCAGTTGATTTTATGTATGTGTCACATACACTTAAAGATCATATACGTATGCATTATATTATCTTATAGATGATAGATATAGGTACGATTTTTAAATATATATAAAACATGAAATATTTTTGCCTACTCGGGGGTTCAGGAGTTGTCTGAGAATAAAAGGCGAATATTGTAGACTCTTAAAAGTTTATTTACAGAAAATTCTAGAAGATTACAGTTCTAAAAACCAATTATAAACTTCAGTTTCAACCGTAAACACAGCTTAAATTTCAGCTGACAACATCAAATTCACAACACAAACTATAGCCTAGCATTAACTCACAGCAACAAGGTGTGATCAAAGAGGCAGATTGCTATTTACAGAGCAATAAATGCCTTAGCGAAAACTGACTGACTAAGCTAGATGCCATTCCTTATGTACCTACGTAGAAAATTGAGAATGTTCCAATAACTTCGGATCTAATCGAGTTAGAGCTAACATACTTGGTATATCGTCAATAAGGATTTTCTCGCTAAAGTCGCCCAAAATGTCGCCAAGGCCATTACATGACTTGGTGAAGCTTTCTAACGGGTTATTGAAGCAAAATAAGCTATTTTAACGCTAAAACAATTTATAAATGCAGAAAATTAACATTTTATATTCTAACTAAGCGTCTTGGAATGAATTTACATAAAAATAATGAATAATATTTACAAAAACGTAACAATATATATGTATATATAATAAAACTAAATACTTATTGGTAGATAGTGTATATATATACATTTAGATACTTAAGACATTAATCATAAATTTAGACAGGGAGAAAGAGAGAAACAATATATATATATATATATATTGCTTTTAACTAACACATAATTTTTATACTACAGACTATCGAGTAATTTTTACAGAAAAAAAAAATAATTAATGAAAATATGTAATATTCGAACACTTAATAATTTGATAAACTCGTAAAATATTTTATTCGCTGAATAATGAAATAATTTTCAATTCAAAAAAAAAAATTAACTATATTAATGAATATTAAAAATGTATACATAAATTTAAAGTTTGAGTAAGCAAATTAATTTTAGAATTCAAATTTAAAACAGGTGAACCTGTATCATCTGCAATATAACAAAAAATTAAAATAAAATTATGTTATAATAATAAATTAAATAATAAAACAAATATTGAGTTAATTAAAACAACAAAAGACTAGAGAAAACAGCCGTAATAAATTTAACTAATTCCTTTAAAATTATCTTAAAAATAAATGCTTACATATGTCACTAAAATGTAAACAAACTGAAAAATATATAATGATAAGATAATGTAAAAGAAAATATGTAATGATAAGATACATATATTCCTATACATATACATCTATTTCAAGAAGAATATAAATTTAAAATATAGAAGATAAATATTTCCATTTATCATTTAGATGTATAAATGAAAAAAATATATATAAGATATTTAAATATATCAATAAATATATATTTAAATATATAAATAACATAATCTATATCATTATATAAAGCGCAAAAAATTGTTTGTTTGTGGAGGGTAATCTCTGAAACTACTGAACCGATTTAAAAACTTCTTTCACTGACCGAAAGCTACAGTATGCCACATTGTTATAGGCTATATTTAATTTTGATAAAATAAATTTTAGTTTAAAATCTGAGCATTTTAATTAAAATCCCCATAGAAGCCGTAATAGAAATGGAAATAATGAAATATTAAAAAAATTAGCTGCTGCCAACATAAAAGAAACATTTACATATTCATTTGGTTTTTAAAATATCTTGACGTGAAAAGAAAAGAAATATATTTGCACGTGCATTAAATTGAAATTCATATAAAGCTTTTTTAATTGTTAAACTTACACGTTAAATCTGACGTCATTATAGAATTAAAAGTGTTTATTTTTCTAATAATTTAATTTGATATGATATGATATAATATCTAAGCATCAATGTTTAAACCACGGACTCTTTATTACTCCGTGGTTTAAACTGATGTGTGTAAACGAAATTGGAATTTAAAAATAAATAAATAAATAAAATAAAATAAAATAAGAAATTCTGTTTTATAATATTATTTATTTTAATTTATAATTGTTGCCAAAAAGATTTACGAATTAATTTATTTTTAGACATATAATAAAATATATTTTCACGCGAACAATAATATAAATGTGAACTGGATTTTTTGTAAAAAAATAATAAAGATCGAGGAAAATTATTTCCCCATTTTAATCCCCATATTTGGATATAGATATGTATATAGTTATCATGTGCATCCGTTAGATTAAATTGTTTTTGTTGTAAAATTGATAAAATTAGAATTTTAAATTTCAAAACTCTAGAAAAAAAAATGGCAAATTTCCATATTCGATTGAAAACATAAACATTTCATTTCAAAGGATGATATTTACACAATAAACATCCAACTAATAAACTAATTAAAAGGGAAAGGATAAATATTCTATCATAATTTGAAGTCAAATTTGTTTTCAAATGTCTAAATAAAGTATCTGATATAATATACTAATATGTTGCAGCGGAATAGATTTGATATCCGTCATCCTTGGCAGAAAAAAAAAATATCGCCAAATTATCTGGCGAATATAATTTAATTCCTTTCAAAAATCATGGTTATTTTAAAAACTTACATTAAGAGTGTAACGAATAATATGAAACAATATTTCGTACAATACATATTACGAAAATATACATCTGGCATGTATATTTTCGTATTACGTTTTTGATCGCCAAATACAAAAAACGCCAAGAGTGACAGTTTTAAAATTTAAAATTAAAATTTTGTCAATTTGACAGCAAAATAACTCAATCTAACGCATGCATACAATAACTAATACATATCTATACCCAAATATGAGGATTAAAATCGGGAAATAATTCTTCAAGAATTTTAATTAAAAAAAAAAAAAATCCAATGCGCGATTAACATGGAAAATCTTTCTCTTGCATCCACGGGCGGTCAGTGATGTCATACTTCGCTTGCGTATTGAGATGTTTAAATTTATTTGGCGACTATTTTTAGCAACTAACAGTTATGGCAAGTAGCTCAATATACATAGCGCATACAGCCATTACTGAAATGTAAATAGCATTTAATTATTTGAGTTACATTATGTTGACTGGAATCCTATTTAATATACCTATGCTCTATAGCTATACTAATATAAAAAAATCTGGCGTGACTCCACTCGACTTTCCGAACATTGAGTAATTAACAGTTTTGTAGATAAAGTAAAGAAAGAGGAGTTGTTAAACAAACAAAAGAGAGAAAACCATAATAGAGTGTTTGAGTATTTTTCTCCATCTATTACACGATGTTTTATTTAACGCTACTGAACTTTGAGCCCATAGATCATAATGATAAAGAATTTTTCGTTGTGTCCCTGTAAAAACCTATAAATGCTAGATTCACCAAAATGCTTATAGTTAGTGCAACAGTGATTTATAATACTCATATAAATTTTCAGCTGAATTCAATAAGGCGTTTAGATGCTGTCGTACTTTTAAAAATTTAGTCCCATAGGCCAGAATGATAAAGAATTTTTCTTTGTGTCCCTGTAAAAAAACTGTAAGTGCTAGATTCACCAAAATCTATACAGTTAGTTCAACTGTGATCTATAACATATGTACAAATTTTTTGCTCAGATTAATAAGGCGTTTAGACGCTATCACACTTTTAAAAATTTGGCCCCATAGGCATAATGATAAAGAATTTTTCTTTGTGTCTCTGTAAAAAAACTATAAGTGCTAGATTCTCCAAAATCTATACAGATTGAGTATTTGTGACCTATAATATGTGTATAAATGTTTTGCTCAATTGAATAAGGCGTTTAGATGCTATCGCACTTTTAAGATTTTGCTCCCATAGGCCATAATGATAAAGAATTTTTCTTTGTGTCCCTGTAAAAAAACTATAAGTGCTAGATTCACCAAAATCTATAGGGTTCGTACTATGGTGACTTACAATATGCATACCAACTTTCAGGTTAATCGAACAAAGCGTTCAGACGCTAGCGTGTTCACTCACAGACATACACACATACATACACACATACACACACACATACATACATCATCGTAAAAATAGTGAAAACGGACTCAGGGGACCTCAAAACGTATAGAAACATCAAAATCTCGAATTCGGATTTTTGACATGATTACAATACTTTCCTCACTATAGTGTTCGGAAAGTAAAAAAAGAAAGGTTTATATGCATATGTAGAGAACGATCGCTAGAACTAAAAAGCCGATTGCTTTTTTTTTTTTTTTTTCTTTCAATAATCAAAAGTTACACTGTCTCTCTCTAAGTGCTAGAAGCTATAATAAATTTTGGTAAAATAAATTTTTAATTAAAATTTTCAATATTTTAATTGAAAACAAAGCATAGATTTGATATCTATCGTCATTGGCGATTTTTGTATTTGGCGATCGAAAACGTAATACGAAAATCTGTATATTATCGTAGTAAATACGAGATGTATGTGTTTACTTCAATTACCCTACTACCGTAGGTAGTGGAAGTATTGTATAGGTTTTGGCAATTGGTCAGTGTGTGTGTATATGTGCACGTGTGTGTGTAATCTTCTGGCTGTCATATCTCCAAAACTAATAAAAATAGAACTACTAAACTTCACAAGTGATTCAGGTCTGGTGTACAGATAAATTTTCCAAATTTTCGTGAAAATTGAAAAACCGGAATTGGGTCATCGAAAACCAGAAATGGGACCCTAAGCCCATATTCAAAAACACCTCTAATGATTTTCTTCAAAGTTGCTATATAAATAATATATTATATGCCCTTTCGATTGAAAAGTTGCTTAGTTCAGGAAAATTGATAGGCGTCCTCTATAAACAGCTCAATTTCAGACTTCGCAAGTGCGTTCCTTTAAAAACGCCTGTACGGATTTTTTTCAAACTCGCCATGTTAACTTCCTATTAAATATCCTTTTGTATGTAATTATTGTTTTTAGGTCAATAATTGAGTATGTTAAGTTTTGGTAAAAGTTGGTATCTCAAAAACGGCTCTAACGTATTCTTGAAAATTTTTTCTTTAATCCAATTTAGATAACCTTTCTCAAGTATTACGTGCTTATTACAGGAATATTAACGGTCATCCTGATTAGGTAGTTCAGTTTTAGATCTCGGAAATTCGTGTTTAAAAAAATAACTATCTATTTTTTTTCCCCTTATTTTTTAACTCGCTATGCAAAGTATGTTGTATGTGACTTTATACGTGTATCAAGTTTCTCTTACTCGAAAATCTCAAAAAATGCAAGTAATATCTCCAAAAAATTGTATATATTACGTGTAATAGTGGGTAATGGAAGTCGTGTGGTTGTTTCACACCAGATTCTGTAATAGTATATATTGTACGAATATTGTTTCATATTATTGATTTCTCCTTTAATATACATTATTAAAATAATAATCAATTATGGAAAAAATTAAATATATTTGCGAAATGAAAAAATAAATAATAATTAAAGCTATTATGACGTCAATTTTATCAAAAACATTTTCATGTCATAAGTTTATTTTTCAATATTTTTTATTCATGAGTAAAGAAATGTTTCTTTTTATGAAATAAATAAATAAATAGCATTAAGTAAAAATTGCCAACATTTAACAACTAATTAAAAAAAAATAATTGTAAAATTATATTTTGAATTTCCAGTTAATAATATTGCCTGACTATAACATATAAACTGATATATTTCTTGATTTTTTACATATCAATCCATCTTTAACTAAAATTTGTTCATCAGTGCGAAGCCGGACGGGTCAGCTAGTCATTATATAAAGCGCAAAAAATTGTTTGTTTGTGGAGGGTAATCTCTGAAACTACTGAACCGATTTAAAAACTTCTTTCACTGACCGAAAGCTACAGTATGCCATATTGTTATATGCTATATTTAATTTTGATAAAATAAATTTTAGTTTAAAATCTGAGCATTTTAATTAAAATCCCCATAGAAGCCGTAATAGAAATGGAAATAATGAAATATTAAAAAAATTAGCTGCTGCCAACATAAAAGAAACATTTACATATTCATTTCGTTTTTAAAATATCTTGACGTGAAAAGAAAAGAAATATATTTGCACGTGCATTAAATTGAAATTCATATAAAGCTTTTTTAATTGTTAAACTTACACGTTAAATCTGACGTCATTATAGAATTAAAAGTGTTTATTTTTCTAATAATTTAATTTAATTTGATATGATATGATATAATATAATGATCTAAGCATCAATGTTTAAACCACGGAGTCTTTATTACTCCGTGGTTTAAACTGATGTGTGTAAACGAAATTGGAATTTAATAAAATAAGAAATTCTATTTTATAATATTATTTATTTTAATTTATAATTGTTGCCAAAAAGATTTACGAATTAATTTATTTTTAGACATATAATAAATTATATTTTTACGCGAACAATAATATAAAAAGTGAACTGGATTTTTTGTAAATAAATAATAAAGATCGAGGAAAATTATTTCCCCATTTTAATCCCCATATTTGGATATAGATATGTATTAGTTATCATGTGCATCCGTTAGATTAAATTGTTTTTGTTGTAAAATTGATAAAATTGGAATTTTAAATTTCAAAACTCTAGAAAAAAAAATGGCAAATTTCCATATTCGATTGAAAATATAAACATTTCATTTCAAAGGATGATATTTACACAATAAACATCCAACTAATAAACTAATTAAAAGGGAAATGATAAATATTCTATCATAATTTGAAGTCAAATTTGTTTTCAAATGTCTAAATAAAGTAACTGATATAACATACTAATATGTTGCAGCGGAATAGATTTGATATCCGTCATCCTTGCGAGAAAAAAAAAATATCGCCAAATTATCTGGCGAATATAATTTAATTCCTTTCAAAAATCATGGTTATTTTAAAAACTTACATTAAGAGTGTAACGAATAATATGAAACAATATTTCGTACAATACATATTACGAAAATATACATCTGGCATGTATATTTTCCTATTACGTTTTTGATCGCCAAATACAAAAAACGCCAAGGGTGACAGTTTTAAAATTTAAATTTTGTCAATTTGACAGCAAAATAACTCAATCTAACGCATGCATACAATAACTAATACATATCTATACCCAAATATGAGGATTAAAATCGGGAAATAATTCTTCTAGAATTTTAATTAAAAAAAATATATATATATATATATATATATATCCAATGAGCGATTAACATGGAAAATCTTTTTCTTGCATCCACGGGCGGTCAGTGATGTCATACTTCGCTTGCGTATTGAGATGTTTAAATTTATTTGGCGACTATTTTTAGCAACTAACAGTTATGGCAAGTAGCTCAATATACATAGCGCATACAGCCATTACTGAAATGTAAATAGCGTTTAATTATTTGAGTTACATTATGTTGACTGGAAACCTATTTAATATACCTATGCTCTATAGCTATACTAATATTAAAAAAAAGAAAGGTTTATATGCATATGTAGAGAACGATCGCTAGAACTAAAAAGCCGATTGCTTTTTTTTTTTTTTTTTTCTTTCAATAATCAAAAGTTACACTGTCTCTCTCTAAGTGCTAGAAGCTATAATAAATTTTGGTAAAATAAATTTTTAATTAAAATTTTCAATATTTTAATTGAAAACAAAGCATAGATTTGATATCTATCGTCATTGGCGATTTTTGTATTTGGCGATCGAAAACGTAATACGAAAATCTGTATATTATCGTAGTAAATACGAGATGTATGTGTTTACTTCAATTACCCTACTACCGTAGGTAGTGGAAGTATTGTATAGGTTTTGGAAATTGGTCAGTGTGTGTGTATATGTGCACGTGTGTGTGTAATCTTCTGGCTGCCATATCTCCAAAACTAATAAAAATAGAACTACTAAACTTCACAAGTGATTCAGGTCTGGTGTACAGATAAATTTTCCAAATTTTCGTGAAAATTGAAAAACCGGAATTGGGTCATCGAAAACCAGAAATGGGACCGTAAGCCCATATTCTAAACACCTCTAATGATTTTCTTCAAAGTTGCTATATAAATAATATATTAGATGCCCTTTCAATTGAAAAGTTGCTTAGTTCAGGAAAATTGATAGGCGTCCTCTATAAACAGCTCAATTTCAGACTTCGCAAGTCGTTCCTTTAAAAACGCCTGTACGGATTTTTTTCAAACTCGCCATGTTAACTTCCTATTAAATATCCTTTTGTATGTAATTATAGTTTTTAGGTCAATAATTGAGTATGTTAAGTTTTGGTAAAAGTTGGTATCTCAAAAACGGCTCTAACGTATTCTTGAAATTTTTTTCTTTAACCCAATTTAGATAACCTTTCTCAAGTATTACGTGCTTATTACAGGAATATTAACGGTCATCCTGATTAGGTAGTTCAGTTTTAGATCTCAGAAATTCGTGTTTAAAAAAATAACTATCTATTTTTTTCCCCTTATTTTTTAACTCGCTATTCAAACTCTGTTGTATGTGTCTTTATACGTGTATCAAGTTTCTCTTACGCGAAAATCTCAAAAAATGCAAGTAATATCTCCAAAA
Organism: Salticus scenicus; assembly: GCA_963930645.1. Lineage (NCBI taxonomy): Eukaryota > Metazoa > Arthropoda > Arachnida > Araneae > Salticidae > Salticus > Salticus scenicus. The sequence goes on from OZ005649.1 coordinate 76,814,184, forward strand.
AATTGTATATATTACGTGTAATAGTGGGTAATGTAAGTCGTGTGGTTGTTTCACACCAGATTCTGTAATAGTATATATTGTACGAATATTGTTTCATATTATTGATTTCTCCTTTAATATACATTATTAAAATAATAATCAATTATGGAAAAATTAAATATATTTGCGAAATGAACAAATGAATAATAATTAAAGCTATTATGACGTCAATTTTATCAAAAACATTTTCATGTCATAGGTTTATTTTTCAATATTTTTTATTCATGAGTAAAGAAATGTTTCTTTTTATGAAATAAATAAAGAAATAAATAAATAGCATTAAGTAAAAATTACCAACATTTAACAACTAATTAAAAAAAATAATTGTAAAATTATATTTTGACTTTCCAGTTAATAATATTGCCTGACTATAACATATAAACTGATATATTTCTTGATTTTTTACATATCAATCCATCTATAACTAAAATTTGTTCATCAGTGCGAAGCCGGACGGGTCAGCTAGTATATAATATAAGAATAATAGCAATTTGAAACATAAAATGTAGATATTCACATTTATCTTTTCTATAATATGAAATGCAAGTTGACTAAATATGAAAATTTTTTAGTTTTATAGAAAAACATAAAATGTGTACAAATTCAACATTATTATATATTTATATATATTTTTAAACAATGATTAAATTTGTAATTAAAATATCAAAAGCTAACTTATTTGTAAAGAATTTAAAATATGAATGTTTTCTTTTTCATTTTTCTTTCTTTTTTTTTAAGAAAATAAATTTATTATTCTTATCGATTAATATATATATATATATACAGTGGTGGACATAATTATAAGACACCTATCTAATTTGACAAATAATGAAAGAAAAGATTCAGAGCTTAAAAATGTTTTATCAAATACGACAAAAATATAAAATTATTCTGTTATCATATATAATTATTTTATAATAATGTTTTTTTTTATACAATTTAATGAAAAAAATTAAAAACATAACGGACAAAATTATAAAACACCAACCTTTTTTTCCAAATACAGTAGTCAACATAATTAGCAGACACTATTGGCCTAAAAGAAAATCCTCTAACATGGTTATTCAATATTTGGTGGAGCCGCCATTGTTTTTTATAACATGAAAGATGCGATTCGGCATCGAATCTATCAATTCTAACAAAATATCGCAAGACAGTTCTTCCCAAGCACATTTTATAGCATTCTTTAGGTCTTCGACACATATAAACTGCCTCCCATTTCGGTAAATCTCACGAGCTAAGATCCCCCACAAGTTTTCGATGTGATTTAAGTCTGGGTAGCGAGAAGGCCACGGGAGAATATTGATACTTTGCTCTGAAAGCCACTTTTTTGTTTGGTGTGATGCATGAATCAGCGCGTTATAGTGGTGGAAAATGTAGTTTTCGCCAAAAAGAAGCTCACCGTATATGGCTAGTTGATATTTAAGAAGATTCTTATACATTTCGGAATTCATTCTTGAATGCACAAAAACAATATCCGTTTTCCCTTGAGCCGAAAAACCAGCCCAAACCATTACAGAGCCTCCAAGCATTTGGCGGCTCATTAGTACCTGAAGAGGCTTCCGTAAATCACGCCAATAACATTGAAACCCGTGAGGACCATCCAGGTTAAACATTTTTTCATCAGAAAATAACACAGAGTACCATTTGGAGGTCCAGGCCATAGTTCAGTTTCAAAGCATTTTTAATGCCTGTAGTTGTCATCTTATTCTGTGTAGCGTGCAAAAGCACATGGCGTCTGTCTCTCGAGGGCAAGCAAGGAGTACGTCCAGATCTTTTAATCACCGATCCATTAATTCCTCTTTTCAAAACATTTCTAATTGCACATCTAGAGCGTTTAATACCTTTTGAAATATTATTAATTGAAGCACCAGTTCCATTTAATCTCCAGATTTCGCGAATTTCACTTTCTTTTAGTTCTACATATTTGTAAATGCGCGAAGTCGGTTATCGTCTGCTTTAGTTAACTGCTGATGTCATAACCTCGTGCAGAAAATTTGTATATTGCACATTATTTCCGAAAAAAAGCAGGTGCTTTAATTAAAATGTTAGGGTGTCTTATAATTTTTTCCATGGTATTTTTTATTTTTTTTATTAAACTCTGTAAAAATATCATTTCTGTAAAACAATTACGTGTGATAACAGAATAAATTTATGTTTTTGACTTATTTTGTATAACATTTTTAAGCTCTGAATCCTTTCTTTCACTATTTGTCAAATTAGATAGGTGTCTTATAATTATGTCCACCACTGTGTATATATATATATATATATATATATATATATACATACAGGGTGTCCAGAAAAGGACTTACTGATTTCTAAAATAAACATCTTGAAAACAAAGTACAATAGAGGGATGAGACAAACTGTATAATTGTTAAGAAAGCTGTAAAAATTGGATACAGGACTTTTGAAAAAAGTAACAAAAGTTACCAACAAGATTAACAAACAATCAAGATAGAGACCCTATATTGAGAAAGACTGGACATTGACCCTCCAGTTTGAACCAGATATTCGCCCTGTTTGTTCATGTGGTTCTGAACGACTCTGTTAGGCTGTGCTAATAATTTGATTTTTTTTTTCTTTTCAAGTTATGTTACACTACCGATAGGTAAGTTATTTTTTCTTAGAGATGCTTTTTACTGCTTGAAAAATGTTGTATTATTTTCTTTTATTCATTAAATTATATAACTTCCATTGAACCGTATGTAAGAATTTGTTTTGTTTTTTTATATACTTTATAATTGTCGAATGTCATTGTTGAGAATTCACAATACTACTTTGTCTTTATTTTTTAGTTATCTACTAAAAAACTACGTAATATGTACGTTTCTTGTATAATTATTAATTTGTTTACACTTTTATAATTCAACGTTGCTTTTAACCCTTGTTAATCTATAAACAGCTTCTTCCTAAGTTACAATTTTTGAAATAAATTACCGAAAAAAAGGCAGGTGTTATTATAGGGTCAATAAAGGGTCCCTATCCCAAGACACTGGATGAACTTGAAGAGGAAATTTTTGCAGCATGCGAGTCCATTTCCATTGATACACTACAGGTGGTGATGGCAAATTTTGTCAACTTTACGTCAACTTTGATGGCTAGCGGTGAACATTTTGAACAAATTTTGCGTTGATTCTATAGACTACTTACGGTAGAATTGCTTTTATTTTATTTTCAGTAATCCTGCACAGTGTACTGCGCCATCTGCTGGCAACTTTTGGGCTATTTTCAAAATTCCTGTATCAAATATTTACAGTTTTCGTAATAAATATACAGTTTGTCTCATCCATCTATTGTCCTTTGTTTTCGAGATATTTAATTTTGAAATCAGTAAGTCCTTTTCTGGACACCCTGTATATATAAAAAAATCATTCCTGTGTAATTTTCATTTTTCCATATTCCAGTTCTAATTTATAGAGAACTACGATCTCTTTCAATGTTTACGTAAAACTAAAAATATTTCCTTTTCACACACATATCATATATATACATATATTTGAATAACTTATACATAGTATTTTCTGCATTTATGTTTCTTTCAAAAAACTTATTTATTTAAATTTTTAGGGTTTTTTTAAAATTTATTAATTGTTTAATTATTAAAATGCTATAACATTTAAAGGTAAAAAATTCAACCCTTTACTGAAAACATTAGGTTATGGCCCTGCCTATTTTAAAAAACTTTTGAAACACCAGACATACTAACATTTTAATTTATTCCGGGGCATTCTTAGTACCAGCCCTTTTTCCATATCATTTTTCTTGAAGGATTTTCTATTTATTTAATCGCAAATACATATTGGAGAAAAATACATTACAAATAATGTGATGTTGAATATGAGCGCATAATTACCATCCTCCGGAATAAATTGAAATGTAGGCATGCCTAACAACACTATTTTCTAAAAATAAATTTCTTCCTAAATGTGCAGTCTTATGGAAAAACAAAATCTGTCCTATAAAATAACTAGTGTGCAAATTCAAATACGTGGAAACCTTATAGAAGCATCCCAATAAGTATTTAACGAAATGGGACAGAAGAAAAATAGAAGAAGAAAAATTCAAAAACAATTTTACACTTAGAGAAATAATATTAAAAACCCCTTCATTTTTTGAACTGGGTTATTAAAAATACTTATATGCTACAAAAGTTATCGTTTCAGGAACAAAAGTTAACGCTATACAAATTAAAATCTTCATTTTTAAACTTCTTCCTGAGTTTTTGCATTTATTTTAAAAATATCAAATAGACACTTTTACAATAGTTTTATTTAAAACAAAAAAAAGATTACTTTTCAGGATGCTAAAAAGCGTTACTTATGCTTATAGATTCTATAAGATTAATCTTAATTTCATAATATAAAATAATCTGGTGTGTCACCCACACAACTTTCTCTTACCCTGAAATTTAATACTATAAATACAGGTTGCAGATTAAAAGGTAAGATAACGAGTACTGTAATGTGAACCTGCGTTAAACAATTCATATTAGGCTTTTGAAGAGTTTTATATGATAATTAGTTCTGTGTGAGGGGGCTACCGCCCCCTCAACCCCCCATTTCATTAATGCACCTACATTTATATAGAATTTAATTCGGTTATTAAAAAATAATTCTGTTTTAAAAAAATAATTTATTGATATTATTATTTAAAAAAAATTATCTTTTATGATAATGCAGACGATTTCCATATTACAGAAGTAGTATAACACCAAATATCCAAAAAAAAGCCCATTTTATTCTCAATATTTAAAAAAAAAAAAAAAAAAAAAAAAAAAAAAAAATGTTTTTTTTTTTTTTTTTCTAAGTTTTTTTTTTTTTTTTTTTTTTTTTTTTTCGTTAAAAGTAAAAAAAAAAAAAATCGATAACTTTGTTTTAAATTATCGCATATCGATGGTTCAACCATTCGTTTTAAAGGTATTGGCGAGCTCTTTTGAAAGATACCCATCATGAAAATTTACTCCCCTCGAGGGGGAACTTCCCCCCCAGTGGGGGAGGCGAGGCTCCTACATACACAAAATTTTTTTTCCCAGTTAACTATCTCTATTACAAAAAATATATATTCGTTTCATTTGGTTTAGTGCAGTCTATAGACGTTAAACTCTACTTACCTGCAATTTCCCGCACAGACGTAATGTATTAGAATTCTCTTGATTGTCCCTGTACACGAACCATTTGTTTGATCTTAACGAAAAGCTTACTGTAGCATCCCTATATGATACACATTTAGAATACCAAGTTTGAACTTTCTGCCATAATTTGTTTTTGAGATATGCTGATAACAGACAGACACACAGACAGACGCACAGACATACAGACAGACACACAGACACACAGACAGACACACAGACATACACACAGACCATTTGCTAAAAACATGATTTTCGTATTCGGGGGACCTCAGAACGTCTAAATATAACAAAATCTCGCGTTCAAAAATTTGACCCAAAAACAATACTTTCTCTACCTTATGGGTAAGAGAAAGTAAAAAGATTAAATACAAAATGCATATACCTAATAAAGTGTAAAATAAATGTGAATTATATGGATCGTTAAAATATATTTAAAATATAAAGAAAGTCTTAAATATTTCAATAATTTTAATCTCTAAGGAGGATATTATAATCCTTTTTTTTTTTGTTTTAATGAAAAAAAAATCGGATATTCCATACAATAAGCTGCCATTTATATTTATGCTTATCATTATAATTTTCGAAGGTAATCTTTGTTCAACTTTTTAATGTTAGTTTTAATGTATAATTTTAAGTATATAAAGGAGTCTCTCTACTTATTTGCAATTTAGCTACCATTTTTTGAAAATAGTTAAGTTGATTAAATCTTTGTAGAGATTTTCTTCGATATATTTAGGCAGAAATTACAGCATAAAAGTATTGGTAATCGCAGTATATAGATTAGTTGTATACCCTGTATATACACGTTAGATAGAAGAAATTAATGTTAAACAATTCTAAATTAATAATTTAAAATTCTTGCAAATTTTGTGTAAAACAAATTGGTCATACTAAACCTTTTCTAGGGGCCGCGGTACCTAGTCGGTACAGCGCCAAGCTAGTAATTGGAAGATTGTAGGATCGATAATGGAGCTAGTCAAAAATCGTTGTGAACACTACTGGTGGCTGGTGCAGGTAAAATCCGTTTGTGCCTCAGTGTCCTCCATGTTCCCGCCCAAGCTATACCTCTGGGGGGGGGGGGGGGGGCGCGAAGTGGGGGAGCCATCCTCTCCATTGAAGACTAAAATTGTGTTGGCATGACCTGGGACCACCCCTAGGGGTGAGTCCTAGGCCGCCGCCAATTTTTCAAAGCCTAGAAAGGTACGATGTAAAACCGAACTAACAAAATGAATGTTTTCTAGTGAAATTTTATTCAAATTCGTATAATAAAACTATATATATATAAATATATATATATATATACTAGCAGACCCGGCCACGCGTTGCTGTGACTAAGTTATACGTTGAATTATACGGCTGTAAACTATTTAGTACAGTTAAATTATTATTTACGAACAAAGACGAAAACGTTGTAGCCGATGTAAAAACCCACAGGGTGGAGATTTGAAACTTAGGTCAAAATTTGGAAGCGATTGATAAAAATTTTCGTAGTGTTGATATTAAGCACAAATTAATTTTATTGTAGGGTCCTATAAATTTTAATGGAGAAGTGATATATATTATTTCTAATGCTACTTTGGATAAAATTGCTAAAATGACTAATATATAAATTAAATTCTATTAAAATTCTATTAAAATAAAAGTATAAAAGAAACAGACGATTTTAAAATCAATTTTTATGGAGGAGTGAAATATAATATATGCTATAATGGATAATTTTACTATTAAATGACCTCATCATTTTAAATATTTTAAAGAGGGCAACAGCTGTAGTTATAAAAGGGAAAACAATAAGGCTAAACCAGAAAAATAAGTAAATTTGATAAATATTTTAAAACTTTAAAATTGGAAATCTTATGAAATATTGGACATTTAAAGTAAATACATGTATCATTTTAAATACAAAAAGATTTTGGAAAAGTTTAGTGTATTTTAACGAAGTGATGAGAAGTTTTTGAGTATGTTAAAATTTTAATAGTAAATTCAAGTCAATAAAGATGGGAAACATTGAGGATTAAGATAAGAATAATTGTAAGATTTAAAAAAAAAAAAAAAAAAAAAAAAAAAAAAAACTTTTTATATACCATGCTTTTAAATTTTAATATACTAATAATATACAAATTAAAAGGAAAATGATAAATATTCTATCATAGTTTGAAGTCAAATTTGTTTTCAAATGTCTAAATAAAATATCTGATGTAAGATACTAATATTTTGCAGCGGAATAGATTTCATTTCTGTCATCCTTGGCGAAAAAAAAAGAATATCGCCAAATTATCTGGCGAAAATATTTAATTCCTTTCAAAAATCATGGTTATTTTAACAACTTATATTAAAAGAGTAATGAATAATATGAAACAATATTTCGTACAATACATATTACATGTCATACATACGTACAATGAATAATACATATTACATTTCGTACAATGCATACATCTGGCATGTATATTTTCGTGTTACGCTTTTGATCGCCAAATAATAATAATAATAATAAAAAAAGCCAAGGGCGACAGAGTTTAAAAATTTAAAATTAAAATTTTGTCAATTTGACAGCAAAATAATTCAATCTAACACCCGCGATAACTAATACATATCTATACCCAAATATAAGGATTAAAATCGGGAAATAAATTTCCTCGATTTTTAATAATTTCTTACAAAAAATCCAGTGGGCAATTAGCATAGGAAATCTTTTTCTTGGCTGCACAGACGGTCAGTGAGTCACACTTCGCTTGCGTATAGAACTCATAGATATAGTATAGCATATATAGAATAGAGTGATCATTGGGGAGAAAAAAGTTATTCCTTTTCATTTGGGAAAAGACGACGTTTTTACCAAAATATGGCCGTCTTTCCCCGAGTGAATACACACGGGAATACATACTAATATTTTAGCAAATAAAATTTATGAATAATTTATTTGCTAAAGGGGAATGGAAGACTCCAGATACAGTTTCAAATTCATATTTCTTTCTTTCTTTTCCTTTTCTTTTTTTTTTTTTTTTTTTTTTTTTTCAATACCACTTAATGGCTGTTTCCAAAGCTTTTATTTTTTATCTTTTTTCGGCATCAAAAATCTTTCTACGATAACATGGGGATGAGAGATCTATATATATTACTATATCTATGATAGAACTACATTAGCACTTTATCAATGTGTATAAAATCTTTAAATTGATTATGACGTCAATTTTCGTGAGATGCATAATTTAACTTTTTATAATTTTTTAACGTTCACGTTTGACTAAATGTATTTATTTTTATGTCGAAAGAAAATGAACTCGTATTTTTTTTTTTTTTTTTTTTTTTGGCAACAATTAAATTAATGGAACTCACAGATATTTTGGAGCAACTTTAATAAAGGTCTATAATTAACAAATAATTGCAATAAAACAATATTGTGACAATAAATTGAGATAAAAACTATCCTATCTCTCAAGTTGGATCAAACTGCACACAGTGTGCAAAATTTCATCAAAATCAGTTCCTTAGTTTAGGAGTTTACCCCGGACAAACATCGTGACACGTAATTTATATATATATACAGATTAAATTATAAAGTTTTGATCAATGAAGCACAAATAAGTAAAAAACAGGATTAATTTCACTGTATTATCTTCATTATAATATGAATTCAATTTACACTTCAGTCTAAGTAACACGTGGACGGCAATGCTAACACCAAAAATTTAAAAAGTGGAAATAATTGAATTATACGAAATTTATTAATAGGTTAAAAAGTTGAAGATTCTTTGTGTAGATGGCAGCACCAAATATATTTCAGCTTTCATTTCAACCCAGTCGAAAGGTATCGACATCTGTTAGAATCATTTGGAGTTAACAGATAATTGTGACTGTCAAATAATAACAGACAAATAATTAGCAATAAATTAAAATTGCGACTATAATTTGAGATTTAAACTATCCTATCTCTCAAGTTGGATCGAACTGCACATGGTGTGCGAATTTTTTTATAATCGGTTAAGTGGTTTAGGAGTCCATTGAGGACAAACATTGTGACACGAGATTTATATATATTAAGATATATATATATATATATATATTAAGGAAAGTAAAAAAACGCAGCACAAATATTTATATTTATATTTATTTTATTTTATTTTATTCGTATATATGTATTTTCGTTTTATATTATAAAATCCTACAAAATAAATTAAATATGTTTATTTTTACGTAAATCCTTACGTAAATACATTTTTTTTTTTTTTTAAGAAAACTTTTATTTTTTCGATATTATTAAATTCTATGCATATTTAATATAGAAAGCTAAGTATTTTATTTTAAGTACAAGGAATATAAATTACTTCATGGCATTACTGTTTTACGCTAAAATCTACGTTTCCTTCTTACATTCTTTAGGGGGTTTTATTCCAATACTTTTATCTTTTATAAAATTTTTCCATTTTCACGGTTTCTGCAATTTAAAATAGCTTCAAAAGTAGGCATGTAAGTTAATAAGCATAGGAAATGCATTTCGTAGTCTCTTATATTGAATTTTTAAGCCTTACTTAAGTTAGAAATGACTACACTTTTCTTCACAAAGAATTTCTAATATGGGTTTCAAAATAATAAAACATGTAATATGGAAATAAAATTAATGTTTTAATTTCTAAAATATTTTTAATACATTAGATGTGATGAAATAATTTAATGTAAAAGAATCTTTTTACATTTGTTTTTTTTATACCGCGAATTCTAAAATGTTTTTCACAATGGTTGGTTGGTTGGTTCAGTTCTTACGTCGCACTAGTGCTGCGCAATGGACGATCTTTTTGATAAAAATCTTTTAAAGTTGCGCTAATAACAAATATCGCACAAAAAATTGGCAACACGCAACAAAAACATGTTTTAAGGTATCTGGGGCATCCAGTTGAGAAGGTAAAGGTCACCAGTTGAATTTAGTATTGAAGGTGGTTTAAAGTGAAAACGTCGAGTTGAGTTAGAACGTTGGGTTGAGAAAGTGAATGGTCACTAACTCAATCCAGGATAATTTGGAAATGTTTTGGGGGAGATATCGGGTTGGACTTAGAAATGTTGAGTGTAGGTTCATTTGGGTTGGCGTAGAGTGTTTCTAGCAATTGGAAAAGTAGTTTGGTAAGTTAAGAACAAGATTGATAGAGATTGCGAAGGTAGAAAGAAATTGAATGTGAAGAATTTTAGAGTGAGAAAATGGTTTAAAATGAAATTAAACGTTTTAATGAATGGACTTTAAATTGACTTCCAAGCTAAGGTGCTTCTCAATTCTTTTTCATCATACCTGTTAGACAAGTGAAGGGAATCTTCTAGTTGAGGCTGCAACGCGGTCTTCACAATGTTATAATAAATATTTTTATTACATTGTACTAAATGTATTTTATACTTTCATGTTTATGACAATTGCAACACCAAGAAGAAACAGGAATATCAGAATGATATTTATTGGGCACATACGTTATAGTAGGAAGAACAATTGATTAAAATTTCAAGAAATTTTGAGTAATATGTACCGAGAAAACAGTACATAAAGCAGCGACCTCTGTGAGAAATAAGATCACTTATCTGCCTAGGCATTGAATCAAACAGAGATTGGATGACATATACGGGTAAAGCACTTCATGAAGCTTCAACACGATGCCACAATTCATTGATCGTAGTCACTGGTAAGTGGTGGGGATAAAGTCACTTTTCATCGATTAAACAATCATTTTCATTGCTGTGAGATCAGGACAACGCACTTTCCAGAGCAGCAGTCGAAGACATTCGGTATCAAGGAAGGTCCGGACAATACGGACATGCATTTTCCTGCTTAAGTATTGTGATTCGGAGGCCTTTAATATAGGGCAAAGCGACGGGCATTAACTCGTCAGAAATGTAATGGCTGGTATTCAGAGTGGCGGGAATGAAAACAAGAGGTGATCAAGAAGTGTATCCAATGATATCCCATACCATGACTCCAGATGGTGACCCACTATGCGGCTATCAAAATTTTGATTACGCTCAAAACTGCATCACTGATATACGCGTTTTTATTGTGTGTTCAACGACAAACCTGGACGCAGGAATGGCGTAAAGTCTCCTTTCAGACAAATCACAATCCTGTTTACAGCATCAGGATTGACTTATCCGTATTTAACGGCATTGTGAATAATGCACATTGCCAACTTGGATTCGACATCGTCACACTGTCCATCAACTGCAGTGATGGTATGAGGTCCCACTGGATACACGTCTCGATTACTTCTTCTTCGCATTCCTGGCACTCTGAATAGCGGCCATTACATTTCTGGTGAGTTAAAGCCTACCCATCTGCTCTATATTCAAGGCCTCCGTAACGCAATATTTAAGCAGGTAATGCACGACCGCAAGTTATCTGTATTTTCTTGACCATCCTTGATACAGAATGTGCTCAGCCGTTTCTCCTGATCTCGCACCAATGATAATGGCTATTTAATTGTTGAAAAGCGAGTGGCCCGCCATTACTCACCAGCAACTACGATCGATGAATTATGGCATCGTATTGAAGCTACATAGAGTGCTGTACCCGGATATGTCATCCAGTTGCCATTCGATGTAATGCCTAGGCAGATATCCTAGAGGTCGCTGCTTTATGTGCTGTTTTCTCAGGATGTATTATTCAAAACTTCCGGAAATTTTAATCAGTTGCTCTTCTTACTATAATGGTTGTGCCTAATAAATATCATTCTTATATTCGCATATCTTCTTGGTGTTGCAATTTTCACAAACATGAGTATGATTAAATGTTTACAAAATTTTAACTATGGAATCTATTAGAAGAACTAAGTACAAATTTAAATTTATTTTAGTAATAACAATTAAAACTTCAAAGAAAGAATAATGATGAATTCGGATTTACCTCCTTGAAACATATACAGTCGAAACTCTTTAACGTGAATTTCAAAGGGAATAAAAATATGTTCATGTTATCAGTAATTCATGTTATCAGTAAGTCAGAAACTAATTTTCATTTTGACTTAAAATTAATTCACGTTAAGGAGATTCGACTGTAGTATAATTTTGTGTTTCAAACATTCATTTAAATAAGCAAAAAAAAAAAAAAAAAAAAAAAAATGAAAGAGAGGAATTATTTGTTTACGAAATGCTGAAATCCGATTTTAACGTATTTTAATAAATTCAAAATATTATCTGTCATAATGAGATGCAAAAATATTTTTGCGTAATATTGTCACATAATTTACATGTCTTTTGTACCTATGTTCCAAAATTAAACTTTGTTCCACAAAT